>VYZM01004241.1:143867-155839 GCA_013398915.1 Dromas ardeola | reverse complement strand
TTAAATCGGCTCCGCGCCGCGCGTAACCGCATCGCCGGCGCCGTCTGAAGGCGGTCGCCGCCAGCCACCGGCAGCGCCGACGGGCCGGTCCCGGTCCCGGTCCCACCGCGCACGGAGGGAGGACACCCCTCCGCCCAGCCGCGGGCGATGCTCCCCCGGCAGCCCCCGGCATCTCCGCCCTGACCGGCGCATCTCGCCAGGTAAGCGGGAACAGCCCCCCTCCCCTTCCCGGGCACACCGGGGTTTTGGGGTTGGGGAGGCGGGGGGGAGCGCCGGCGATGCAGGGGTGACCTTGCGGTCCACACCGGGCGCCCAGGGCTTGGCGCTGGGAGGGGTGGGCTGCCCCGCCACTAGCAGCCGGGTCCCCAAACTTCATCCGTGCCCAGCGCCCGCACCGGCTGCGAGCTTCACGGGGAGACCCTGTCCTTGCACACCCCCCATGCCCGGGCACCTTCCAGAGAAGTAACATCCCACTCCCAGACTGGAATTTTCCAGCTGTGGGGAGATGCCCCCAGTCCTGGTGCCGGTCCACCCACGGCCGCAGCAGCCGCCGAGTCAGTGCCCCCGGGATCTCCGGCCAGGTTACCCAAACGCGGCTCCCCGGCACCCCGCTGCCCCCCGGGAGGTTTTATTGCCCCTTTTTGTGAAGGGTACCGGGGAAGCCGAAGCACAGAGGGCTATAGGTTTGTGCCGGGGCACACGCAGCCCTGGTGGGAACCGACCCCGAGCTGGCATCCCCGTGAGGAGCTCTGGAAAGGTGAACTGGGAGAGGGCAAGAGCAGGAGGGCTGGGGAAGGACTCAGCCCCTTTTCACCCCTGCCAAGGGATGCACTTGCTGGTTTTCTGGAGCAGAGTTTGGGGTGGATGTTCCTGGGTGAGTTGGAAAGTACTCTTTTTCACCCTCCTGCTCCTGCCACTCGCCCATCCAGCCCAGGACCAGGGGAGAGGAGGGGTAGGCTCAGCAGCTAGTGCATGAGAGGCAGAAAAAACCCTCAGGTGCTGGAAATCTGGAGAGAAGCAGCTGGTTCCTCCGTAACTCCTCAGGCAAACCCTCCAAGGGGCAATTTCCGTGTGCGCTTGGGAGAAGGGGTGTTCGGATCAGTGGGACAGCACCAAGCACCACCGTAGCCGAGCAATGACAGGCAATAAATACCCATCCGGCAACTTGAAGCCTGCACAGCTCAGCGAGGAGCAGGGGAGCACGCACGATGCAGCGTCTGCAGGTGCTTTCAGCTCCTCTCCTGGACCCAGAGGAGGCCTCCTTGTGCAAGGCACGTATGCGGAGAGCGTAGCAGGGCACAGCGGCTTCACACACGAGTCTGATCACCCGCCTCTGCTCAGGCTTAAATCTCATCTGGTGCAAAAGGGAAAATGGATGGTGTGAGGTTCGTGCCTTGCCATCCCTCAGCCTCAGAGAGGGCTGGGAACAGGGGCCTGATAGAGAGCTGGGAGACAGGTGCACAGAGACAGCAGAACGGGATCCTTGCAGAAGGGAGACCATCGTTACTCTGAAATGAGGTACCTTGGTAGGAGATGATGGGGAGATCAGTCTCAGGTGATAGGGTTACAGGGCAGGAGGGGGGCACTGGCCGAGTTGCATGCAACAGCCTGTGTCACATCGGTTTGCAGCCGCGCATGCCACCAATCCCCTTCTCTCTCTGCCTTGAAGCAGGATGCAGGGGCCGGGATCGCTTTCGGTCGGTGCCTGCTCCATGATTTCCTGGAAGCTATCTGTTAGCAGGCACGCCTGGGACACAGAGCGTACGTGAGCGCCAGTGGCCAAGCACACGCTGTGCCGGCCCGGTGCGAGGCCAGGAGCCTGGTGGCTGTGATTCCTCCCCTCCCGGTAGCAACTTCAGTATCGCTTTCAGCACACTTCAGTCTGCACTGAATTAAGGCTCCGCAGGGCAGTTAATGTATGGAGGCAGATGTGCGGAGCAGCCAACGTGTAGTAGTGGGTATTTCAGGAATTGGATGAGATCAAATTAAAGCTCTTGGCATCTCTGACATTTTCAGTGTAGTAGTAATAATAATAATTACAATAATTGATAAACCATTTAGGCAACCTTGCAATCCCAAAGCAATTCAATCAGCTGACACAGAGCACAGCTGAGATGCAGCCACCTTTAGAGCGAAGGGCCTCAGCCTGACTCGCAAGACACTTAGCAGCCACGGGATGGAGAGTCAAGCAGTTGGACTGAGGACACTTGCTCTCATGGCAAGGATTTTTAATAAGCGAGGCTCCTGCACCCTTGGGCTTTGTTACGGTGTCACTTGGGAAGACTGTTGCCTAGGGAGCTGTACAGAGCTATAGAGCAGCTAAATGTATGCAAAAGAGAATATACTTCTACAACGTACAGCCCTTAAATTCACATTCTTTCCATGGCTTGGGGACGTCTTTGCGATTAGTGTCCTCTAATCTCCCCTGCAGAGTGTGCAAGGTGGTACTGTACAGCTCAAGGCTGTGTCTCCTGTATGCCCAGCATCCTTTCTTCTTGCCTGTGAAGCATCAGTAGAGGTGCTTTCTGGCAGGGAACTTCCCTCTGCTTCAGCAGCAGACCAGGAGGTGTCCTTAGTGTCTGAGAGCAAAGTCGTACCTAGCAGGCAGCTTGCTGGCAGGAGCCTGGAGTGGATTCGAGCCAGCCGTACCCTCGGATGGCTTTTCTCACCTCTTCCCCACACTTATCGCCTGCCCTGCGCATCCCCCTGTTTCTCAGTGCCTTCGTAGCTCTAACTCCCACTGCCCCTCTCCCGCGGGTGCTGTGACTGACGGTGCTGCAGGCACAGCCACCTCTGGCTTCCCACCGGTGCCTCGGGAGGCAATGTTGCCATTCCAGCTGTGAGGAGCTACCCCACAACCCCATCCACCTCCCGGACCTTCTTCCAAGGCCTCTTCTTCCTCCTCTTCAGCACTCCCAGTTGTCTTTCCTATTCCAGCAGGGCAATATTTGGGAGCAATAGAGAGATCTCCTGACGTATGCTGCAAGCCTTCGTATATATGCCTGCAAGGGATAAGATATTTGATAGGCTCCAAAGATGTCCTTTACTGAGCATGTAAAATTGCTCTGGGAAAGCTCTGCAATTATTCTGCAGGATGTACACAGGAAAGATGATATCTTTCCCCTTCCTCCTTGTATTTAATTGTTCCTAATAAAAGAAGCCTAAAAAGATAGTAATAAGCTAGACTGGAAGTCGGGTCCCACACACCTGCAGGGCCCTGGAGAAGTCTAGAATCGCTCTGCCCTTTTTGCTCCTGGCATTTCTGGCTAATAATAAGCATTATGCTCGTCCATGCCACTTTCCCATCCCGAGATCTCAAAGTACTCCACGTACGTGATTAAGAGCACTCCCTGCCCACATACAGAGCTGTTTGTCAGGATGACTACCCCCACTTTCCCAGGGAGACACTGCAGCTGATAGCGTCAGAGCTGAGACAGCCCCAGATCGTCTGTCTCCCAGACAAGGCCCCTGCATCTCTGAGAAGCACTTGCTGGGAAGCAGCTCAGCCTAACAGGACTGCGATTTAAAACCTATCGGTACCACGAAAGACTAATAAATACAGCACGTGGGTGAGACCTGTGGCTATCATCGCCCTCCTCTCAGGCACAGGCACGACTGCCTACAGCCCGCTCTTCGAAAGGGACACTGGTCAGAGCCCACCGATTCCTCCAGGTTGGGGTATGGCTCCAAACCGCACCCTGACCTGCGACCAGCACACTTTCAAAAACTTGGTGCCTCGTCCTTTCATGCTGCTTTAAGCTGCACAGGCTCATAATTAAGAGCTTGAAGTCTCTTCTAGCTCACTCTCATGTGACATTAGTGCTCCCGACGGTCCTTCCTTAAGAGCTCGAATTTATCTACTTTGCCAGTGTTCCCAAGTGTTCAATCAACTGCCTTGTTGGGTTCCTCCACCGCGCAGTGTGGGGGGCTCTCTGAGATCCTTCTCCCTGAGATAAAAACATTGCACTCTGAAAATTCCTCAAATTTGTAAAATGCGAGCTAAGTTTCCTCGGGAGACATGTCTTCCCAGGGCTGTGACACAGAGCTGGGATCCGCAGCTCCAGCACAGGGACCTTTAGATTTCGCTTGCCGTTTGTCCCTCCTCTGGGCAGGTAATCCTACAAATGCTTGGTACACATAAGATTCGTTAACATGGAACCAGTTAGCTCAGGGAGACAAATGAGGAGGGACATCGGGGTGAAAACCAAAGCTATCCGCAATGTGGAACAGGGAGAATGAATGCCTCTCTGCATGGCTTTTCTTAGTGGAGGAACTGGATTGCGTTCAGGAAAATGTGAAAGGTAGCAATTTGATGATAAAAGTAAGTATTTTCCCATGCTGTGCATAGTCACATATGGAACTCACTGCTACAAGATGCTGCTGGTGCTGAGCGTAGGATTTGGGGGAAAAAAGGAGGCATTTTGATGGATAGTAGATCATTCATCACTGGACAGGACAGTCCATTTGAAATAGATCTAAATCTTCAGGCTTCAACCTCTCACAATTGTCTAGCGCAGGATTTCTTGTACCTTTCGAAACCCACAACATTGATCAATGCAAGAGACAAAGGATAAAAGGAGACAGGCGTGCTCGAGTGCAGATCACTGGGTTATATTTTCATTTCCATGCAGAAGCAAAAAATATGTGTTTTCCAGCCTGTGTGCTGACACTTAGCTCTCATAGGTTTGGCTTTTGTCAGCTGGAGCGGGTTCAAGTTAAGTTCTGATGAGATTTGAGCTGGTCCAGTGGTGCTTCCCCTGCCTATGCTGTTGATTTGCATAGACTGCCAGCATCCTGGCAACTTTCTGTGGTGCTGGTTTATGAATAATGCTGCATTACAAAAGAAAATAGTATTGTCCTATTCTTTAGATGCTACCCCTTGGCAATGAGAGCAAGGGCATTTATTCCCAGTACAGCCAGCCTCTAGCCAAGCAAAGTGCTGGGATTACTTGGGAGTTGAACAGGGTTAGCAGTCAGACAATCTCGGCTCTGCATAAAAGATTTTAGAGCAGCAATGTTGTCTCGTTCTGTAAGTTCACAGTGGGTTTGTGTGTGGGAGTACAGGGCACATGGGAACTGCGTTTTGCTAGCAAAGCAGGATTGCTCCTAGGCAGCCCTTGTGTGGGAGAACTTGGAGAAAAAGCCAAGGACCAGGCGGGCAGCAGTAGCTTGCAGGCCCTGCTTCCTCTGAGGTGATGCTCCCCGTGCGGTGCCACAGGGCAGCCTGGCTCCTTGAAGACACTGTCTCTCAGGGCAGGGGTAGAGATGCGGCTTTAGCAAGGCTCTCTGTGTCCGACAGAAATCGCCTGGTACCCCTTGCTAGAAACAGCGCAGTTGATCCTTGCCTGGCAGGAGCAGAGGTTGCTGGCTCCTTTCCCTCTTTGTGCCCCAGTCGTCAAAGTAGGATAGTGAATATTCATCTCACCCTGAGCCTTCCTCATTCCGAAAGCATGCTAAAAAACAGCTGTAAGGGGATATTTCTCCAACGATTGGCAGATTTAATTTACTATTATGATTATGACCATAGTTACAGGTCAGGCAACAGTGCTGGGCTCCCTGAAAGCCCTGGCTGTGACCACAGCAATAGGACTGCCGTTCATCGGGACAAAACTGCACAAAGTGCCACCTCAGAGGCCAGTGCTGGGCAAGCCCAGGTGGCAGCAAGGGGTCTTCTCCTCTCTGCAGTTCTGCGGTGCCTTCCTTAACTCTAGGTGGTCCAGCCTAGTGTGTTCATTTTGTCCTCCCTCCCATCTACTTACTCCTGCGCAATTGCCAGAGTGATCTTAGCTTTCTCCCTCCTGATACCCCATCCATCCTCTGGATCCTTCCCTCCCACAGCCCTTCCCCCAGCCCAGATCCACACAAAGGTGAAAAGGAAGGAGGCGCCGATGACTTTCCTATATCTGCCAGCTTCCCTCTCCACCTCTGACGTGAATGAGGCCCTTCATGTGCTCCTCTTGAGCAAACACAGATGCTTTTGTTTTATGGGCTGGTGGGACGGGATGGAATTAATAAATCAGAGCACCAGTGCTGTGCTGCCACATTCCTGCAATTTTAAGGCAAGATCACACAAAAAAAAGAGGCAGAAGCAAAATAGGCAATCTCTTCAGAGTGAGCTCAGATGCTTTGACTGTGCCTCCTGCTTGCTTTCCCATTTGGTCTCCTGCTCCCTCACCCTTGTTCATTCCTCCTCTCCTTTCTCCCACTCTCTCATCCCCATTAACCTCAGCTGTTCTCCTGTTCCCTCTCCTTCCCTCAGGAACCAGTTTCAGTCACACCTTAATATCTCACCTACACCCATTTTTCTTCCCTCACCTTCCTTTTGTCTGCACTTCCCTTACCCCCACCCCACACTAAGGTCTGCTCAAGGCTTGTGCGTTCCGGTATGAAGTTCAACGTCCCTGACTCAGTTTCTCCTCATAAGGAGGATGGGGCTGCCTGAGTGGTTCAATGAATGACTCTGGGGATAAAAACCCACCAAGTTCTCCTCTCAGACATGGTCTTTAACAGTGTTCCTGTGAGTGAAATTAGATCCTGGCCCAGAACTGGTGGGCCCTCTTTCTCCTTGAAGGATAACCAAAAATACTTTGCCAGGCTTTGCCTAAAATTAATTCTTTTGAGACAGATAACAAGTTTTTAACATCTCTACTTGGCTACCATCGGGTGGTAAGGGGCTAGGAGAAAATCTTTTTTCTCACCTATAATTAGCTAACTGTGTGCCGGGCTTCAGGAGGACAATGCAAACCGTGTGGTTAGTGTAAGCTACTGTCAAGGGACTGAGACACTTCTTATTCACCGCAAGGGTTGCTTTTTCTCTAATGAGCTTAGGCACTTGAAAGGCATTTCCCCAGAGTGCTTATACATTGTTGTGCTTATCTTACCTGTGGGGGAACTGAGGCACTGAAGCAGGTGAAATGATTTGCCGGGATCCACATACTTATGCATAGTCGAAGCCAGAAAAAGAACCAAGAAATCTTGTTTCACAGTTGAGTGCTTTATCCTCTGCCCTCGGAGGAGGCCAGCAAAGACCTTTATCTTGTTTAGATGAGTGGATAGCCATTCCAAGAGGACGCTGGGGCAAGGGTATCTTTCTGTACTAATACTTGTCTTAATGAGTCCTGTTGCTAAGCGGCTTCAGTGATAGATCATGCATCTTCTTCACTAAGCATTGAAATAATTTTTTAATCATTAAAGCTAATATAGAATCCTCAGAAACATCCAAATCTCACAGCAGGGACTCAAATTAGCCAGCAAACAGAAACCAAATCCTGATTATCCCTGCGCACCTCTACAAAGCCCACAGGCAGCATCTGCTGAAGTCAAACACGAGCCTGGCTGAGCTGGATCTCAGGGCTGGGCAGGGCAGTCAGAGGCAAGCTGGCAAATCCTACTGCTCCAAGTTCCACAGCAAGATTCCTTCCTCCCTCAGACGTGAGCCAGCTCCTCATCTCTAAGGAGCAATGGGAAAGGAGGTAGGGGCATTAACCCCCAACTCCAGGTAGCTGAGGTATCCCCTGGCAGATCTTTAGAAAAGACAAATAATTTGCATTTTGGCAAGAGCTATCAAGTGGCAGATGTCAGCCTGGACAGCATTTCGCCCCCACTCCATTTTTTTTCCCCCCTTGGAACTGCCTCCTTCATCCTACTTCCATCAACCTCTTGCAGCCTCTGTTTTGTCAACAACTAGGTATTTCAGGTGTCCTCTCCAATCCAACTCCCTATGCTGCCTACAATCACATATCTCCCCTCCACCGTGGGACACCAGCACCTCTTGCACTGGAGCAGCCCATAGGCTTTTCCATAGATCCTCCAGTAATCCCAGTGCTTTTCCCATTCTGGTTAGCAACTATTGTGTTGTTTCCTATTTTCCTCTAACCTACAGTGCTCAGCAGCATGTTATCAAATGATAACAGGACTTTCTCTACAGCAGAAGTGATGTTTCTAACTTCCATGTTAGAACAGGACTCTTGGAGCATTGAGGAAACCACAACAAATCTCTTATCACTCGATATGCATCAGCAGCTCCATTACAAGGGAAGGCACAGGACACTGCTAAGCACTTCGCTGAGATCATCGCTGCTGACCTCTATGCTAAGAAGACTTTTGTGGGTGAATATAGTTTGCCCCAAAGGATCTTTGGGAAAGGATAATTAAAAACTGCTCCTACCATCTCCAAGAGCACATGGTGCATGGTGCTTCCTTCTCTTGTCACCCTCTTGAGACCAAATCTGGTACTGTTCACGTATCATGACTAGTCTCCCCACTTGCACTCCCAGTCACAACATTAGCCTGCTAGACAAATTCTGCACGCTTCATCCCACCTAATAGCCTCTTCTGGCAGTGCTGCAGAGGACCCCCATGGCTCTCCTGTCAACACCTACTCCCATTCAGCGGTAGATAAGCTGCCATCAGCAAGTTTTGTTCATAGTCCAGCAAGTCCTGTAGCTGTGCAAAATAGTCACTAGGCTTGATTTCTGCTCTTTTGTACTCCCTTCTGCATCGCACTTACCAGACAGATAAAATCTGATACTAGATATTTCTCTCCCAACCCCAACATGGGTTCTGACCTGAGCATCAGGACAAACACAAATGGCCTAGAGAGTAGTTACAGCAGCCAGAACCAGGAGGCCAGTTTCTTCCTTCTTCCTCCCCAAGAGATTTTGGGATGTTTCCCCTGCCTAGGAACTGTTGCTGACCCTTCAGGTGTATTTTTGGCAGAGCTGGTAAGGGATGGAAGTAGACACATTCTAGGCACCTTCATGTGTGCATGTGGGAAGCTGGGAATGCCTCACCTGGCTTGTTGACCTACACAAACATCCTCACAGAGAACTGCTTTTGGCCTCACCCTGATGTAGCTCAGAAACACCAAGGTGCTTGTCACACTGAGGACACCCTTGGATGACAACCGTTGACAGAAGACCGTCACACCAGGCACCAGTCAGAGATACAGGGTGTGTGGACGCTTGCAGGGGCTTGGGGAGGAAATGCGTGGAGGCAACCTTAGTAACATCATCTGAAGGTTAGTCCAATCTGGCTAACACCCAGCATCCCTCAGCCAGGACAGAGTTAGTAGGTTGAAGAAGGAGACTTTACTGCAGAAAGAGAGAAAAGATTATTCATCAGTCACATAATGTGCAGAATCTGGTTAAGGATAAAGACTCTGAAAAGCAACCAGAAGTATGCTCCAGGGGCAGGAATTAGTTGTCCAGCAAGGACAAATCAGACCCCTGTTTTAAGGCATTCCTGAGTTTCTAGAGATCCAGTTTCTAGTTCTGCAGCTGCCACTTTTACAAGCGTTGCTGTCTGTGGGGAGACTGACCCAATGCTCAGAAAGCTTTTTGATAACTAGAGGGTGCTTTCCTCGCCCCAACACAAGGAGAGAGCCAGACTCACCCCCAGAATCAGGACAGATTCAGGTCCACCTCTAAGATTTACAGCAGCAGAAAAATTTCTTGTTTCAACGAGACTGCTCTTTGTCTGTTTCAGGCCAACCTATCTGCCTTTGAAGTGAGCTCAAAGGGCTCTCCAAGTGCAGAGAAGGATTCAAAAAAAGCCTAGTTCATCTCTCTTTCCAACCAGACGTACCCGTCCCTCAGTTATTCTGCCCAAGGCCAACTGCAGTCCATCTGCACTCCCCAGCAGCCCTGAGTGCAGAGATGTAAGAGACAGAGAGAGGCATCTCCCAGTATTTTCTTGTTGGTATTTGTGCAAAGATCACACTCCAAGCTCAAGGGACAGACAGAACAGGCAACTTATCAGCTTGGAGGGTAGCATCAACCCCTTATTGCATCCAGGTCAGGAGCAGCCTGAAGCACACAACTTCACAGATAAGCCCAGGAGTACAATACAGCATAGGCTGACCTCCCTCCCAAGAGAAGATTTATTAGACACCACGTGCAAAGACCACTTTCAGCCCAGGTTGCTTTCATTTGCCATGAAGGAGCATGGCAGAGCGCAACCCCTATACAAGCAAGCCCTATGCACTCGAAAAGAGAGAGCAGAGTTTGTTTCTTGTGCTGTGAGCTCTTCTGCCCTCAGTTCCCTCGCAGCCTTCCTTGCCTTCCCAACAGACAAGCCTCTTCCATTTTAACAGTGCAAGACCTGGAAAAACAGAAACCAAAACCTACACCTTTTCTTTCTGGTAGGACTGGATTGTTGTCAGAAAGGGGCATTTGGCTTTTGCTGCTCCTCAGCTCCACCATCATTTTGCTCAAATGCATCCACTGCTTGCTTTTTCTACAAAGAAAAACTTCTTTTTGTCATGATGTAGGGTTATCTTCTGCCGGTGCCTAAGTTAGATATTTCGACTATTGTGATGACTGCTCCCCTGGCACTCCCTGGAGGTGGGAATCCCATATGGGTCTCTTGATCTCAGATGCCCTGGCACCTAATTTGGACGTGGGCTCTGCCTGTGGTCCGGAGTCAACAGCTTCCCTGTTAGGACAAGGAAGGACAGCAGGACAGCCTCTGCAGGACACCGGCCATCACCTTCCTGACCCTTCTTGCCTTTGCTCCCTTCCTCCCTTTTCATTTCACATGCAGAGGGCAGGAGAATAAACACTGTAGTCTTCTGACTCTCTAATTTTCATTCTGGCATTTCTTTTAAGCAAGCCCAGGCTGTAAGATCAGTTGTGGCATTTAAAGCACAAATCAAGCAGCGGACCGTAACGTATATCCATTGCAAAAGACAATTCTCTAGGTGCCACTTTATTTCTCCATTCTACGTTTGTTTTTAAAAGTGCCTGCATGACACTTGGATGCCGCACAGCAAGTGGCAAATCTAATGAGTGCTGATGATTTATTTGGAGGAAGAAATCAGAATTAGCATTTTGGACCATCTCAGTTAGTTATGGAGCGACTGTGTTTCACACAGCTGAGAGAGCTGCAACAGCAAAAATGTCCGTCAAGGAGACCAAAGTGGTGTTTCTCCTCCTTCCACTTCTCACTTAACCAACGCCCCCTGCATGATGTGGTGGCAACTCATCAGTGCTGGCTGGTGTCCGCTCTGTGTTAATCTATGGAGCAGCCACTCACGAAAACATTCTGCCCAAATTCGCTGTTTGCATGATGCTTTTATTGATCACGTCATTCAGCCAGCATTCCCAAATAAAAAACTCTGGGGGACTGTTGTCCATACACCACACACATCCTCTGCCCACAGCTGTTTTCCTGCAATGAGAGGTCTGGAGTCTGATTCTTCAGGGTGCCAGCACACACGTGGAACCATTAAAATGGCAGTATTTCCACAGGTTGTGGGAAGACAGGAGACACCTTTAGCTACCTTTGTGTTTTAAATGGCATAATTGCTGTTCCACTCGTTTGCAGTGTGATTTCAGCCAGAGCAGCTTCTCCTTTGGTTTCTTTTGCCCTCCCTAGGAGTAACCGGGAAGTCCAGCAGGAAAGATCATTTCGACATTACCTTTGAAAGCAGGAGGAAAACAAGCTGTCTAAATCAGTCGAGAGTGTGCATTAGCGATAGTATGTTCCTCTGGAGGTTCGCATTTGATGTCATATTGACACATACCTAAGATCAAAGCCCGTCTCTGCATCCTGGCTGCTACCAGACGAACAGCATTGGCCTTTGGGCCCCATATCTCTACAAGGAGCTTGTGATCAACGTGGTTTCCCCCCCCCCCGCCCCAAACAAGCACCTGTGAAATGTAATTATCCATCAAATAATGCCTAATGCCTTTTTCTCTGAAAAAGTAATTCCTCTCCATCTTTGAAAATGTTCTGGAAGCAAATACTATGGGTTTTTCCTCTCTGCTTTTGTAAGAAACCTGCAAAATGACAGCTCCCACTCCCGCTGAACAGGCATCAGCTGTTAACTCAGTAGGGAAAGCTCTGGATGAAATGTACAGATACTTTGGAACAATCCGGTATTGTTCTTGCTTCCTTAGAATTATTTTGCCTCCTCGGAAAAAAATAAAGCTTTTTTTTTTTTTTTTTGGTATTGGGAGAGCCGGGGCTGT
>VYZM01004241.1:116921-143862 GCA_013398915.1 Dromas ardeola | reverse complement strand
AGATACTGGGCTGATTCACGCTGATATGTTTGGAATGATTATTCTGTAATAGTCATCAGCACCTAAAAAGGACCTCGGTTCTGCCAGAGCTCGGCAGCAGGGGAGAGAAGTCGACGTTTGAATAAGCCCCCGACTTCCCTTTCAAGAGAGGATAATTCCAAGCAGAGAGGTCTCTCAGGAGAGAGCTGGCTTTCTCAGGAGACATCTGGTACCTCCTGCTTCTGTTTGGGCCCGAGCTGCCAATCTTCCTCTGGGTATTTCTGGCACCCCTGGATTACGGCTGTGCAGTGCAGATGCAGAGAAATTGGGATGGGGCAGAGGGCTGTGTCCCTCTGTGTCACAGCCCACCCTCACCAAACCTCAGGGAGATGGGAAGGCGGTGTCAGGTCGCATGGGTCGATCATGAAGGACGTTTGGGTCTGGGCTGATTAAAAATAGCCTGGTTTAGACCTCCTTTTGCAGACTCCGGAAGGCTTCCTGCATAGCTGGGCTTTGCAGCCAAGTTCAAGGTCTAGTCTATATCCGAACTGGGTTATCAGTGTTCCTGCTGATAGCCCAGATAGTGCCTGGATACCCTTGATCTACCTGGGGATAGCAGGCTGAGCCACGCGCTGTCTCAAAAGTATTGGCTCCCGCGGGACGTAGCCAGCAGATTTAATTAGCTTCGTCAATGTTTCTTTTTTGTTTTCTGTTGGGGTTCTTTGCCTTTTTTTTTTTTTTTTTTTTTCGGGGAAAAAAAGCCCTGTATAAAGCATCTCTCTCCCCCATTCTGTGCTGCTCAGACACGAGCCGCACGCCTGGGATAAGGATGCTCTCGGGAAAGGCGCCGTGCCGAGCTGTTTACGGACCAAGGTTGGAGGAAGATGCTTGACTTGGGTTCACGCAGGGGTTGGAGGGACATGGGGGGGATGCACAGCGCATTCCCCAAGGGCGAGCCTGGTTTCTGAGCTGAAGTTAACTGCAGTCCCATATGGCAAAGGGATTGGAGCTGGCAGGGAGAGGATGAACCCTTTCTTTACATCTGAGGAAGAAGCGCAGGGGCTTGGGAAGGGCGGCTGTTTCGCTGGGAGTGACTCACTTCCCAGGGAAGTTGTGTCCGCAGGAGCCCGCACACCGAGTGACAAAGTGTAGATGGGGCCGAACCTTGAAACCCCACAGCTGCTGGTAGCTCCGCTCTTCCTGCCTTGGGGAAGGACCTGGCCGTCCTTCCCCATATTGTTTTATTATTTGTAGTTCTCTGGGTTTTGTCTCTCCAGGGGCCTCACTTAATTTTGCCCCACCCTCTGTTCCCACAGGCAGCAGGGAGATACCCATCTCATTCAGATGGCAGGCATCACTCGCCCGGAGCTATTCAGGAGGTCCTCATCAGAGGACCAAAATCCCCAGCAGAAGAGCACCCTTCCACCTTCAGACTGGACCACAGTGGCCTGCATTTGCCTGTGCTACTGGGAGGTCAAGATCCCAGTTCTGGGTTTAGGAAAGAGCTTTTCCCTTCCCTGTTCCATCATTAACATTTACCTTCCTAGAAAAAAAAAAAAAATCGTCCTCCTTGGTTTTTTTCTCCTCTGCTTTTCAGACACCCGGTTCCAGCAGAGTTTAGGGGAGAAACTGCTGCTTATTGAGCAGAAAACCAAATCTCCCTTTTCCCCTTCTGTTTCCCACCCCTACAAGGAATACAGCTGGACAGGAGCCCTCAGGCACTGTCCTTTAGATCTAGCCTGTCCTTTCTGTCCTACATCCACGCCGTTCCTGCAGACCTGTCTCGGGGTCAGAGGACTTCCGCTGCTGAGAAACCTCCTGTTGTGGCTGTGTTTGCACAGTAATTACCCTTGCTTATCCCAGCGCAGTAACCCGTTCCGCCCACTTCTGTGGTTCCTTGAATCCGTCCTCCCACTTTATTGTGCACATCTCGAACAGGCAGGAGACCGCCTGGTGAGGGGAAGTGCTGCAGCATCTCGGCGTGTCTCAGTTTTAAGCAGTATTGAAGTTTCGGCTGAAGGCTCTGATGGGCCCGGGGGAATGTGGGGAGAGGGGACAGCAGCTTCCTTTGGATTTCAGCAAAGCAGAGACAGAGCCGTTGCTGATCACCACAAATACCGGCGCTGCCATGAATTATGCATTCCTTGTTTAAAGAGAGGTCGCTCTCATCAATAATTGAAAGCTCCCTGCTCTGCCTTCAGCATCACATCTCCCACACCGGGAGTTAGGGAACTCATGAAATCTGCATGGACTTCCTCAAGGTGGCTAGGGGCTAGGGGAGAGAGGCAGCAAAACACAGGCAAAACAAACCAAAAGCCCTGCTGACAGTTTCGGTGCGTGAAATTAAGAGTCATCTGAACCTGCTGGCAGCTCTGCTCCAGTTCTGCCCCTCATGCCCCCTCACTATCCCCTCTCCACACCTCACTCCTCCCAGGTACGCACAGAACAGTAGGCTTGCGAACAGGGTACAAACCAAGATTAGGGGCTGCTTCTTTTGGCTCCATTAGCTGAAACTGGTTTGCTTTGGGTTCTTGCCTAGAAAAGTCTCTACAGTGGATGGCGGGATGTTCCCGGGAGACAGTTTGAACTGTGAAATTTGTCCCTCTGGGAACATAATGATCTTTAAAGTCTGTGTCTCAGACTACAGTCATACAGTCCTGGGGCTGGGGTTGGTCCAACATTCAGGGTCTTGTAAGCCTGGCTCAGACAGGCTGGCTGCCCTGAACCAGAGGCTGCAAAATCATCTTTCTTGCAGAGCAAACTTTTGGAGAGGTGTGGTTCTCGTGCTGAATCAGGCGGGTGGAGGGCAGAACTGAAACCTCACAACAGAACTGCCAAAGCCTGTGCGATCCTGACCGTTTCTGAGTTATCAAAAAGGACATAAATTGAGCAGCTTCTCGACAGGGCTATAAGAAAATCGCAGGTGCCTGAACTCACATGTCAGCCCTATAAGCCCCAGTCCGCTGGGCCTCTCCCTAACTTTCACCTTTCTCTACCATTCACCCAACATGTCCTTTCAAACTACTCTGCAACTCAGGGAGAAAGTCATGTATGTGACCTCTTAAAGTTGTATCTGAACAGGGAGGCTGCCTGGGTTGTTCTCCAGCCTGGGAATCCTTATCCCTCTCCCAACATCTGAGCTGCTCTGCCTGTAGCAAATTGTAGCCTGTGTTGGTAATTAGTCAACAGCAGATGAAGAGATCGGTCATACGTGATGCTCTGAGCCTCAGCCAGATCTTGCTTCTCTTCAGCATCAGTTTGGGGCACCCAGACTGGGGCTGGGCTCTGCCCCCTGTGTGCCTCTCTCATTCTCTTCTCCAGAATCCTTTCAGATTAATGCTCTCTGCAGCAGCACACGAGCTTAAATGGAGATGGGATGCTGTTGTGTCCCGGGAACTGAGAAGTCTGACAAAGCAGCGTGAAGCGAGAGTAGTACGAGAAACGTTTTGTCCCTGTAATACTCAGCTTTGTGGTCTCTGTGTGCGTGTGTGTTTGTTTATTTTTTAACGGAGAACAGAAGACTGATGGATGAAATTAAGGAGAGGGATGTGTAATTGGAAAACGGCTCAAGAAGGCTACAGGCAGCATATTGAAGGCATCCATCAAACATCCAGCTAATGTTGTTAAGGGTGTGTAACACAAACAGGGGCTGCAGGAGACACTAGGAAAAAAAGAAAAGGGAAGACAAAGGGGAATAGGCAGGACAGGGGAAATAGCAAGGGAGGAGAAGAGTCAGCAAAATCAATAATATTTGTATTGCAATCGCATCCAAAGGCTCCTGTTGGGATCAGTGCAGGACTGTACATGCACATTAAGAGACAGTCCCTGCCCTCTACAGCTTAAACACAGGAATTACGGGATGATCGCTGGAGATGGGTTTAGATGATCACAAAATTTTCTTCTGATCTTGAATCTCATTTAATAGGATCTGCTCTGAATGGGTTTAAAGGCAGAAGGAAGGTAGCTGGTTGTGCCAAGAATACATACAGCAATGCCTTCCAGCCAGGCATGCAATTAATCTGAGCCACTTAGGGGACTTTGTTTTTAATTATAAAAAGTAGGTAAAACTATGCGCAGTAAACCTCCATAAACCCCACTGGGGCCATCATCAGGCTACCCAGAGGCACTGACACGTGACTGGGTTTTGATGCTGTGTTTTCAAAAGATGGTCTGATGCTTTAATGAACCGCTTTGTGGGAAATATTCCATGCAGGGTACACACTAAGAAAATGCAAAGGGCCTTTGTGTGGGGAAGGAGAGAAGATGAATGCTAAAATTATTAGTAGGCCAGGGGATTCCTCTAGTCCTGGAAACAGGGAAGAAGAGAGAGAGTCTTGAGGACCGAGAAAAGGCAGGTGGCAGGTGAAAGATGTAAAGGAACAGAGAAGAGCACAAGCATGATGGATGCAGGGGATGGCAGTGGGAGAGAGAAGGTAAGGTTTTAAAGAGAAAATAAAGTATTCCAAGACAGATTTTCTGAAAATGGGGTAAAAGTCAGACAATTCTGTGAGGTTCACAAGTGACCTGGTGCTTTATGCAGGGTTTAACTCATTCAGCATTGCATGCTTTGGCAAAGCAATAGAGAGAAGGTGCATGTAGAAATAAATAAGCAAGGAGCACCAGGGGAGTTGCACACACAGGCAGCATCTCCGCTTGTTTGCAGTGTTCGGGAAGCATGAACAGGGCTGGCTGTGAGGAGGAGGAGAAAGAAATAGAAAGGGAATTTGTTAAAGCTCTTCTAACTCTGATCCGCTCTCCTCTGTGCTCTCTTGGTAACACAGCTGCCACCGCCGCCTCCTCTTCTCCTTTCCTCCAGCAGCGACCCGAGTTTGCAGCACTGGCAGGCCCGCTGCATAGAAACTGTGCCTCTGTAATTAAGGGCTTTTATTAAAGGGGAAAAAACACTGGCTGCCTGGCTCTAGTGCTAGTAATTGCAGGCATACTAGAGGAAGCAAGGAGCTGTGATGACCCCAAGCCTGGGCCTGGGTGGACCTAGGTGTCTGCTGCCGTTACAAGTCAGCACAGAGCCCTCCTTTGATTTCTTTGGTGGCTTTTTCTGTTTTTGTGGCCCCAAGTGATGGGAAACCTTGCTCTGTGTTTCTACGTTGGTAAGGGAAAGGATTTCGTGGAGGGAAAGCAGCCCCTGCTAATGGGTAACACCATCCTGCCCTGTATCTGGCCTAGATCTCTGGCTTACCAAACACCTATGCTTTTGGCAGTAAAGCCTGAAGAAGATTCTTGTACCTGCCCTGGACCCGGCCATCAGAAAGCAATGAAGTTATGCAGAGCCAGCATGTTTGCTGCACAAGGCTCCTGCTGGCATCACCAAATGTGCCGAGCCACACAGGTTCCTTGGCCCACTTCTTGATCCATATTTCCATTCCTTGAAAGTAGATGAATGGCCACCATGGTGTTCCTTGAGTAAGAGGGCTAGAAGCATTAGAGATTACAACCACAAATCATTGGTTTGGGGAGCAGTGGAGATGATAGGTTCCCTAGAGGGATTGCTCCAGCATGGTACTTTTGGTGTCTAGCACAGAACGAGCTCGTGTTGCAGCAATTTGCTTAATAGGGTTCATAAGTATCTACTTGCCTGCCAGAAGACTTGCTGAGACATGCTAGTCTTCAGTCAGATTTTGCTGATATGGGTTTGATAGTTATTGAGTGTAGGGCACTGAGGGGCCCTGCACTCGCATGATCCTTGTTTTGTCAGGAGACCAAGGTAAAATGTCAAGGGAAAAAATTAAAGACAGGTCCCAAGAAGGTCCCAGAGGATTAATTTAGCATAGCATCCCCTGACACCTTCCAGCAGTACCATGTGGCTGCTGTCACTGCAAAGCAGAGCCCTTTCAGACCGGTAGTCATGTTTCTTCTGACACGATTCTCTAAGGCTGAAGCAGGGCAATCCTTCCCCTTTGGACAGGTGAGGAGCTGCTGAGCCCAAATCCTGGGCAAGGAGTTTCCTTTGCGCTCAATGTGCCTATGTCCCTTTGTGGACCTTGGTTTTAGAGGAATGGCCTTCAGTACACCTAGGAAATCCCTGGCAGTGTAGGAATTCAGAGCCAACCAGTTCGACCCTCCTTTCTGTCCTCTGTACCAAGGTGATGCCGTCGTCCTCTTCCCTCAAATTGCCTTCAGCCTAGGACAGCAAGAGAGCCTGGTGGGGTTGTGCCGTTCAGCAGCTCTCCAGTTTCCAGGACGTGTGACTGTAGTTTCCCAACAGAAATCTCTCTGCAGGAGGCTTATGAAAGTTTTATGATCTCTTTAGCCTCCTAGTGAGCCTCGCTGTGGTAGCAAGGAAGTCCACCAGCAGAAATATTTGGCATCAGAAGGGTAATCCCAGAGGAAACAGATTACAGAAGTTACCAGGAGGGAGAGGGGAATAAAATCCAGCTATCGGATACCAGGCAACCTGCTTGGAGTGACAGCAGAAATTCCTCAGATAGTAACAAGAAACTTTGCTTTGTACCATTCAGTGTTTCTGTGGGCTGCTGTTCTGCAGTAGCAGAAGTGGATCTCTCTCTCTGGAGCACTGCTTTTGTTGCCGGTGTGTAATAACAGTACCAGGAGATTTTGTACCCAGAGAGGGACCAAAGCAGAAGGTAGAAGCTGGAGGAAAACGTTCCTGACCCACAGTATGCCAGAGCCACGCAGAAGGCAGCACATGCACTAGACAAGCCCATTTGATGTTGGACTTCCAGAAGTCGTCTCCAGGATGTCATGTTCATATGAGTTACTGCGCAAAGGCTGTTAAGGGTCTTTCAAAGAGGTGAGCCAGGAAAGGGATCTCATCACACCATGACTTTACACAGGGCTGTTATGTCCCTGGACAAGTGGTCTGCAATAGATGCCCAAATACTTAAGTCTGTATTTTCCAAACCGATCATTAATGTTGGATACTTTGTTGAAGGCATGGCTACCTTGAGAAGGCAAGGATCTGATTTCCAGACAGACTGGCTGCTCATTAATCATATTAACTGAAGGTGCTCAACAATTATGAAAAATCAAGCACAGGGCTACTGTAGCTTGGACCACCTTTAAAGAAGCCACACCCTGTTGTGGATTATTCCTGATACTTTTTTCCTTTATTTCTCTTTATTTTCTTTTAGTTCCTCTCACCTTATAGAAGGAGTTTCAAAAACAAATGCTAACTTTTGCAATTCCTCAGTTTCCTCAGTTCTCATGATCGTGTATGTTACAGAAATACTAAGAAAGAAATTAAAATCTTCCGAAGTCTGCGATTTAAACTAAATGCTGCAGTGGCCAAACACTGCAAGCTGGTAATAGAAAGGGATGTGGAATAATTAAACTTTCAGCAGGCATCACCAGCAGTGTGGAATGACTGAGGCAGGGATTTCATGGAAAACTTAGTAGGTGATAGCGTGCAATCATTGATTGCCTCAATGCACCTGCATAACCAGGATGGAATTAAAACTGCAGGAATGAAAGAGATGCTGGCTATCTTGAAGATCCCTGACATTTTCTGTTTTGTCCACTTGCATGTGCAGGAACACAAATCTCACACAGAGTTTTAAAAAATTCTACAAAAGAAGCAAATTAAATGGTCGCCACAAAGCTCAGCAATGAATACCGGCCCCAGAGAGGGGGCAAGTAACAGTCCTCTCTGGCTTCAGAATCAGCAACATGAATGACCCCAAGTCAAGGACAGTGGGTTCATCATGGAGCAGCGGGAGGTTCTTTATAGCAACATAAATAGATAAAAGCTGCTATTCAATAGCACAGGAATTGGCCAGGGCAACTGGGTAATGGTTCAGGCCTGCAACATTAATGGGTCTCCTTGTAAACTTATACTTAGACAAACGCTTTGCTGGTTTGGTGCCCAACATTTATCATGCCTCCCTCCAAGCAAGACAAAGTCAGTCTATTAGTTTGGCCTCTAGGATTACTGTCTTAATGTTTGTGGTGACTGCTAATTCGGAGGCCTTACTCTTTTTTCCACTCTGAAAGGTAGAGAGATGCCTGGGCATTGGAAGCTCCCTGCAGCATGCTGAGGAGACGTAACCTTCTTACCACGCTCCTGATCGCCTTGCCATGGGCTCTTCTCCTAACCTTGTGGCACCAATACCCAACTACCCGCTACCTCAGCCTGCTGAGAAGTAAGTGCAAGAGTTCTGCTGTCAGTGTGCTGGTGGTTGTGATGACTGCCGGTGCGAACCCTTGGTAGGAGATGCTCTCTCATGGGATGGGTTAAACAAAGACAAACTTGCCTGAAGGCCTCCTCAGGGTTTGCCTACAGCAAGCACACAAACTGTTCTTAAGAGGGCTTTAAACATGCACCTTAGGCTGGCTTTGGGGAGTGGATGCTGATGTGCTGAGCACTGACTCCAGATAGATGCGTCCCCAGCCACTCCCTGGAGAGGAGGCAGCCTGGCAGTGATTAGTTCTCTAACATCTTTCTTCTTCTTCTTCTTCTTTGTCCTTCCTTCCTTTTGTCCCAGAAGAGACAGATGAGAACGTGACCTCTAAAGTTCTTCTCAATGGTACATCTACACTGAGAGAAGAAGGCCTCCCGTCATGCATTCGGCAGCAGCAAAGCATAGGGGCAACTCCTAAAGTCATCCAGAATTATGTGTACTCCAGGCCCCCACCATGGTCAGACACCCTGCCGACCATCTTCGTTATCACCCCTACCTACACCCGGCCAGTGCAAAAAGCTGAGCTGACCCGTCTGGCCAACACCTTCCTACATGTACAGAACCTGCACTGGGTGGTGGTGGAGGACTCACCCCGGAGGACCAACCTGGTATCCAACCTGCTGGAGAAGGCAGGGCTCAACTTCACCCACCTCAATGTGGAGACACCCAAGAGTTTGAAGCTGGGACTGTCCTGGATCCCATCCCACACCCCAAGGGGGACACTACAGAGGAACCTGGGGCTGCACTGGCTGAGGGACAGCTTCAGCAACACAGCACCACCAGAAGGGGTAGTGTATTTTGCTGATGATGATAACACCTACAGCCTGGAGCTCTTTGAAGAGGTAAGAGCCGTAAAATTACATGGGGCAGAAAAGCAGGATACAGCTGCAATGCCTCTTAAGGCCAGATGCACTTGCAAAGACCTCTAAAATAGGACGAGCATGTGGACATTTAGCATCAGCTGGGAGACAGGGGCTCTGGCATGCTGCCTAGAGCTTTCCTTGCCCACCCTGCACTCAGTGGGAGCTGCCTATAGGGCAGATGCAAACCTATAGTCATGCAAACCCAGTAGCCATGCTCACAAGCCATTCTCACAGCCATCACGGTGTAGGCTGCAGATGCAAATAGCCACACACACAACATTGCACCAGCTAGAGCCCCTTTTGCCAGGGACCAGAGGATATATACTCCGGAATTTGTGCCCCTCCTCAGGGAGAGCTGACCTGATTTAAATAAGCACCGAAGACAAACTTCTGGCAAAGCATAGTTCTGCACTGTTGCAGGGGTGTGACGGGTAGGGAATGTCAGAAAAGTTGACTGACTTTCTAGTTCACCTTTTCTCTTGGCTGCCCTTCTGTACTCTGAGTTCCAGTCACCACAACATGGCTGTGCCCCTGGGATCACAGAAGCTTGCCCAGACCTCTGCTGGAAACCTGGCTTTTGTGAGATGCCAAGTCTATTGTAAACTTGCAAAAAATGATTATTCAGTAAACTCCCTTGTCACCAATTTAAGCCAAACTGTACTACACCACTTGAAATACAGAGTTACGCATCAGAACACATTTCCAGTTTTCAGAATTTTTTAGATCTCCGTTAAGCTCATCCTTTCTTATTTCTTTCCAGGTCCTTTCTGTCAATTTCAATAAAACACCGCTCTTTTAGGCAGTAGCCATGGATGGAAGAACAAGGGTAGTGGGAATTTGTAATAAATGAGGACAAAGATGCATCAGTCAGGGAGGGAGATTACTTGCATGAGGGTGAAGTTGGAGTGAGTGGAGTTGATAATACGGAGCTAGAGGCCTTGCAAAAGTTGTGTTTGGCATTGACAAAAATGACAAAATTTTACAAAAAATGATAAAAGTTCAGGTGAGATCAGAAAGCCAAAGGTTTTCCTTCTTCTGAGGGACTGAACGTGGGCACGGAAAAGCAGTGAGTCTGGTGTTCAGAGAAGGACATGCTGAAACAGCCTTGCGGCTTTGCAAGCTGTAGCTCTTCAAGGAACAGCACAGGTGAACAAGAGCTTGCGCTGCCAAGAGCTGTGCGATTGCGTGGGAAGTCAACGGGGGAGGACAGGTGCCAATGAAAGCAGAGGATGGGTACACTAATGGGCTGGGACAAACCTTGCGGGGTTGAATTTTCACAGCACCGTTTCTTTCTGGCACACAGATGCGCTACACAAGGAGGGTGTCAGTCTGGCCGGTGGCTTTCGTTGGGGGGCTGCGATATGAATCCCCAAAAGTGAGCCCAGCAGGGAAGGTGGTGGGCTGGAAAACCGTCTTTGACCCTAACCGGCCCTTTGCTATTGACATGGCTGGATTTGCTATCAGCATCAGGCTGATTTTGGAGAAGCCTCAGGCCAGTTTCAAGCTGGAGGGAGTTAAAGGAGGCTACCAGGAAACCAGTCTGCTGAAGGATCTAGTGACTATGGACGGGCTGGAGCCCAAAGCAGCCAACTGTACAAAGGTGAGTAAGTACAAAAGACCTTGAAGATACATTCTCCTTGCTGGGTCCTGGTTGCGTTTGCAGCCTCCTGCCACGCTCCTCCGCTTTCCACTGTGCACGCCCTGTGCTGGTGCATGTCGGTGCCGAACGGTGCTGGGAGAGACGGGCAGATCCTGTTAAGTGCTTCAGAGATGGCAAGCTCTTTGAGCACTGAGGAACGGCTCGTGCTATGCACTCTAACTGTGTTAATAAAGAGCCTCAGCCGTACAATTCGCACCCAGAGTGCTTCTCCAAAATCCAGGAGGACTGGCAGGGGATTGAGTCTGGGGCTTTGGTCCAGAACGATCCCTCCTCCTTGTCGCTGTTTCACGCTCCTGTGAAGCCTATCCCAGGTGCAACCCCTTCAAATCACGTGCTTCAATCAGCTGCAAGCCCTGGGTTGCTGAGGTTTCCCCCCAAAGGATGCGCTGCTCTCAGTGTTTCCATGGCATACAGAGCCCCTGAACTCTTTGTGATTCCCTCTAGGTGTTGGTCTGGCACACAAGAACCGAGAGGCCCACTCTGGTTAATGAAGGCAAGCGTGGATTTACAGACCCCAGAGTAGAGGTGTAAGCACAGAGCCAGCTCCAGGGGGTGAGTACCCTTGTCTTTACTGGTTGGGGCAAGGCAAATAATCTGTACCTGTTTCCCTATTGATGCTATTATTTCCTCAAAGACTGCATATATGATTGTTCCAGTAACTCCCTTACCATACCACCCTTTGCACAAGAAGTAGATCCTCATCTTTACCCACTTACAGCCTTCATTTCATACTCATTCAAGCCTCCTTGCAGTCTGCACGGAAGCTTTGCCTGTACAGAGACAGAAAAGTGGCAGAAGAATCCTGTGGTTTCACTCAGTAATAATGACAAGCCAAATTCCTCGTTCCCCAATTTCTGCCAGCTCCAAACTCTCTTTAATGGTGTGAGTTGTCCTACGGTGTGCGGAAAAAGATCACACTCCTGCAGACGAGCTTTTACCCAGCAGCCCTGCCACTTCTGAAGTGCATCATGCATCCACCTTCAGCTTTTATCCTGCATAAACAACTGTGGTGTGGGCGCAGCAGGGAAAGGCTGATGGGACACTTAGACGACCTCAAAACAGGAACCAGCAAAGAGCAACCTACACAGACTCTCACAGAGTTTGAGGGGCTCGGTACCAACATTACCAGAGTTAGGAATACATCTGTTGCTGAGGAGAAATATTGAAGGCACTAGGAGTGCCTTTGTGGTCCACAGAACCAGGTTCAGCAGCAGGGTGGGGGATTATGGCAACCACCACAGGTGGGGGCAGGAATGTATCAGAGATCAGTGGTACGTTCTTAGAAGTAGAGACTGATGACGAACAGGCTTCAGAGGAGCTATGACCTCCTCTGCCAGCTGCCATGCCCTCTGATCCCAATGTTTGCCCTCGGCAGATACCTAGCCCAAAAATCCCAAAAGAATAAAGGTATCCAACTTGGGAGTACCCAGCTTTTTCTGGAATGACTCATATCTGTGGCAGGATACAGGATGCTGAATGATTAACTCCTACTTTGGAAGATATTCCAGGGCTGCTTTCAGTCCTGACCCCAATATACAACTCAGCTCAACTCTACCAGTGGAAATAAAACGGACAGCTTTTCTACAGGCAGTCATGAGTATTTCAACTTCTGCACTGATCTGCTGTGTGCATTACTAGTAGCTGCATACAGCATTTGCACATCATCTCACCATCTCTGAGTGACGGCCGTACAAAGTGCAAAGCAATCCCAGCGCCCGCACACCTAGCAGCAGATGGGAGGGACAGGAGTCAGTTGCCCAAACATAGACACCTGGTGCCACCATAGGACCCCTGGGGTTGCCTCCCAGGCTCTCCTGTAGGGCACAAACTGTGTACCATATCTGCCAGCTTTTCATTAATATCTCAGCTACCCTAGCAACCCATAAATGATGCTAGACATCTATGCTTAGGCAGCAGCACCTCTTTTAACCTGTGCTTCTGTGAAATCCGCTAGCAGTAGCAAGCTCATTTTACGTACCCACCCCTGCTGGGTCTGCAGTAGGCTAAAGCTACTATTGCCCAAACTCAGCTCATAAGGACTCAGAATCCAATTAACCGGTCTGGAGTTACCACTTACTTTGTAAAGGATGAGCAGGCTTATAAAAACTCCCAACAGATTAGACCTGCCTTTGCCTACTTGTTAGAGGAGGGGTTGACTGCTCCAATACAGATGCAGTGTGTGGAATGTGATGTTTTCATAAATGTGCCGTTTACGTATCAGCGCTTTTGTCCTCACCCTCTCTTCCCGGCCAAACACTCAGCCATCCTCCATGAGAAATGCCACACACCTGCTATGGATTCTCATGGGAATACCTCCCCATAGGTAATTTGTTGCGAGAAAGGGAAGCAACAACCAGTCTGAGAGATCAAGACACTGCCACCCATTCACCAGGAGGACCTGCACCCTTATCCAGTCATCCTGTCAGGGTACTTTCAAGCCAGAGTCTCAACTGGGCCAGCTCTGTAGATTTTGAAGGAGCTTGCATTCACTTGCATTAGCAGAGAATTTGACTGCAATCCCTTCTGCACCACCGTCTGCCAGGTGGGGCAGCTGCTCTGACCTGCAAAGTGGGCAGGTGGCACCCACTCCAGGAGACACCTGCAAGGTAAATTGCTTGACTGAGCAGTCAAGCAAAATCATTAGATTCCCCACCTTAAAGTTTTAAATTGAGATCTCTGCTGACAGCTACGGTGTTTTGGAGGTCCTTACTATCAAGGCTGCTGAGCTTCAGGACCTTGACAGACATGATCTAGATAAGCCACCGCTGAGGAAAAGAAAAGAGGTAAAATTGCTCCCCTGAGGATGTTCTGTTCATAGACACAATAGGGAGAATATTTCTGTCTTTCGCTCCTGGCAATTAGTCTTCGTTGAGGATCCGATCGAGCCAGTCATGTCCTAGACCTCCTAGAGGCCTCTTTCCCCTTCAGCGCCTGCAGATGTGAGCCAGGCTGCCATTGCTTGGTGCGGGATTTGGTGCTCTTTTAACCTCTAGTCGGACCACTTGCATGGCTAATTGGCACATGTGCCTGTTTGTTAGATTGCCACAGACACAGTGTAAAAGGGACCCGCTGATCATGTGAACCGTGAAGATTGGGCTTCAATGGGCGCTGCATAAATAGCAGTTATTTTGTCCCAGATGGAGTCCACTCTCTTCCTTGCCCACATTCCCACCACCCTTAGCTGTGTCCAGCGGAGTCTGGGGGAGAAAACTCTATGCGCCAAATCAGAGCAGATCTGCAAAGGGGGAGCAATAGGACACATCAGGGTTTTGCTTTTCACGAGGGACAGCAAAAAGAAGACCTCAACATTTAAAAAAGGGAAAGACTTTTTCTTTTCTGCACGAGAAATTCTGCTTTTTTTGCTGCCCTGAGAACCACTAGGCGGGATCTGAGATGTGCTGGGATTGAGGATCGGGGGAGACAGCCTCAGCTACTTCCCTACCTTCTTCGTGCAAAGTGGAGGAGCAGGAGGGACAAAACAGGGGTCTCTGAGCCCATTTTCAACTGGACAAAGACTTTCACTGTGGAAATATTGTGGAAAATGGCCATAAGTCTGGTTTCTGAGAAACGCTGTGGGGACATGCAGAGTAGGAAGGGGAAAGTAAAGGAGGGGAAAAATACTTAGGATTGTCTGTATTGCAACAGGAGCCACAGAGCAACCAAAAGCTATCACAGCATATGCCCCTGCCAACTGTATTGAAACCCCCTTGAAAAACAGGCTGTGGCTTCTGAGAGCAGGAGACGGAAATTAATTTTGCTTCATATTTCTCTTTGTTAAAGCCCTGAAAACTATCATGCAAGACTGGTGTTATAAAAACTACCTATTTTTATTGCTAACATTTATTTACAGGCATCTGAGAGAAGAGGTTGCTTAGGTTTGCATAGAACTTCTTCTGCCTTGTGATATTTGCAAACAGGTTCACCAGCATTTCAGACCTTCCAGACAAACTGAACAAGGGTCCTCAGATCTCATCCTCCTGCCCTTTCCTTAAAAAAAAATAATAAAATAAAAAAAAAAATCAGAGAGGTTAAAATAGTGATTTTACTGGTGAAAAAAATCCTTCAAAAACTTTTGCTAATTCATAAATAAAATATCCCAGCTAGCACTCTGCAAGCAGCTCTTCAGCCACATCCTGGCCCGAAGCTGTAGGTAGTGTGGTTGAGAAACCTGATTGCTGATGCCTGTCTAGTGTCCACCTGAACCAGGGCACAGCCTTGTTGGAAATGTGTCTCCTGCCCTGTTGTACTGGATGTGGTACCTCATCGTACCTCCTCTTACGTCTTCTTACCTCATCTTGTGTTTGTTTTGACAGAGGCAGCGGGCAGTGATCGTTCCCAAAGTTTGTCAGCAACCACAGCAGCTGCGCGCCCTGCCTGTTCTTCCAGCCCTCTGCCCCGCTGCTGGAGGATGATGAACACCCCCGAACGCTGCCACGCCGATCAGCTCCCACTGCCCGAAAAGTGGTAACCAGCAGGGACAGAGCTGATGTGGTGCCCTGCCATCCTACAGCTCTTCACCTTTGACTTCGTGCGCTGGCTCCCGTTCCTCAGCTGGGAGAGGAGTCCTTCCCTTCCCCTGCGGGCTCTGTGTTTTTAACCATTCGTTAAAATTTATTAGATGCGATCTCCATTCTTGGCTGTGCCAGCACAGAGGCTGAAATCCAGGATGGGTGTGGGTGCCTCTGAAGGTCTCTCCTGGCATACCATGAAACCTGAGCTTCAGTACAGCAGCTGCGAGATGCAGTGGTTCAAGGACAGAAGCTGTCACAAAAGCACAAACGTGGACCTGTTGGCCTGAGGCTGGTATGCTCTCAAAACAGCTTTAAAACAAAGCTAGCCTGAGAGAGGCTCTCCCTGTGAAGGATGCACTTAGACAACTACACGGATCTGCCTTCAGTGTTGGGGAGGGAGCTGTGCTGAAGCGCCTCATTTTGGGTTTGGGAAGTTGAGAAGGGATCTGATGCCTACGCCTTGGCTGAGAACTTGAACTGCCTTCACTTAAGGTTGTTTTGGGAAATGCCGTCCCAGATCCCCAGGCCCAGAGCCCTCTGGATAAAGTTCCTCTCCCGCTCAGAGAGACCCGGCAGGTACTGTACCTCAAAGGCCATGCCTCCGCGTCTCACTGCAGAGACCAGAAAGCAGGGGCAAAGATGGGTGAACTTCAAAGTGTTGCTCCTAGCCTGGAACCCTGCTGCAGCACCAGCAGGCGCTTCAGTAGCCTCAAATCATGTACACAGACTTGTTTCCTAGACCTCCAGAGAGGAAGAAGACACCTCTCTGGGGTGGAGGTGGGTGAGAAGTGCTCAGAGAAGAGGAACCTTCAGCCTGCGCTCATCTCCTCTGAGAATGTTGAGGAATGTGGAGACACATCATCAGGAAACGTATCTTGAGCACGTAGATGATAACTGAAATAGCAAATGTGACAAGGTTTTCCAGTTGAACTTTGAAAAGCATGTGTGGCCCTGTGAAGAGAGAGGAGTGTGTCATGTGGAAGGGTTTCCCTTTCCCTCAATAAAACAGGAAGACAGCCAGGTGGAAGGCAGCCCACAAAGGAGGAGGTGACAAATGAGGACTGAAGGAAGGATGAACTGGATTAAAAGCACAAGTGTTGGTACCATGTGTGTGCGTGGTGAGTGGTGTCGCTGTGACTTTTCCAGGAAGATTCCTTGAATGACCCAGAAACCCCTCTGAGCACATCTTGAAAACCATCTTCACTCAGGCCATGAGAAACAAGGCTTTAGGCATTCAAAACACATCGAGGATTTCACAGCTGGGGGAAAGTTATGAGCAACTGAATCATCCCTGCCCAAGAAATTCTGGGCTGGCAGGAGACTTATTTATTTGTTTATTTATTTATACTAGAATTCTTCTCTGCCTATTCCTTGTTTAGTTTTGTTTTGTAGCTTAGATCATCTGACATGTTCATGAAGAAAGAGTATTTCCCCTCCTTGCCCCAGCCTCTCACAGAACAGTATTGCTTAGCATTCACCGATGAATGTCGTATGTTCTGCGCTCCCCGGGGTTTCTTTACAATGGTGTCTTAAACTGGCAAAATAATCAGAAACACAGCAAGGAGGGGACTACAGCGAAGGGAATTACAGTTTCTTTATGCAAGAGACGTAGGTGGCACTAAGTTTCTGGCTCCCGAGCAATCATAGCAAGGTAAAAACATGTGCAAAGGAGTGCCTCGCTCAGCAGATAGTCCCCATGGGATCTCGGGAAGCCTGCACGAAGGGAGCTGCTCGAAGGGTATCTGAGAGGGGGAGCTGGTCCATGTTCCCTCACATGGGGAACAAGCAGCTGCCCATACTGCTATGGGAGGGGGCTAAAGCACAGGAGGGGGCAAAGGGGGTGAGATGCCTCCTATCAGAAGGAAGGCAGGACAGATCAGAATAGGCAGCAAATAGAGAAACAGAGGCCACATTGAGTGAGGTTCAGGCCAGGATATTTTGGATGAACACACCCAGCACTACAAGGCCACCATGCCAGCCATCTCAGCATGAAGAAATACCGAATGGGCCGCAAAAACGGTGTCTTCTCTGGGCCCTAGAAAGGTCCTCACAGAGCAAGGGTCTGGTTTACTGGCAGTGGATAGCATGAAGGAAGCCCGGCGTCTACAGAACACTTTTCATTCTCCATTTGTCAGAGCTTTGTGTCCTGTCCCCTGCGGGAAGTAACAGGCCTTGCGCTCCAGTGGGCTTTGCCAACCCATCCCTGCCACCAGGCAGGTGGGATCAATGTTTCCACCCAGCATCAAACCAAGATTAAGTCCCCTTTTTTGTGGTTTCGATGAATGAGCAAGGGTGAGGGAACAAAGGAGTTGATTTATGATCCTCTATTTTCTCCTCTAAGATGGGCAGGGTTTCTGCCTGTATGAACAGGAGGGGATATGGCGATTAATTCCTTGGCCTTTGATCTTGCACAGGCCCTACATAGGGTTTTGTCACTGAAGGTGGGTGTTTGCAGCAAGGGCTCATTCCCATTCCAAAGGATACCCCCACACACATGTTTTTAGAGAGTTGTTCTCTCTGCATCCCTATAAGAAAGCAAAATTATTATTCCTGGGTTTCCCACTGGGGACCTGGATTCCAGTGATATGTGCTACACCGTCAGTTCAGTGCTGGACGGAGCCTGCTCTCACCACCAGCCCATTCCATCCCCATTCTTGCCCCAGCCTGGCCCCGTGGAGGAGAGTTTCTGTGAATCCAAGAATCAAGAATCAGTCACTAAATTGTGCAGGACAGAGACCTTGCATGGACAGCGTGGATGGACACAGCTGATACTCCAGGCCAGGAGACATTTGGACCTGTTCAGCACAAATACACTTTTCCCTGTGGAGCAGCCTAGGGAGAGCAAGGACTGCTGCTGGACGAGGTGTATCAGCTAAGGGTAGGTAAGTTACAGATGCCACAAATTAAGATGTCTGTTTGTTAGCAGAGCTGGGTGGGAGAGCCCAGTGGTGGAGCAGCGGTCAGGGTTACAAGCTTCAGTGAAAGTGAATGCAGTGAGTGAATGCCATAAGGAGGGAGGCTGCAGATCAAGCCTGAAGCGTTTAAAGAAGAGAAGACATCCCAGCGCCTGGTTTTTACTAGCATATTAGTATCTGATATTCATGTTCTCTGAGATTCATCCAATTCACCAACCAATGAATATTACTAACATTTCCTGTTGCAGAAAATACTATTGACAAAGGAAAGAGAATGTCAAGAAAGTAATTTTTAATGGTTATTTATTTATATTGAATGGTACTAGAGCGTTATTAAATATTATGTGAATAGTACAATGTTGCACCATTGTCTTGTCTTGCAGCGTGCATGCTTACTTCTTTTCCAGGAATGCACAGCGGACTCTGTAATCGAGAATGTATCAATTTTAGTTGTTCTCATTTCGAGGGTACTCCTTTCTGTCTTCATCTGATCCAAAAGCCACATGAGAAATTCAAGCAAAAACATTTCAGGTCCCTGAGACCAGTGCCCGCATTACGGAGATGAAGGAAAGAGACAGAAGGAGACAAGAGAATGGAGCCTGAACTCCATATTCTTATGGTGTCTCTAGCAGCAAGCTGTCATTTTGGTGACGTGATGACAGTCCCTACTGAGACTGCCCTCTAAAGGTGCTGACCACAGCTCAGAAGTGGGTGGTGGTCAAAACACAGGGCAGGCAGGCAGTCCTCCATCACAAGGGAGAGGGGAAAGATGCAATGGCAAGCTGCATCTACTGGGGGATGTTACAAGGTCTGCAGCGTGCATGGTATCCACTCGAGCTCTGTTGGGCCAGCCAAATCCTACACACTGTCCTCCCTCCTGGGAAGAGCCAGGACAAGCTCTCCTGGCAGCAGTATGGTAAGACACAAGCGATGTCCTGCAAGAATGTGGGTACACATCACATCCCAGGTCTCAGCAAAAACTGATTGAAAATTATATCCATTTTGCCTGCCTGCTCTGTGAAAAGTCTCTCCCAGGTGGTTCTGGAGGCCATGAAACCTCTCAAGAGACATTTTTCAACTTCCTTCCTCCTGGAGGAGGGCCAGTTGCTCAGGATAGGAAGCAACAGGAAGCAGGCAAAGGCAGTAGCTTGTGGCCCTCTGCAATACAGCCCCACTGCACCTCCTGAGGCAACGGGGAGACACCCAGGAGTAGCACCAACAGGTTAAGTACAGGCTAAGGCATTACAAGGCTTAATCTTCCTAACCAACTGCACACTGTTTCAGTCCCTGCTTCTGCCAGTTCCTGTAAGCTACAACCCACTGGGAAAAAATGCATAAACTCCCACTGGGGCACTAGCTGTCAGTCCAGTGGGATCAGGTAGGGAAACAACTCTAGTCTCTTGGTTCTTCCTTTTCCCTCCAGACTGGAGGAGAATGGACCAGCATATTTGACGGGAGCCCACTGTTGGCTAATCCACAAGCCTGGGAGAAGCTGGCAGACTCAGGTTCTGTTTCTAATGCTTTCACTGACTTACTCTGTCATTTGGGCAAGGTACATCACACCAGCTATCTGTAACTTTGGGGTTTTTTAAAAACAAGGGACCCTCCTCCCAGAAACATGGAAGCACTTTTAAGGCCCTTTTGAGGAAATGTTGCTAAAAATTTAGTGTACAAGCTGAAGAGTACAATTTAGAGTACAAGCCAAATACATACTTATGTAATAAAAAAATCACATTCACAAAGGTGTTGCTTAAAGTGTAACGTGCAGTGTGCAAGCAAACAGCCTGTGAAGGGCTGAAGGAAGAACTGCCGTGGCCAAAGGTACCTGAAACATCCACCGCAGCAAACACGATCACCCTGCAAAAAAAAGGGGCAGCTCTGCTTGCCTGTGGAGCCTGAAAGCCTCTACGGTCCCCGTGCAAGGATTAATGCCACCTTCCTCTTCCCTTGACAGAAACCCTGGGGATTGGGAGGGCAGCAGATAAGAGACATTGATCAACACTGCCTAAGCACCCTGCTTGGTATCACTGTTACACCAGCGCATCGTTCCTCCCCTCCTTGCATTTTCAAGGCCAAGCTTCCCAGCAATTCTGCTGCATTTTCAACAGGGATCTGGTGCAGGCCCCAGGAGACAAGGCAGGGAGAAGGGGAAAAAGCAAGCAAGAATGAATCTTATTAAATGGTGTGAGGTACTTCTCTCAGTCTCTCATCACGTTCAGGGCTGACTGGAGGTGAAATTGCACTTGGAGGGAGGGGAAGCCCCTCCCCTGGGACAATCCAGAGGCTCTCACACAAACTTAATTTCAAGCTCTGTTGAAGACGGTGTTTGTCTTTTTTTTTTTTTTTTAAATGCATTCAATTTAATTTCTCAGGCAGATGTGTGAAAATGAGAAAGGCAGACCTTTGACTGAAGACAGCCCAGTGCCTGCTTCTTACCGATCCAGTCTCACATTGTTTTCCTCCATCACTGCCCTCAATAAATCCGTGTGCAGTGGTTGCTAAAATGCCCGCCACCTCCCTTCCACGCTTCGGTGGAGGCAGGTAAATTTTTTTTTTGCATTTAAGCTATCAGATTCATTTTTAATTCAAAACACACCCCAGCTTTCCACCGCTCTGTTTAAAACAGGGGGACTGTGACCTTGAAAAGGCTCAGACCTGCTGGCACCATGAAGTGCTCATATGTACTCTGCTCTCCAGCCCATACTTCCTTGCTCTCATGTGAGAAAAAGGCTTGGGGTGGTGCCTGATCCACGCGTTCTGGGGATGATGGCAGAAGGGGAAGGAGAGGAACTGTTTTGGAATGCTCCCGAGAGAGAATTTCCTGGAGATTCAGCTCAGAAACACTGTACAGCTCCTCTGGAGACAGTTGATGTGTCAGGTTGTATGTTCATTTTCCAGTCTTGAGAGCATATATACACACAGGTTCAAATACAGCTTGGGGTAGGCTGTTGCCTTTCCAGGTGACCTGCTGCTTGTGCCCAGGAACAGACACGAGGTGACGATTTTTACAACTAAGCCCTGACTTTGAGGAAGTCAACAGAGGCACCAGCACAGGACAGTTCCAGCTGGTCCAGCTTCTCCCTGCCTCCGACACAGATGGAGGCAGAACCGCCTTGCCCAAGTTGTTCCTACATCACGATTTCCTCCTGCGGCCCAAGGGGGGATCGCAACCAAAGCATAAAGCATAAAGCAGTACCAGGCTCTAAAACAGTCTCCAGTCCGCAACCCCAGGTCATATCACAAAAATCTTGGTTCCTCTGTTCCATGGTTGACGCAGAGATTAAGTCTTTCCTGTCCATGCTATTGTACTTGCTGCGGAACAGTGAGCGTTGCTTTGTTTTATGGGGGAAGACAAGCAGGGTGGGTTTGCAATGGTCATGGAGGGAATGGCACAAGGAGAACGTAAATAGTAGAGACTCACAGCAGTGTGCAAGAAAGCAGCAGCAGCACTGGGTGGGTTTCAGTTGAGCAAGACTTTGCCCAGGCAAAAAAAAATGTTAAATACATTTTTTATTTTTTAGAAGTAAATTTAAATTTAAAAGTAAATGTGAGATGATGAAAATGTACATCCAGGCCTTAAGCAATCCACTTACATTGAATAACGGGTTGTTGTTCTGCACACCATGACGACTGAGGTCAACTTTCCTATAGACGTGTCCCTTGCATCTTAGCCCACGGCTGAAGCAAGAGTACTCCCAGCTCCCCCTATAAACCCTACCACCCTTCTCCCCCCATCGTTTTCCCATGTCGTCCCGTTTGGAGGGCACACAGCAGCCCGGGCTTTGCCTGGTTTGGGGCCAGGCGTGCTGGTGGACAGGCTGGCACGCGGGGCCTGGCGGCCTGGCTGGTGGCTGCCCCTTGGAGCAGGACGGGAGGCCACTAAAGAGACGGGTGCAAGAGCCAAAATTTTTATGGGCGGTGAGGCCGTGGCTGGCGGTGCCTCGCTGCGCAGGCTGCGCTGCCGCGGCCCCTTCAGGCGTAGCCCCTGAGCACTTTCTCCCTCTCTGCTGTGGGCGCCCGAGGACTACATCTCCCAGCATGCCGCGCGGCGGCGCACCCCAGCCGGGCTCCTCCCTTCCGCGCTTTGCATGCTGGGAGCTGTAGTCTCGCCAGAAGGTGGTGGGCGGCGGTTGCGCGACGGTTGGGCGGTAACGGCCGCGCTGTGAGGGCGCTCGCTCCCTCCCTCAGCCCGGGCCGGGGGCGGAGCGGGAGAAGGCCGGGAGCCTCTGCGGGACGGCTGCAGGCGAGCTTGCCCTCCGCCCCGCCGCTCTGTCCTCTACCGGAGTCTCTCGGCCCCGCCGTTGCCTCCGCCTTAGGCAGCCTGTCCCGCGGGGGCCGGCGTGAGGGTGGGTGAGGGCGGCCGCCGCCGCTCCCCGCGCCGTGGTGCTGGCTGCCGGGCTCGGGTGCCGCAGCCCCCCTGGCTCTTCTGCCCTGGGTGGGCTTGAAACAGGTTTTTCTCTCCTTCAGGCCGGCTGGTAGCGGGAAAGGGCGGTGTGGCTCACAGCGCCCCGGCGAAGCCGTGCTAGAAGAGCAGGCTGCCGCCTCAGAAAGTTTGAAGAGGGAGGAGGAAGAGGAGGAGGGGGTTTTCCCTGCCCAGCGATGTAGACTTGAAGGTAGCACGGCAGCTCGCGGAAGGCAGTTAAAACTCCTCACCCGTCTGATGCCAGAGCATGGGCTAAAAGCTATGTCCCTCTCTCGTGTCGAAAATCCTTGTTTCCTGCTGTTTCTGTTTGTCTTCCAAGCAATATTTATCCTGATACTTTACCGAGGTGGACCTTCAAATGTGTTCCGTGGGTTTTTAGACTCGCGTCCCATTCTGGATTACTCAAAAACTCATGATGTGTATACAAACCTCAGCTTGTTTACCCAAGCTCCTAGTGAAGAGGCAATGCCATACTGCTCAGTGCAGTCACCAATATTTGGTAGGTATAAGCCGGTAGTATTTGAAATAACTGCTTTGGTATGTGATAACGCAGGATGCTTTGTAAATGTAAGTTGTATATTTTTCAAACTTTTCCACTTTAAAAGTGGTATAGTGATGTAATACTTGAACTGACAAAACTTTTTTGTGTCAATTAACTCACTTGTATTGGTTATGCAAGGAAAAGTATTTTTCTGACCGAAAAGCTTCCAATATTAAGGATTTGGCTACATAGAGATTGTAGAACGAGAGTAAAAACAGTGCATGGTGTTAATACCAAGTTAGTAATGCTTTTTTTTTTTTTTTTCTTGGCAGTCCTGTATAAAATGTGCCAATGATTGTATTTTGGTAACTGCATAATTTTGACCTTCTGTGTTTCCAACTTAATTGCTTTATTTGAAAAAGCGCAGCAGAAACATGCCTGCACCCTGCTTGTCTCCACTACTGTTAAGAATCCGCTGTCCTGAAAAGTCAAATGAAAAAGGCTTTGATCTAAAAAAAAAAAAAAAAAAAAAAAAAAAAAAAAAAGAAAACCAAACAAAACTAGATGCAGTTCTGTGCAGCTTGCCTGCAGACCATCAGATAAGCAAGAGTAGTGACGTATATGGAGGACGCAGACAGAGTAAACTTACAATAAAGAAATCAATGCTCTTAGAGCTGTGAAATCTTAACACCACCTCTTCTTCTGCCCATCCCTGAGAGTGCTGTGAACAGAGGGGCTGGGCCTGCATGTGGTACTTCAAAGCTAAAGTGAAAACAGAATGTTATAGACAGAAACAAAGAGTAAATTTGACTGGGGGGAAAAAAAAAAACACGAGGCAAAACCACTTCTTCTGGGTGTTGTTCTCCCCAAACCCCTTGAGAAATGCATGCTGCTCTGTAAGGTATTTGCCCTTTGTTTTGTATGTCACAGGCACGTACGAATAGATCTAGAAATACTTTATAAATGTCTTGGTTGGTTGGTATGTTCTCTCATGGGACTGATCTCTCTTGGAAGCGTTATATCAGAGAGAGCGGTGCCTTTTAGTATTAATTTCATAAACTCCATTAAATGAGATTTCAAATCAGTTCTTAAGGACTCCGGTCTCCAGTTCAGAACTGGTAATAAGTCACTGTGTCCACTCCAAAGCATGTTAAAGTAACTGGAAGAATGCCAAATAGCTTAAACGGTTTCTGCATCAGGGCCTTTATGAAGTGCAGTACTTTTTCCGCTCAGAGTAGATCATTTCAGTAACTGTTTGAATGTAAGATCAGCTTGCAGCTCATGCGCCTTTTTCTTACCTCCTGAATCTACAGCATCTTGTTTCTTCCAGGGCTGTGAATTAAAGTAAAATTGCTAAACATCTCTGCCTTGGAGGAACTAGGCTCTCACTGACTAATGCTACTTTTTTAATGCCTAGTGGTGTCCATTGAACCTTTTGTAACTGACAACTTGAAAAGCGGTGTACTAGATATTCATTGTCTTCATTAATAGTGAATAAATTGCGTTCCCTTAAAGATTGAAGTTTCTACACAAATAACCAGTTGCCTGTTTCTTCCTCCATTGCTTTTTTGGAAAAAGCAAAGTGTTTATATGCTAGAGTTGTGCATTTAAATTGAGAATCTGGCTGTCTCCTGTTGCATGCAAGGTGTGTTGTTTGTTTTGGTTCATCTTTTCCTCTTACCAGGAGGAAGCGTGATGCTAGAAGGCTCAGGTTTTGGCGTTTTGTTTTGTTTTTTAAAGAAGTACCTTATTTCATGCATGGTATGTGCTGACGAAGTTGGTTTGGCCCTCAAGGACTTTACTAGTTGAAAGTTCTGTCTGTAACTGCTTTTTTAAGTATGCTCATGCAATTGAAGAATTTTTTTCCAAGCCCTTCTTATAGTAGTTTCTCCCTTTGAGTCCCATCTGTCATAACCTTTTCATGAGTGTGACCATCTGTTGTGGTAATGAGCAGCTTCTGCTGCATTTCCTAATGAATGCTCTCCTACTGGAGTTTCTTCTCTTGGATTTAAAGAGAAGCAAAAAGGTGGTAATGCGGAGATTTATTTTCAGCTGCAGTTGAGGCAGCCTTGTATTCTGTCATTAGAAACTGATGTGTAAGTTAAGGCTGCTGATCTGCCTCTTTTTTTTTTCTTTCATTCAAATGATGGTAGAATTATACAAATACGACTATTGATGTAGTGAGTGGTACTGCACTTTCTTAGTGAGATATTCATCCATGCTGCTGTTCCTATGTGTTTAGCTTGTGTAAATTCTGCTTATTCTGGTTGAGATCAGTAATTATAGATGCTAACTCTAAATGTGCAGCAAGGAGTCTAGAAGTCATACAGTTTCTTTTTTAAGATGGGATAGATCTGGTCAAAATAAATAGATCCCCCTGATGGTCAAATGTGTTGCCTAGAAAGGAAAGCAAGCAGGGAATGTGCTGTCACTGGCACCAGCTAACAATATGGACAGGGAATTGCGAGTTTTAACTCTACACACTAAAGTTTCATGTTAATTGCACACCCTCTGTGTGATGGTACAGGCACAGAAAGAAGTTAGGAACCAGGCTACGGAGAAATTGCTTGGACACTTCAGGGTGTTGATTCTGTACCTTGTCTGAATTGGGATCCTGTGTTTTTTAGCGTGTCTAAGATAAAGCTGCGCTTTAGCAGTTTTTTAATTTTCCCTGTTTGGTCCAGTCTGCAACTGCACTGTTCACCTCTGGGATTTAATTGGATTGCGGTGCAATAGCCTTTTGCTAGTTGGACAGGAAGGAGAGCCAGAATTTAGTTTGTAGCCAAGGAGAATAGGGCAGCCAGAGGTTTCGTGGATGTAAGTCTCAAACTAACTTCTTTTTTCTATCTTTCCTTGGCGTAAACTCAATCGAGTTTCTGAGCTGAGTTGTTTGAGGTATGGAGCCAGGCAGTTTGGGAGAACATGATGTCTTGAAAAACCTGAAAAATGCAGGTTTGGGTATGGAAGGAGACAACAAGAGTGAAACTATTGCACGTTATCTTACTCAAACCCTTATATTCAAATTTAGATTTGACTTTTTTGGAATTTAAGGATTATTGCTACAGAATCTTACTCTTCAATACAAAGAGCCCTGATTGTATTATAGAAAACAAAACCCTGCCTTTGTGGGAGAACAAAAGTGATTAATTCCCTTTCTTATATTTTCCTTGGAGCAATGATCTGAAGTTGAAATCCAATCTGAATATAACATTTCTTTAACAAATCAGTGGTTAACGGTGCTTTAGTTAAAAGATCTGATAATCAGAGAGTTCCTAAATCTAAAAAGCTGTATAAAATACAGGTTAAAAATAATGTTGGACTGAAATGTGGTGGTCTTTAAGGCAGAACAGGCAACTATCTGCATAGAAGTAGGTAGTAACATAATAAAATCTTAACAATGAATATGACCTAGATTCATGGGCCTACGGCACGATTCTCTGATGAACTGCTCTTCTGTTTCAGGTACAAAGGTGTGGCGATGTACTCCAGTTTCCTACTAGGGTAACACAGTCAAAATCAAATTCCCCCTGCATTTTAGATAGTTGGGGAAGGACTGGGAAGTGATACTTAAGAGTCAGCTATTTCATGATCTTGCTGACAAGCAAAATTCAGGTTTTCCTTTTAAGAACAAACAAAAACCAACCAACCAACAAAACCCATGAAGTGGGATTCACAGTGGCTAGACCTTTTTGACAGTGTGAGGAATGGTATCAGTGGCTGTTCAGACCGACCTTCAGGAAATGCCACTGTGTGTTCCTTGAGGAGGAAAAGGAGACACTTGTCAAGTATAGGTTTGTCCATCAGAAATGTGAGGTATACCAGCTTCCATGTACTAGCAAAATGCTACCCAGTTCTGAGTGAATCTTATGCCAAATTTAGTCCTTAAGCCTTGTTAGTGCTCAAAAAAAAACCAAACAAACAAAAAAAAAAAAACCAAAAACAACTTCACCCCC
>VYZM01004241.1:83580-116879 GCA_013398915.1 Dromas ardeola | reverse complement strand
AAAAAAAAAAAAACAAAAAACAAACCAGTGGAGGGATGTTGCTTCCTTCTAGTGTCAGTTAAACAGGATGTGGGGGAACACAGGCTGTCTCTCTTTTTTTCTTTTTTTTGTTAGAATCATAGCAGATACTTGAATGTAGGATGGGCTGGAAGAAGTACCTTCTGGACTCACCTGCTTAAATACTTAATTATTACTTAACCTGTACCTTTCACTGCTCAAATGAAAGCTACTAAACACCAGGCCTAAATATTTGCTCTTTCTCACTCAGGCTTCATATCAGAAGTTTTTTGAGAGAATATTTTATTTCAGTGGTTTAAGAGGGAGTCTGACTTACAAGATTCTGAAAACTTGCTTCAAGACCGCCACAGGATTAACTATGAGCTTGGAAGGAAACTAAAATCTTATTTATAGCTTTTTTTTTTAAAAAAAAAACAAAACCAAAAACTAACCAAAACCCTAACAACTTGTCTCACAGGGTTCTGGTGCAAAAAAAAAATATTTTGTCTTTGGGTAGAAACACCTGCAGAAAATTGTTTTTCCTACTTACCTGTCATTTCAAATGGTCACCTTTAAATTGTGATTTAGGTGAAGGTTTCTTCCTAGTTCATTTAAATAATGGATTTTAATCTTATTCAGCACGTGTTTTTTATTTTCTTAGAAATTGACAGTGGTTGGAAACCACTAAGATACACTGATTTCTGTATAAATATGAATCTTCTGCTAGTTCTGGAACCTTTTCTCGCTACCCAGAAGGACAGGCATTTAAATAATTGTAGAATTTGTTTGCTCATATTGTTACAATACGAGACTTGTGTCAAAATGGTGATTGACATGTTAATATTGATTCTTTCTTACTTGTTACTTGTCAAGCTTTTTCCATCTGAAGAATGCAAGAATTCAGATAAAAATGCAAAATATTTTTTTAATTGAGTAAAAGCTGTTAAATATCTCCAGTATGTTTTGCATTTAAAATCGAGGTGCTGAGTAGAGGAACTATCATATGTAGTTTCTTTTGCTACCCTGTGCCTGTTCCCAAAAATGTAACATCTCCCTTCATTCTTTTCAGTTCTGTCATCTGCTTATCCCAAAATTTTGAAGTACTGCCTGCTTATCACTGTGTATATAATTCAGTAATATAGCAAATACAGCCCTTGTGGCATGTGATTATAACATCAAATTGAACTCAAAACTTTTTGTAAGATAAAGCTAACATTTCCTAAAGCGTTTGTATTCATCCAGGCTTTAAACTATTTCTCCCCCAACCTGCTGAATATCCTTTTGGAGATCTTTGTCCTTGAATCTCCTCTCAAAGAGGCTTAGAGACTTTTTCCATAACAAAAGCAGATACGTCTGCTTATCTTGATTCATTTTCAATGCTATTCTTAACAGTGAATACGTTTATTCAAGGATCCCATCTAAGCAACACAAGACAGGAGGTCTGCTTGTATAGTAGGGAGCCAAATACCAGGAAAAAGCAAGCTGCGCAGGACCCTGATGACGCTTGCTGGCTGTGCCAGGACTCAGGATGCCGCTGGCAGGTCGCCTGCTGGCCTGGTGCTGAGCCTGGCACCCCTTGGCGGGGAGATGACCAGCAGGCAGTGGTGGAAGTCATCATGGGCACACCAGCGTGGCGTTGTTAACTGTTCTGTGGTAAGGCTGGTGTCTCAAGTAGTAAACATACATAGCTAACCTGATAGGCTTGAACCAAGGTTGAGAAACATCACCGATCTTTTCTTTTTCTTTTTTCTGTCTCTCCTTACAGTTGGTCCATTAACCATCACCTTCAGGTTGCTCCCTAGTGAAAGAACGATCATCAAAAAAAATCCTTTTGTTCAGTCTGGTGGCCGCTACAGGCCACCTCACTGCTTGGCCCGCTACAAATCAGCCATCCTTGTAGCATACAGGAACCAGGAGAAGTACCTTCGCCATCTTCTCTACTATATTCATCCTTTCTTGCAGCGTCAGCAGCTCAGTTACAGTATCTACTTGATTCAGCAGGTAAATCTAAACCAGATGTGCCTGGTGGTGTAGCTGAGCTTCCCAGTTAAGGGTTAGGTTCTGAACAAGAAATGTGAATGTGGACATATGATTTCATGCATGGGTTTAGAGCTGGTCAGTTACACGCTGTCCCATGTCCATGGCTGCTAATCATTGAAATATCATAACCCTTGTCAAGATCATAATTCTGCTATTGATCTGTTATGTTGTTTTTTTTTCTTCTAGAGGGATAAAGTAGTCATTAAGTGGTAAATTGTCTTTTCAGCTGTTCAAGAATGTGGTTTGTCTGTAGCTGAGCAAAACTGTTGAGACTAAATGCTAAAGAAGTTGGCTATTTTTGTCTGTATCAAATAAAAACGTCTGGCTTGACCCTGCTGTGGGGCAACCTATACAGGTCAAACAGCCATTTTTAACTGACCTGGACCGGTATTGCAAAAGATCAGTGGTGAGAGAGCAAGTTTTGGATTTGTTAATTAAAACTGATAGTTGATTGGGAGGCAGAAGAAGCTTTTTTGTTTGACCGAGATCTGTTTTCTCATTTCTAAGCTTATTAAGCAGTAGTCAGGGCAAAAGTGTTGATGTGTAGACGCACTCCTGAGGATTGACTTACTGGTCTCTTAAAAGTCAGCCTTCTTCAGGTGCCCACAGTATATAGCCCCTGACACAGCAAAGCTTACAATTGCTGAGAATATTGTGAAGAGAGCGGATGAAATTTTCAGACTCTAGGGCATGAAATTTGCAGCCAGTAGTGATTAATTCTAGTGTTGTTCAATTGAATAAGGCTTTTTTACTAACATAAATTTGAATTGAGATATCCTTTTTGTTGTTTCAGTGAAGAAATATAGGTTTTCTTTTCCAGGTGGGGAATGGTACTTTTAATCGAGCAAAGCTGCTTAATGTTGGTGTCCGGGAAGCCCTGAAGGATGAAGACTGGGACTGCCTTCTCCTGCACGATGTGGACCTAGTACCTGAGAATGATTATAATCTCTATGTTTGCGATGAATACTATCCCAAGCATATGGCTAGTGCCATAGATAAATTTCAGTACACGTAAGTGCCTCCAGGTGCTTTGGATGTATGTATCCTAATTGGTTCGCTTTTTGCATAGAAAGTACGAATTGGGACAGTGAAAGATACAGCCTTTAAGAGGTTTTCTGTTTGTTAGTTTTGCACTAGTGACTTCCACAGAAAAGGGTTTTCTTGACCCAGGCATGCAATCTTGAACAGTTCTTTGCCTGCAGTTCCCTCTTCCACTGTTAGCTCAGCTTGGCAAATGACTGGCAGATTTTTGTATGCCTTTCCTTACAGAATAGAAGTATAGGGTGGGAATTACTGGATCATGTGGAAGATGTGTGACAGGACGCAGGTATTTTGAAGTAACCCAAGATGTGAATTTCAAAACCAGCTTTACTTTGGTCTGCTGAGGTGAGGGGAGGAGTAGTAATGGTGCATGATAGGAATTACCCCGGTTTTGCTATTTTTGGTTTTGGCATTGTCATGACTCTGTAAGGTATGTGATTAATATATGCGTGACTTGGATCACGTTGTTAATTTGTGGAGGGCTGGTATTATCCTTCAATATTGATGCCTTTTTTTTCTCTGTATCTTTTAGGCTGCCATATAAGTCCTTTTTTGGAGGTGTTTCTGCTCTGACTCCAGAACATTACATGAAGATGAATGGGTTTCCAAATACATACTGGGGCAGTGGTGGTGAAAATGACGACATTGCTACGAGGTACTAATGCACAGGACAGGCTTAAAATAGAACCAAGCTGGCTAGGGAAACATGTAGCATTAACCTGCAAAAGGAACCAAGATGTTGTTCCCTAATATGCTTGCGGTGTATTTATAATGCAAAATGCTGTTGGCATTGGGAATGGTTAATGTCAGAAAATGCTCAGAATCTATGAATCTAATCATTGTGTGCTGGGAGGACAAAGCTTTCCTCAGATTCTGGAGGGTGGAATGTTACTTTACATCCTCGTGCCTTCAGTCGCTCTGGAGTGCATCCAAGGGGTTATAACCATCAGTAGTTGACAAGTGACTCCATTGACATGACCTGCCCCAAGGGAAGGAAGGAATCTGCAAGCTTGACGAATAAGAAAACCAAGAAGGTGGTACTTAATTCTCAGACAGTTGGGAATTTAAGTTATGTTGGGCATCCAGGTTGCTCTGAGTATTATCTAATCACCAATACTTGGAATTAAGGAACACAAGGTGTTCTAACATGTCTTCAATACTGGGTGATGGAGAAGGCTGTGTACTACTGTGAGTCAGTGACAGCAGGAGCTGATGTTTTTTCTTGTACTTTAGTTGCCATGGCAGCAGCATGCTATAGAAGTCAATACAATGAGTTTAGTTCCAGGTGCTCTGCCTAATGCGAATTCTTCAAGTACAAAATCACGGCTGTAGCTTTTTTTTATTCAGCTTTGTAGTTGCACTGTGCACCTTCATCATCCTGCACTGAGGCAAGCTCATGGGGAGTTGATAAAACTAAACTGACAATCAAGGCCTTGTGTGGTTTTTTGGTCTTGCACAGTGTGACAAGTTACACGGTTTCAGTGGAATGTTCTGTTCAAGGACTGTAGGAGTTTTTACAAAGCAGTATTCTTCTGGGAATTGAAAGTCAGATTTTCTAACATGTAATTCCTCCTTTTCCTTTCAGAGAAAGCTAACTGAAAGTGTGTATGATTGTTTAGAGCGCCAGCATTTACTAAAGGAATAGAATGCCAGGAAAATAATCTTTAAATCAAATACTACAATGCTGGGTCTATTCAGCTGTTCTTAGTAGAGCTTAGGCATCTAATGTGGTTTTCAGTACCAGCAGTAGAGAGTCATGCCAGTTATGCATGAGAGTGTACTTCCTTACAGAAATCTCTTAAGGCAAGTAGGTTATGTAGATACCAAAATAGCCCTTTGTTGAAGGGAAGTAAGTAATATGTTGTTTTTCTGAAAACTTACACTAATGATTAGCAATGTTCTGGCCCCTAGGAACATGGAGGCCATGGACAGTGGCTGTTGATGATTTAGTCGCACACTGAAGTCTCAACCTGCAGAAGTTATGAATGAGCTCTCTGGTTTTGAAAGGCCAGCTTGATGCACCTACTGGGACTTGGATTTTGGGAGGTGCTCAAGCACTTCTTACCGTGTAGCAACAAAATTATTTAGTATTTGAAATTGGACGTTGAAATGTCAAAAAAACCCAAACCAGTGCTGTGTGAAGGGGATGCTACTTATTAAAGCAGAGTTAGTGAAAAAACATGCTGGGGATACTTACAGTTGGCAGACTCCAGTAGTCTATAATATTAGTCCTGGCAAACACCAGGATCCGCCTTTTGTTAGAAGAAAACACTACTCTAATTGGACCCACTTACATGTTAACATTATCAACTACAGGGAAGCCTGTTGGGTTCTTCATAACAGTAAATGAATGTATTAACTATTCCATATTATGGTTTTAGTTTAATCTTGCCATGCAAAAAGTGTAACAGCAAAGCTAGTTTGGTGTTCTTGCTTTTTCTTGTCTTTTTGATTGAATGTGCAATAAGCTTATGTTCAGAAAACAAGAAACCTTGTCTAAAACTCAGTCTGAAATAACAGTATGTCATACTGTCAATGAAGTATTGTAATCATTTGATGGCTCTAGACTAACAAATATTTTCAGTTCTGTAGCCTCTTTCAGCTTTATAACATTCCAGCTTCAGTGCAGCTTACCAAATCTCAACGGAAGGCAATGAAATGTTGCAAACGTGCCAGTTAGATAATCTCAATTGAGCTAACATTCATTCTTACATTCACAGGAATTTTCTCTGCGTAAGAGCTGCCCTGTGATAACAGAGGTGTTCTAGCCCTATTACAGGCATTTTTTATTGGTAAACTAACATAGATGCCATCAGCACTGCATTGCTTGAAAGTCACCCAAAATCCTGTTTTTAGGAGCTCTGTTCTGGAATTCTGAGCCTTTGGTTTACATTTTTCTTATCTAACTGGCCTGCAGCTGAGCAGCTCACATTTGTTTGTCTGGTGCCTGTGTTTATCACTAATCTTTTATGAAGCCAGTCCTCTAATCAGGCCATCTGAATGAATGGCACTTCTCAAAGAACAGGGAGAGGCTTAATCTGGATCTGAAACTCAGGACTGGCTTCCTTTCAGAAACTGCAAGTTTGGGTGTTGGGTGTTTTTTTTAAAGTTTAGGTGATGGACCTCTAGGCAGTAAAAGCTCTGCTCTTACAAGGAAGTGAAAATAATGCTCAATTGTCAGATTAATGGGAATGGCTCTTGAAGGCTCTGTATGCTATTGTTTATTCCGTGCTTGCTATAATCCTCTTTGTACCCTGTCGAAGCACACTGCAGCTGGGAGCTTTTCTAGCCCAAGCCTGGTTAGAACCTGCTAGAGAAGATAATGTGGCACTGTGGCGTTAAACTCGCTCCCTTCAGCTTCTGCGTTTTGCTTTGATTGCATTAACACTGAAAGTCATCTCTGACTTTGAACTTCCCTATAACTAAGCCTAGAAATGTCATCTTTATGCCTAAGCGAAGGTTTTATTTGTTGTTTTAAAGGATTCAGTTAGCAGGAATGAAAATAGTCCGGACATCACCTCACCTTGGACGCTACAAAGTGATGGACTACAATGAAGAGACAGAGACACAAGAGCCTTGGAGAAGGTAATTGTTTGGGGGGGGTGGCAGTTAGGAGGCTACTCTTTGCCTTGTGGCAGGTTGACTGTTACCGTCACCTTCCTCAGAACAGGCAGTAACTACACCTAATGCCACTGCGTGTTTTTCTGCTTTAATGTGGCTATTTAAAGAAGCCTCCCAGTCAGTTTTAACTGAATCATTTTGCTCCTGTCGCTGCATTTGAAGGGTTTCTCCTAGTTTTCCACTTCTTTCCTATTGTTAAGGACATGTGCTAGCAAGGAAGCTAACACATACCAGACTTCAAGCATCAAAATTATTCAGAGAATAAAACTTTAAAAAAATACTGCTTGTCTTGTAACAAAGCGCCTCTTCAAACTGAACTCTCCCTATTTACAACTTCCCTGTAATAAAAACTTGCTCTTCAGTCTGCGTGGATTTACAGTGTGCCATTAAAATAGTGGAAAGCAGCATACTAGTTTGAAGACATGTGGAAGGTGCTATGGGAGACCTTAGCAAAGACCCGGTTTTATGTAAAAGAGCTGGAGGAGGGTGTTGGGTCAAGTGTGGTGGAGGTTTCTCATACTGACAGTGCAGACTTCCCCCTGTCATCTCAAAACTCAGGTTTCCATAACAACCCTGCCTTAAAACCTACCTACAGCAGCCTGTGTACACCATTGCTGCAAGCCTATGTGTTGCACTCCCAGGTCTCTCTAAGCTGTTGCCAGTTTCTTGGTTCTTTGCAGACTGTACTTGCCACCTCTCTGGTCTCCCTGTCAGATGAGGTTCCAGTCCAATTGTCCTCCTTGTTTAGAATACTCAGTGTGAACTTATTCTAATCTGTTTAGTCTTACAAAATGCCCTTAGTCTGTATTACGTGAAAAGAATTTTCTTGGGTCTTTTCTGCTAGCGGCTTCTATCTGCTAAGCCCCTGCCCTCTCTGGAAGTGTTTCTTCTGCAGCTTCAGCTGCAAACATCAGCTTTGTTCTTCTATGTAACTGCAGGTATTCTTCCTTCTTCAGGTCTGCTTCCCGACACGACACCAGAAAAACATGGAAGGATGATGGAATGAATTCATTAGAGTTCAAGCTCCTTTCCAGGACAAAGCATCCTCTATATACCAACATCACTGTGGACATTGGGTACGTTCCCCCGTTTTCTTAAGAGAATGAAAACAGAAGCAGAGTTTGGGCTCAGCATGGCAGCATGCATATGGGCATTCAGCCTCTACCTCCTGTTGTGGTGTGGAGTTTGCACCACCTGAGACTAATCCTTTTTGTCTTTCATGCATTTCACTTTTCTTTGCATAAGATTTTGAAGGAAAGGCTTCAGGAATGCGGTATGATAGCTTATAAACAGGCTGCGGCTTACTGAAAAAAATTGTCAAAGCACTGTAAAACTAGCAACTGAGCCAGACCCGCCTCTCAGGCCTTGGGGATCAAGGTCTCCTCGACAGTAAGCTGACCAAGTTTTCTGGAACCTTTGTTCCATGGCTGGATAGCTCTGTCCTGCTTCGTACTTAAGCGTTAATTGGGATGCAAGCCATTCTGTCAGACAGGCCTCTGAAGTGCTGTATTTTGAAAAAGTGTTGAAGCCAGTTACAGTTCTGTAAATACCTTTTGCGAATTTGAGTAAAATAAATTTAGTTATGTGTTTGGGTTAAGATTTTCTAGAATATTTAGATTTTCTAGAATATTTAATGAGCGTAATAAAGGAGAAAGTTGTCTTGAAACCAGAGCTTAAGTCCTTGTTTTTTTCTGGCCTGATCCATCAGTGTTTGAATGTTTTTGTTGTAGCTGTAAGTAATTCAGGCTGAATGGGACTTGAATCTGTCACCTAGTCTAACCTCCTGCTCAGTGTAGGGAAGTTAATCTAGTATTTCAGCTGTTGCTCAAACATTAATTATCTTTCAAGGTTGATCTGTCTTCAACATAAAATACTTCTGAGAAATGAAATACTAGAGAAAAAACTAAGTCAAACATATCAACAGTGGAGCCATGACCCTGGCAAGAATGCATTTGTAGACACCTGACTCTGAGACTGATGCCATCTGCCCAAGACCTTCCCCTTTCTGTAATCTTTCTTTCTGTAGAAAGTCAGTCAGTAGCACTGCCTACCAGGTCCAATTATTCTCCAAGGGTGACACAGGCTATTTTTTCTTGTTACTTGTAGATACTAAAATTCCCTGATCACTGAAAAGCTGCATCTATCTCCCTAACACCTGAAAATGTATTTAAAGCTTCAGCCTTCTCTGCAGTTGGAATAACATGTCAACCAGCTAGAGCGCCATTCTTCAGTATTATAGAAAGCAGAAGTTGCATTTTGTCTTGTAATTCTTAGTATGTTTTCTAAAAGAAAACAATACACTAATGTACTCATGTCCCTGGCTTCACATCTAACTGGAATGGGATGCATATCCAACAAGCAGGTGTAAGAACAGTTAGGTATAATGAGGTAAGGAAAGCAAAGTGCTCTAATCAAGATTTTCGCAGAAATCCTGCAGTATACTAAAAACTGTTTGTTAACCACAGACTGTCACCGATCTTCAAAACAAGAATCACAAATAATAATGGCCTGGGTATGTATACAAATATGCACTCTGCTAATAGTGTGGCTAAAAAGCATTAAAAACTGTGGACAGCAATCTCTTTCCATCTGACATAGTTGGCCAGTGCCTTCCCTTCCACATCTCTCCAGAATAAGATACAACACCTGCAGCTTGCTGCAGATCTGAGACTTTCATTCTGCCACAGGACACTTCAGAAGTCCCACTGGATGATGAGTTGAACTCATGAAGGACAAGAGAAGTCTTTTGAATTCAGTGGAGTGTATTTATTGAGAGATTTCTAACATCTCCTCACCTATTACCATTATTGCCCTTCCCTCACACATAAGCAGTTTTTCCTCAGGGTGAAAAAAAATTAGCTTTTCTCAGTAAATTGTTGGAGAATCCTTGTGCTTTTAATGAGAATACTGCCATGACTTCAAAAGGAACAGGCCAGTTTCAGCAGTGCTAGGCTGCCTTCCCCCCTACAACAAATCAGAAGTTTAGGAATAGTTGCAAGAGCAAAACTTTTTTCAGGAGACTTAGTTTAAGTCCTTCCACTGGACCAGCCCAAACAAGGACACTTTTGCAAGTGTCCAAGCAGAAAGTGCATAGAAAAACATGAGGACCTGTCCCTTGGATCAGTCCCTATCTCCAGTCCTCACAAAAGGAAATTCTCAACCAATCAATTAGATGCTGTGAAGAAAGACTTTCTTCTGTGCTACTGAAGGACTCTTTCAAGCAGAATGCTGGGAGGTGTCAACAACAACCACAAACACAATCTGTTGCCATTGCCTGTAACCTGTGTGGTGCTCGCCCTTACGAGATCTTCGGCTGCATGCTGAAATCTACTGTGATGTTGATGTATAAAGGGTTATGTTCCACTGAGAGCAGTTTATATGAACAAGAATTCAGACCATCTTTTTTCCATGTTTTAGATACCTGATGTAGAAGCTTCATCCTGAGGACAAAGAAGAGAAAATCTTCATTGACATGCATAGGAAAGGAATTTTGAGCTCTTTCCCACTAGTAAACTTAGAGGCAGACTACAGTCATTCTGTATCTATGGGAATGTAAAGTCCTGCTTTTACTGTCCTCAGCATGGACAATCAGACATGGGGAAAAAAGTCCTTTTGTTTAATCTCGGAAATCATATGCTGAAATTATATCCATGGAAGTTTCAAAGGAACATCACCCAGTTGATTCTAGGCAGATGTCATGTACAGAACAGCTGCCAGCTGTGAACAGTGGTGTCACAGGGATGTCCCACAGAGCCTCTGGTTACCACAAAATGCCTGTTTGGCCTAGAGCAAAGAACATGGCCACCAGGTGCTTGGCTCCTAGCAACATACCAAAACAATGCAAGGTGGAACACTATTCTTGACTCACCTCTCTTGATTCACTTCATTACCACGGTCTCGTTTGTGGAAGATCATCGTGTACCTGGCAACATTAGCAGATGGCCTCACCAGTTTCATGTTCTGCATCTGAACCCTGGAAGAAACAATACTGCCATGAGCAAAACGTCACCTATAAACAAGCTCTTAAGGAAAAAAAGCAACATTTGGAGATTTGATGTCTTGTAGTTGCAATTGAAGCAAGCACAGAGAAGTGTAGGAAACTCATCTCCATCTCTTCCATTTCCCAGAGAAATGCGGCTCAGAGTTGTGTTTCTGGGAAACAGGTCCAGTAGTGTGACAGATACCTCTTTCTTTTAAACAGAAACAGGTAGTTACTACAGTAGAGATCATGTAGAGCTTTAAGCACACATGACACAACAGAGCACATTTAAATTAGCATTGTCTGGTCTAGTTTGTACTGCGTTCTATTAAACCTAGGAGGGCTATAGCAAGACTCCACACATTTTGCAACAAGTTGATCTCAACTTCTATACTTGATAGTTCTCCACTTAAAAAAAAAAAGCTTGTTTTCTTTTTTAATAGCTGGCAAACAGCTGCAAATTTTTTTCTTTGTTGACATGAAGAAAAATTTCTTTCTGAGAACAGTGCCAGAAACACTAAGCCCCATGCATGGATTTAAGTGTCTGACATCAGGTGCTTGGTTGGAGCTTTTGGCCTTAAGCATATCTGTGGAGCACAACAATTTTGCTCTGTCAGCAGAAAGGGTTAACTTAATTACAATGTAATTAAGGAATAGCCCAGGTCTTTGCTAGTCACATCTTTAGCTGAAAGAGCAATAGGAAACCAAGGATTGAAGAAACTGAGCCCCTAGAGCTTTCCAATTACTGTTTGTAGCAGTCAATTATGAAGCAAGTGATCTGAAAATCTCTTTGTGATGCATGCTTTAGGAAGGGGCCCAAAAGAGACCATCGCATTTAGCAAAACACTAGGACCTAGAGAGCTCCTGTCCCCCGTTCTTGAAGATACTGAAGGGGATGCTGCCATCTGCTGTCTCCGCAGAGGAAGGCTACAAGGATCTTTGTACAACCACCCCCAGAGACAGCAAGCTTCCTATTACCTACCCGCTGCAAACTCTGTAACCAGCCCAGTCCAAGATCTACCCAAGAGGAAAGACATGAGCCAAGTCCAGTTGCAGTGTGCACTCTGGGTCATACGATTTGGTTTCCACACCAAGACCACAACAGCTGCAAAGTTATGAGGTACCATGCACAAGCAAGCATCGCTTCTGATTCCACCCCCATGCAAACATTGTGGAGACCCTCAGCAAATCCTGCTGATCTGCTGCCCACAGGAACATTTGAAAGAACGCCACTGTCACCTTTGTTCACTCAATAACTGTGACGCTTCTCAGGAAGCTGGGCAATAAGATGGTACCAAGCCATCCCCCTACCACTATAAAAGCCAGCTCCCAATAGGTGAGAGAGAAGTTGGTGTGTCTAACTAACAATAGAAAGGGGAAAAAAAAAAGTTGCGATTAAGGGACAGAAATCCATGTCATCAGTAGACCTTTTAGATTTCTTGAGATACAGCTGAACTAACACAGAGAAAAACTTCCATTTGGGAGTTCCTAAATTTAACACACTTGATTTCACCAGCGTAATTATTTAATATTACCAGGAGTATTAATTTTATGTCCCCCAAATGCTTGTTTGCATATTTAAGCAAAAGGATAAACACTGAAGAATGACAGAGTACACCCAAGTTACAAATTGACAGGCGCTGCCAGCAGAGCTTGAGGGGTTGTGGGGTTTTTTGTTGCTGTTTTTTTTCCTTCCTTCACTAACAGCAATGCAGGATTAGAGGTTTCCTCCTAGGCAAAGGGCAAAAGATCAACACAAAAATTTTGTTGACTTCTTAGTCCCACTAAACCTCTCAAACTAGCAAGTTTCTACTACTTAGACAGGCACGTCTGCAAAAAGTAGTTTTAACAAGAGCAAAGGGCATAGGCACATACATGCAGTCTTTCTAAAATTCAAGTTATTCACTATCTTAACTATCATCACCACCACCCACATACAAACTAAGCCCCGCTTGGAATAAATCATGGTAGTCAATGAATGCAAAAAACACAATCCCACCAAACCCAAAACACTCCCACGTTCTTGCAAAGTTTTGGAGCTCAATGAATTTGTGTCTTTCTGGCAAATCACACCCCAGTCTTCAGTCTTATTATTTCGGTTATAACTAGTTTCCAAGCAAGGATACAAATACTGTGTGGCCAAGACAAAAAAAACCAAACCAACCAAAAAAAATCCCCTGAAACCCACAACAAACCCCACCCCCAAACAACAGTCGTGTTAGGAGGAGGACCAGGTCTCAGGCACCCCTAACCTTTCTAAAGAGGAAACAATTCACAGAACTGCATCTCATACTCCAAATCCCCACTGCAATACTGTTCTGAATTGAAGGCTCTGGTAGTGTTCCACCTTTGGAGGCTAGGTGTGAAGTCATATCGATACTTTTTTTTTTTAAATCAGTGCCTTCCCCTCTCACACCCATTTACCTCTAGCCTTTTATTTATTTATTACCTGATTCGAAGGTCATCATCTTCTCCACCCCAACCCCAGTAGCTGTTAGAGAATCCATTCACCTTGGAAAACTGATCTCTTGTTAAAGCAGTTACACCTCCAAAATATCCTTTGTAGCGTAACCTAGAAGCACACAAGAAGAGAGAATGAAGAATTAAAAGTCAAGTTCTACCAACAGTGAAAATATCACCCTGAAACTCTGTCTTTCACAGTTAAGGGTGCACAAATCCACAAGGTAGGTCTTGTTCTATTCCTCTTTTCACAAAAAGTTGGTGATTTGCTTTAGGCCAGAACTGTCCAACAGAGAGAACGTAGCCTTTCTTCAATAGTTTCTCTCTCTTTGCACAACTCCCCTTGCCAGCCAAAAAGGACCTCAAGGTGGTCCTTTCACCTCAAAGACTCCGGTGAGTAGAAAAGGAACAAAGCTATGCACTAATATAGTGGAAGCTTCACAATAATGACAGAAAGCCATCAACCATCTTAGAGGTGAATCTGAAAAACTTGAAGTGAAATCAGATCACAGCAAGGGGACACGTGCTATGGGATATTGCAGGACCAATTCCAAGGTAAGGTACAGTGCAAGTTACCTAGTAACCTAACGTAATGGAGCTCAGCTCTGAGGGAGATTAATTTTTAACTTCTACCTTCCTTCTGGAAACTGCATCTACTTTAAAAAAAATATTTACATACCATGCTTATTTATCATCTTATACCATTTTGCTAATTGCATTTTATGATACTGTCCTCTTTCTTGGCCCTTAGGGTAAGCATTACAACACAGCCCCTACTTCATCGCCACTGCCATCTTTAGAGGTGATGTACACATGGCTGCAGATTGCATTTTAATTTCTAGATGTATGTGAATCTAAAAAGACGAACGAATTGCCAGGGCTCGCAGTATCCATTATGGCAATTTACATGCCAGACCAGCAAAAGCATTTGGGACTTCACTCCAACGATCCCTTTGGGTCCAGCAGTTCTGACAGTTTTCAGTCCATCTCACTGTACACTTACTAGTCCGTACTTCATCACTTCGTCAATGGGGATGTTACAGGAGAGTGTTGAAAGCTGCCTTAAGTCAAGATAAACATTATCCACTAACTCCTACCTTATCCACCGAGCTAGTCAAATCAGAGAAGGCTATTAGGTTGGTCAGGCATGACTTGTGAAGAGATGTGCTTCATCACCTGTCCAGGAATTAAAAGGTGAGGTTGACTAGCCTGTAGTTCCTCAAATCCTCCTGTTACCTGTCCTGAAGATAGAAGTGATGTTTCTTTCCTTCCAGTTCCCAGGAACCACCCCCAGTCATCATGACCTTTCAAAGATAACAGAATTGGCCTTGCAATGACAGCAACCAGTTGCCTTAGCACTCATGGATACATCCGATCAGGTCACGTGGTTTTACAGTGCATGCCCAGTTTGTTTGAGTATTCCTTAACTTTATCCTCCTCCATCAAGGGTAAGTCTTCATATGTACAGACTTTTCCACTGGTATCAGAAGCCTGGGAATCCTGAAGGCAAATCTTGCTCATTAAGGACCAAGGCAGAGAAGACATTGAGTATCCTGGTCTTTTTCTTGTCTTTTGTTACTAAGTTCCCTGCCACACAGCGGGTAGACGTTTCCCCTACTCCTCCCAGCAGCTGATGTACCCGTAGAAGCCCTTCACATTGCTCGTGAGATTCAACTCCAGAGGAGCTTTAGTTTTCCTAACCCCATGTCTGCATGCTTAGACAGCATCTTATATGTCCTTGCAAGTCACCTTACTCTGCTTCTACCTTTTTCATGCTTCCTTTTTCTGTTCTGAGTTTTCTCACAAGCTCCTTGTTTATCCATTCAGGCCTCTGTCCTCCTTCGCTTGACTTCTTGCATATAGGAATGAACCATTCTTGTGCACGAAGGAGGCAATCCCTGAAGATCTATCAGCACTCCTGAACCCCTCTTGTCTCCAGGGCCATCTCCCAAGTGATTCTTCCAAGCAGATTCCTGAACAGGAAGTCCAGGATTGCAATCCTGCTATTTGCCTCATTACCTCCGTGTTTCTGACTTTCGCATCCCTGACCAGTTCTTCCTTGTTTCTAAGTATAAAGTTCAGGAGAACACCTCCCTTCATCAGCCCTGATCACCTGTGTCATCACAGTTACCATCAGTTCACTTCAGAAGTCTCGTGGATTACTTGTGTCCTGTTGTGTTGCCCTTCCAGCAGATACCAGGATGATTAGTCTTCCACAAGGACCAGGGCCTGTATGCATGAGGCTTCTTCCAGTTGTCTGAAAAAAAACTTCAACTGTCATTTGCTGGGACTGTGACAGACTTCCCAAAAAGATGATGTTATCTATACAAATGTAAAAAAAAAAAGGACTGTTCTAGGCAGATGCAGTCTCTCATGGGCTCTACCTGCATTTTTTTCTACCTCTGGAATTTTTATTCTTCCTTGCTCTTTCCTCTTTATCTCCTCTCCTAGAGGAGACCAACCACAAAGTAGCAGACACCCTGCCAACTTTTAATTATGCATCACCACCTTGAGACTTCTGCTATGGGTGCTCTGGAGAAAAGCAAGGAGGTCCCATAAACAGCAACAGCAGGTAAGAGCCCTCCCCAGCCATGCTTTCAGGCTGTGCTGGCAGTCACCAACAGTCCCACATGCCCCCCGTTCCAGCAGCCTAGTAGGTTTTTGGGAACTGACTGCCCATCCACACATACATATATGCACCCCATAATTCCCCTACACCACTGGAGAGGCAGACACTGAAGGAGACAGAACTGAACCAGGACAGCGCTGCCCACTCAACCCTCCTTAGGCAGGGCAGAACTGGCAGGGCCTAGGCATATCTTGCTCGTAGGTGACACCATCTGTAAAAATGGCACCTCTGTGTTAACAGTGTTCAACCACCTCTTCCCTGACGACGAGAGACCATCGGCTCCTTTGGGAAAAGATGTTGTGCTGGTCTCAAGGAAATAGCTAAGCTATGCTAGGAAAGTTTTTCCCACCCTTACCTTCAAAGTTTGAATAACAAAACCTTTTCCTAAAGGATCTAAACCCAAGTTGTAGTTTATGTAACTACATATAAGGTACTTGCTCACCAGAGGAGCATGACTGCTAAGATTAGCATGCACTGCACCACCATAGAGGATATCCCCCCATAAGAAAAACAAACAAACAAAACCCAGAAAACTCACATTCCTGCCCAGGACGTTTTGTGTTAATGTAGACCATGTATGACTTCAGTTTTCTCAACCCCATCTGAGCGACATGTCTCACTCACCATGCTCAACTCAGCCCAAGCGAAACACTGAGGGCGCACAACCGACATTGCAACCTGGGGTCTCAGCTCAGCTTAGGTATCATTCTTGAGCTCAGGATCTGAATCCCTTCAAACATACCCAGGAATTCCCTTAGAAGTACAGCCTTATTATCCCCACTTTACAGATGTGTAAACAGAGGCAGTGACACAGCAAAGGAAGTATGAATCTAATTCAAACTACCAGTATCCTAGTGAATACTGGTGCAGGGTATTCACAACACCCTAGGGCAGGGGATTCCCAACAAAAACATTTTGTCAGTGTAAGACACTAAAGCCACAGCTTAAATCTGACCCATAACTAACAGCTCCTTTCACAAACAGGAGAAGCCTGACGAAATTAAAAGTTAGAAGAACCCTTAGTAAAAACAAAAAAAAATAATAATCAATCTGCATGCTTAGGAAAGCTAAACGCTTTCAGTAACTAAGGCACAGGAGGTTAAGTAAAGCACCTCAAGCTTTGTGCCATGTTATTAGCCCGGATTCTACTTGCCTGTCAATTAACCAAAGCAATGTTTCTATTGCTCTGGTGGCACGACCAAACTGTAGCTCTCAGTGTTCTCTCTCATGCAAGGCACAGTGCTCCAAAAACTTGTCACGAGCCTAGTTCATTTGTGCTTGTTCCCGTTTTCACTGAATAACTGGAAAGTGAATATTATTCTGTATAAGGATTTGCACATCCCACCTCTTTCTCATATATTTAACAAAGGATACCCAGAAGTGAAGCAGAGCTTTACTTCAAAGTAAAGATCAGCTTTTGAAAAGCCCACTTCTAATTAATATTTAGAGTGACATGACATAAGAAGTGACTCTTGAAAGAAACCGCATTCAATGAAACCATTCTAACCATTAAATTCACCAAGCTGAGCAGCCTTTTTTCTGAGGTGGCATGAACCTGACTTTTCACTTTGGATTATTTATATCCCACGATCACTTAGGAGACCCAGTTAAAAATCAGAACGATCCTGTACTAGATGCTGTACAGCCAAATAACTAAAGGACAACCCTATCCCTTGGCAAATTCTCACACTTGAGCTCTCAATATCAGAAGTTACCTCTTCAACAGCAAAAGCTAAGTGGGAAGTTTTATTAGCACAATAGTAAGATCACACTTGTCAAATCACAGGACCAGGAGACTGCAAATGTATTTCTAGCTTTGACAGAAGGTCTTTGCACAACCTCTGTCACATTGCTTTCCTCTCAAAACACCCTTTACCTCACCCCAGAAACCAGAATGATGACACTGATCATTCGTACAGGTAACCACGGAGATGACTTCAGCAACGTCCATACAGTTATCTTTTGTCAGAAGGCGCTCCAGAGAGGTGGAGTGTTATCACCAGAAATACGGTGTCAGAAGGAAGGGTAGATACCAGCGTACAGCTCCATCAGAAGAGCAACGTTATCAGTAACATGGCATTTCCCAGTTGGTACTCTTTCCATATTCCTGGTTTCCTACCTGTATCCAGTACTGTTCCTGCCAACTACAAGGTGCTTTGGTTGTTTGTCACACATGTAACTGTTAAAGTCATTTTCTGGCACCAGATCCACATCATGGAAAATGAAACAGTCCCAGTTTGCTTCTTTTAGGGCCTCTAGGTATCCTACATTCAGCAGTTTAGCTCGATTAAATTTGGTGCTGCCAGCCTGTGGAAGAGAATGGAAAAAAAGCCTCTGAAGAAGGTGTCAAACCTTTTGAACCAGACCTACTTTTGGGCATTAGTTCTAATCGCACAGTCTGCAACCGCATTCATGCGTTACAGCCTTTACAGCAGTAACTACACAAAGAGCTACCCTGTAACATCAGATACGGCATCAGAGTGGCCAGTGATGCAAAGTGTTTCTTCAGTCTCTCCTTGTTATGAACAAATACAGCCAGGGCCAGAACTGCCAACAGTTATCTGGGCACCACAAATACGCACACTGCATGATGCAATTTTAGTGCTATTGCTGCTCCTGTCCTAGAGTTCCCATCAGGCTACATAACAAAAGAGGTATCAGTAAACAGTTTAGAAACTGCCACTCCATACAGCTGTCGGTAAGACTTATGGAAGTTTTAAAAATGAACAAACAAACAAGCAAAACACCCAAACAAAAAAAAAACCTCCCCCCAAAAAAACCCCATTACTCCCATACTAATTGGCTTATACGTGTCAGAGCACCTGCCGCAGATGTTTTATGCTTGTTCATGCAGTTCAGAAGATAGCAACGCTTAAAGAGTTTATTGTATTACCTTAGGTCACACAGTAGGTGGCAGAGTGGTAAATAAAAAGCAGGTCTCTCCATTTTTAACTCCTATCTATAACCTAATTATTATGCTGCACAGGGACTCCCTGTAGCACAGAGCTTCACTTGACTTTTACTAGTCTTCGTTGTTTGCTTTTGCTGTAAGTTAGTGCATCTTTGCTTTTCAAGAATATAATTTTTCACCTGTGAAGTATACATATATATACACACAGCTGGCAGTTTTGTAAGCTTATCATTACACTGTTCACCCTGGAGCAACAGGTGTGCTTATCTTGCCATTTATTTTTAACTGGATTGCCAGCCTGTAGAAGGCTTTCTGCTCCTGAGGACAAGGTGGTGAATTTCCTCAAGTTTCCACCTGGCAGTCAAAGTGCCAAGACCTGTGCTCCCAGAAACTGACAAGACAGTCATTTTCCAGAGCTAGGAACTGATGTACTTCAAAGAATAAAAAAGGCGATTTTCAAGAGAAAGGGGTCATTTGCTAGAAGCTGCCTGGACTGAAAGAGACTCCATGGAAGTTGAGAAAGAAGCTGGCCTCCCCAGCCTGGGAGAAGGTTACCTGTAGGGAAAAGTGTTTGTACACAAAGCATGTTTTATTGTTCTAAAAAGTAACACACTGTTCTGAAGCAGCAATTTGATGAAATGGCAACAGCCATGTGCAACCAGAAGACTGATGAGATTTATGGCTCCATACCTGCAGTTAGGGAAATACAGCCCAGTGCCTGCTCTGAGAAAGTAAGAGAGGGATAATTAATTGCTTCCATTCTCAGTCAGGGAATGATTTTTCTAAGAAAAATTAAGATACAATTCATCCAAAAATCTACGATGTCAGATTTCTGAGTGGTTTTTTGGGGGTTGTTTTTTTTCTTTTTTTTTTTTTAATATACGAAAATATCCATCAGATAATCTTCTCCCGATGATGAAAACATAGGTTATCGAGTGAACAGAACAATTCAGATGACTGGTAAAGAACATCCAGAGAACTTAACTTGTATTGGGTATCAAGCCCAGCCTAGTTCAGCAGCAGCATCTACCTCCTGCTGCAGTTCTGTCTCCCCCATCAGTACAGTCAGGCAACACAGGCTCACTTCCTGCACAAAGGTAGCCCAAGGACAGCTAAAATTGCCTTCCAGGAAGGGCAGTTTTCAATGTTAAACTACATGCTCAACAAATAGCAAAGTTTACTCTCCTCTTTTATTGAGGGGATAATTGCCCTCCTTTGCTTCTATGGAAGAAGAACACAGATCGCAAGACAAACTTACAGTAGGAAGAAATTACTCTCCCCTTAGGGATTACAAACTGACATTTTTTTCAGCACTGCTCTCATGTATGCACACATTTGTGTAGAGAAACATGATTTTCAAGATGTTACAAGTAGCCCATAAAGAATAGATCTGGAGTATGCCCTTCAATGGCTCAGAGAAAAAAAAAAATATAAAAGGCCCATTTCTTCATCTTCCTTCAAAGTAAACTCTGTGTATTTTAATAGTTAAATCCTGTTTTTAACTATTTCTTTCCTCAAAAGATACTTAAAAAAACGAATGACATCACAAATGGAGAGTGAAAATGGATTTGCCATAAAAGAGAGTTTTGTTAGACCCACTTTCTAGTCTTTGGGTATGCCTATCTACATAGAAAGGCTAAGCAAAAGTTTCTAGTCTTCCAAGTAAAAACTCTGATAGAACAAGTCCAGACTTGACATTGCTGCTCACATCAGACAGAACTTTCATAGTTCCATATTACCTTTTGCTAACATGACAACAGCCATTCTCCACCCCACATATTTCAATAAATAAAAGAACGTATGCCCATTCTCCCAATGATTTATTGCTAACCACTGCTTGCTGGCTGGAGTGAGCCCTTTTACGTACAATTACAGTACATACTAACCAATGCAGAAAAAAAACCCTGTTTTTCCACTCTACGGGCCACAAGATGACTCTAAATTAAAGAGCAGTCTATTCCAACTGAAAGCAGATATCCCGCCATGACTCTTGTTGCTGTTCTGCTATACCATTGAGCAAAAGTGTAGGCTTTCACCTACAAAGCACTGCCTCATCCTCGTTAATTGACATTAGCCTCTTTAAACAGAAGGGAAAAGAAACTATGTTAATTTATCACCTTTTTCTCCTGCTGTCTGAAAAATCCATTTATAATCAAAGCAGAACATGTAAATAAATGATAGCAAAAGAAAGCAAACACAATAAAAGATCAAGAAAAAGACAACATATTACAAAAGAGAAATCTATATTGCTTTTAGCTTATGTGGCCAGAACATAAGAACCTTTGATGAAAGACAACATGGCACAAGCCTGTATGCTCAAATTTTTGCCACTGACTCAGCAGAGCTAGAACAAATGCAAATAAAGCAACTAATAAACCTTTCAGGAACCAAATGCTCTGCCATGACTACTTCTTCCCACAGCCCTTGCTGGGCAAGTAAAGCACCTACAAGCAGTGGTTGGCATGTTTAGTTTCAGACAGCAAAAGTAAGTACAACCACAGGATACACGCAGCTTACAAAGTATGACAGCCAGCAAGAAGATGGGAGAGGAGAGCTAGATACAAACTGAGGCCGTTGATCCAAACAACTCCAAATTTAAAGACAGAAAACATGTCATCCTAGTTACATATGTGTATACTACAAGAGAAGTGAGTTGCATTAGTAATGCAAAAGATGTTTACCTTGAATGCTAACTCAGAAGTAGCAAGTTACTTAGACTGAGAAATGGACACCAGTTAAAGACACTTTTTTAACACATCCCAGGTTTGCCAACAGCAGCTGAGATCCTGTAGTGCTACCAGCAATGGCTGCATGCACTGTTGCATCCCTCAACAAGTAGAAGTGTTTGAAGCAGGCTTGGAGGACTGGTGTTAGACAGCTGAAGCAGCAGCACGCCTCTCCTCAGACTGCCGAGCACTATCGTCATCCCCACCCAAACACATCTCTGCACAGTTGCCTCACCTGGTGAATAACGTAGATGCCATAGTCCAGCTGCTGCCTCTGTAGGAAGGGGTGGAGGTGCTCCAGGAGGTACAGCAGATGCTTCTCTCGATTGCGGTGTGGGATGAGGATGGCCACATGCTGCAACGCTGAGCACTCCGTAGGGTGATACCGGCCCTTGACTACCTGAGGGTTCTCCTTTTGCACTTCTTCTAGCGTGAGAGATGCTTTGAAAGTGAGTCTGATGGCACCTCCTGTAGGAGAAGCACAAGAAGCTTCCCTGAGATGTTTCTGGTTGTGGCTAGTTGAGTCACCTAATGAGGCACTCTGTAACCAGTGCAAAACACCCAGGTTCAAGCCCCAGTTGGTTTCCCTGTCTTTCCAAAAGAAGAGCAGTGCTACAAGGGCATTACACAGGCAGTGGAAGGAGAGAGTATTGAGCATTGAGTTGCTTAAACTGCTTATAGGGTAGTGATGATAAAAAAAAATTAAAAAAAAATGCAGAGAAGTTCCATCCTACTGCAGGAGGACTGGCCAGAAGCAGCTGCCAGGGCAAAGCAGAGGAGAGGGAAGTGGAGAGACACACAGAACTGTGGCTGCAAGAAAGCATCTCTACTTATAAAGCGTGAACAAAAGCATCATAGGCTTAAGGCTATAAATTTGTAAGATAAAATGTACCAAGGCTTTCTGTAGCCAAATGAAATTTTCATCACTTCTCTTGCACTGAGCTATCATTCCAGCCCCTCCGGAGTTGGACTTGGCACAGCCATGAAAGAGAACAATGCAGGCAACTGTGACGGCTATAGCCACAGTGCATTTACTTAAGCAAATACATCTTGGGGGCAGGGGTGGGGGGTGTGCAGCTAGACAGCAGCTTTTTGGACTATGTCAGAAAAGAGGGAAATAATCCAGCTTCCCAAATGAATCCCTTATCAGGCTCACAAAAAAGAAGAGGAAGACGACAATGACATGGCACTGGAAAGCCTGGTGCTGCTAGCAATACCAAGACACCAAAAAAAGTGAACTAAAAAATGGTCAAACTAAGGAAACAGTCACCCATTTGAACCTTCACCATAAGTAGTGCTAACCCCAACGCAGCTGTGAAGTCCTTCAATTGTCAAGTCAGAGAGACAAAGTTACGTCTAATAATGAAAAAATTAAGGAAAGGTGACAAGACTTGTGGTTCAGACAAAGAAAGTTAAAAAAAAAAAAAGTAAAAGCTGCGTGGGCGAGCAAGGCAAAGAGAGAAATTAATTCATTACTTCCCATTGGCAGGCAGATGTCCAGCCACATCCTGGGAAGCAGGGCTTCAGCATGTATAGCAGTTGTTGGGAAGACAAACATCGTAACCATGAACACCCAACTTACTTTCTTTCCCTGAGCTTTTATTGCTGAGCATGATAAATGGTATAGTCATATGGTACAGAATATCGCTTCGGTCAGTTGGGGCCAGCTGTCCTGGCTGTTTTCACTCCCAACCTCTTGCCCACCCCCAGCCTACCAGATTTTGGGGGGCCATGGAAGAGAGAGACAAAGCCTCAAAAGGGTGCAAATACTGTTCAGCAGTAGCCAAGTCACTGGTGCGTTACCAAAGCTGTTTCAGTCACAAATGCAAAGCGCAGCACCATACAGGCTAGTAACCCAGCCAGACCCAGCACAGGCACTCTGTGCCACAAGTCGCTTCCTCACTTAGAAGTGCTTACTGCAATTGATTGTGTTGTATGTTTCACAGGAAAAGTGTCTAGGAAGAAACCCAAGTCAGCAATACCAAAGCAGATGTAACTTGTTAGAAAGGAGAGAAAAGCACCATCACTTACGGAGGTACGGAGACACAGCTGGACAGTGACTCTGAAATGACATCACCGTGGGAACTTCCGCATTTGATTTGATCTTCTCTTCCTTTTGACTGTGCTGCAGGCTAATTACCTTTCTGAAATCCTCCACAATGTTCTTAGCTTTAGAAAACTGCTCTCTGGAGTCCCCTAAGAAACTGAATGTGGCCCATAGCACCATCAAACACAAACTGACAAGCACCAACAGTTTGAACTTATAGAAGAGGTGGAAGACATACAAGTTCAAGGCCATGGCTCTTCCTGATCCACAGCTTCCTCTGGCCTGATGCCGAGGCAGACCACTGCGCATCCAGTGGGGATGAAACCAATTCGAGAAGAATGTTACAGTAAGGAAGGAAAGTTGGAGGTAGGGAGGGCTGCCACACTTCCTGCGGTTTCACAATTCATGGAGCCATGGCGCTGTTTGCTCTTCAAATGTCAGAAAATACGACTTAATCTGGACAAAGGAAAAAAGGAAGGAGAGAGTTAATTTCTACCACCCTCCACTGCTGTACCTTCACAGACTTCATGAAAAAAAAAAAACCTTATGACAAAACATGAAAGAAACAGCAAGCATGAACTACTGGTCAGAAACTAAGACACTGAACTTCGATCCTAGCTCAGCCACAAACCAGCTTTATGATTTTAGGCAAATCAATTTCCTGCTTTGTTCTACAGTCCCAGTCTTTTTTTTAATTTAGTTATAAGAACAGAAAGTGCAACCACTACCCCATGGTATGTCTGTGTACAGTGCCTGGCAATACACAGGGTTTACTACTTCTATTCCTACCAAAATTAACAACAGCTGCAAGGCAAGGAATTTTGCTGGCTATGAGCAAAGTCAGCTCCCCCCACTAAAACGAAAACCACATGAATCTTTCCAGAATGAAACTGTCTTCATCTGAAAGAGAGCATTATTAAGAGCAGAGCTACATTGTTCTGCACAACACAGTGTGAACTCCACAATACTTAATGGGCATCAGAAATCATTCCTCCGTATCTGATGCCTGCCAGTACCACCTTGTGGGTCTTTGCCCAGTATTCCCCTCTCACATGCTGCTGTAGGAGGCAAATCTTCCTGCTTTTCAAGGGAAAGGTTCAGTTTTTCAGTGTTAGGTCTGTGAGGATCCAATCCTTTGTTCTGTTTCCTGCCCTCTTTCAAGAGCTCCATTTTCATACAACCTTTCACTGCCATCACACTATAAAGTTCCCATGCTAATACTTCTGTTATGATCATCTCATAGCAGAGAATGAATTAAATTTTAATAAAAGAGAGTTTTGATATAGAAAACACACAAGAAAACCGCCACCTGTTAGAAGAACAAGGACTGAGGCTAAGTGAAGCAAAGGCAGTGATTAAAGACACTGCACATGAAACAAGTGGGATCAAAGAGAAGAAACACGAAACCATGGATGGTTATTTTATGCCCGCTTTCAAAATATATATGAGACCCTGGAGAGATATCATAGGTAGAAGGAATACAGTAACTCTACATTCCCACTAGTTTAGCCCGAGTGTCTTCTGGAAAACTTTGACAATTCATGGGGATGTATGTGGGAACCAGACCTAGGACCGACAAGATGAACTACTCGATGTACTGCCTGAGCTTCTTGAGGTTCACTGGGAATGACCAGTTGCTGTTCCTCCTGGCAGGCACTACACAGAGTGGCTGACCTGCTCTCTCCATCCACATGCACCGCACAGTGCTGCTCTACAGAAGCGACAGAAGAGCTTTCAGTGACCTTACCACTAACAGTGAAGGATCTCCACATCCACTTCAACCACAAACAGAGAGGAGAGAAAAAAAAAGAAAAAAAAAAAAAGAGGGGCTACACCAGAGGAGAGAATATTACTTACAAGGAAAGGAGGGGAAAAAAGAAAAAAAGAAAGGAAAAAAAAGAGACGGGAGAGGGAGAGGTTCTCAAGAAGGAAAAAAACCCCATACAGTCATACTAATAACCACGTTTTTTTGGGGGGGGTTGCTGGTTTTTTTTTCCCCCTCTGGTCTTCAAGAATGCAAGGACAGAATCACCAAAACAAAGACAAGGGAAGCCCGAGTTCCTCTTAGTCCTCCCCGCCTTGTTTCCTGGCCCTTAAGACCACATTTTCCAATGAATTATTTCTGTTCTTAGGTAAATTACACTGGAGACCACCTGGGTCTCTACCTCATTGTTTTAAAAGACACAGAAAAATTAGCTTAGTGCTCTCATTTGTGTCCTTTCTCCTTATTTTCCACATGAGAAATCATCAGAATAGCTTGTAAGGTATTGATAGCATGGGTCTCTACTACTCTACAAAGGAAACCCTATAATGAACAGAACTAGTTTTTCTGCTGATACCTATTAGCTCTGCTGCCAGAACAGGAAAGGAAACACCAGCCACAGAGCAACACCTAACATCCAACTGACCTACAAAATAAGGAAATCTACACAGTTCAGGACAGCTATGTACATCTTAAGAAAAAATAAAAATATCAAAAGGATCAGCAAATCCAAGCTACACATTGTAACACACAGTACTCCTTCTACTGTCAGCTTGTAATAAACAACTAGCAAGCAACTTTGAGGGGTTGTCAGTAACACATTTCACAGGTACAGTAAAATCAACTACTTGTTTTCTGAAGGCAATTCATTTTATAATGCTAAGAGGAGTAAAACAGTATCCAGCTTCTGCGCTATCCAACAAAACAAACATAAACTTCAGACGCAAATGCAAAGAAATCTCAAGCCTCAGTTATAAAAATCTCCACGCTCACTTGGTATGCCTCCTTGGTGTATTTACTTACATACCGTGGTAAAACCATACCGCCATCACTTCTCTCTCCTATGCAGCCAACATTGACAACAGAAGAGCGAACTAGAAACATTTTTCTCCTTCTGCCTCATCATCAGAGCTGTTCAATGAATTCTTGCTACTGCGAATGCAGGCAGATGGGAGCAAGGGGACCAAGGTGTGAAAAAGCATCAGGAAAAGAGGGAAGAAGAAAATCTCAACCAAGGAGAGAGAGAAAAAGGGCATGGGGATTCACTTTCCAGCAAACAGGACTCTCCAGTTTGCCCAGAAAAATAGGGGAGAGTAATTGTTGTTTTACAGTTAAGAAAAATTAATCAAAAAGTTTGAAGTAGGCTCAAGCAGAAAACGGATTAAACACAGTTAAAAGTCTCCCCATGTTTCTAAAGTCTCAATTCAATCAGTCTCTGCAACAAGTGTAGAAGAAAATTGCCCTAACTAAACAGGAAAACAGAAGTAATTAGAAGGAAATTAAATGGGAAAATGACATGAAGGGAAGGGAAGACAAAAATGGTGAGATTTTCAATGAATATATTTTGTTTCAGCAATGAATTTTACTTCTAACATTTTTCTGAGTCTTGCTGGCAGACAAGTCATAATAATATAAATTAGCAGCCATGGTGCCCTAAGAAGTGACAGCAGGAATATCATATTGATACACTTTGAGTTAAATAGTTCCAGTTTTTAGCTCAACTAATGAGCAGTAAACAGTATAACATTTGGTTTTGACTATTGCCAGCTGAAACATCAGTGCATGCCTTTCAGCCCAGCATTACCTCCTAGTTAGCTGTCATACCAGGGAAAGCCTTTTGCAGGACAGAAGTGATTCTGAACTGCAGCTTTGTTCAAGCTTAGGACTGATACACAACTGCAACAACTGAGGCAATAATGGTCCAAAATGCTTTACCCTATTATCCCACCGTGTATCATCACTGAAACAACAGACATTCAAATAGAAGAGAAAATGTCCACCACCCCCTCCCAGTTTATACTCTGCAACAGTTGCATACAGGAAATCAGTGATAAGCTGTATGAACGATCTGAGAACAGTAAACACCGTGGACCCCATGGGTAATATTAGCCTGTAACTGTTAAATCAAAGACCATGTAATTTGCTTATTTAATCTTTACTTGCAAGTTATCTATGGAATAATCTAAATTGCTGCCTTTTATAACCTCTCAGTTACTGTGCAGCATCCAGCAGGTGAAGCACTTCCTTGAAGGGGGTAACCTCTCCCCACAATAAACCAAGGATATTGCTGCAGAAAATGCATGAGGAACTAAGTTCCTTCTCCACCACCCAACCCAAGTATCTTACAGATTAACCTGGACCAATAAGGACAACTTAAAGTTGACAAGATGCTGAACTTAACATGCAGGGAATGACTATCAACAGGTGTTTGCAAAAAATCAATTTATTAAATTCATAGCCTCCCACTTTATCAGACGTAGACTGCCTTTTTTAAAAGGAACATTAAAACAGTTCCTTACCTTATGCACAGACTGGTACAAATGGCTCATAACGAAACATCAGGAAGCAATCGGCAGTATTAGTCAGAAGAACAAGCTTCTGAAATACCTTTTTTTTTTTTTTGTTAATTTCAGGAAGAGCACAGAAGTGTAAAATTGCTGAGGTACAAGAATGTTAAATTATGAACATAAACTCTGAATTTACCGCACCAACATTATTTCTACCCTCCTGCCCTCCTATTCAGCTAGGTGAAAACTCACACATACCAATTTCCTTTGTCAGCTTTAGGAGATTCCTTTATAAGCAGATGTTACTAAAAGTTCGCAGTGCTTGCCTCTGACAAATATTCAGACCGTACTACTGTCAGTGTGAATTATTTCACATAACCAAAACTACATCTTCACTGAGTTCTATGGCAGTGACAGAATGTTGTTCTTGCTTAAAATACACTTGAGCACTTCAACAGAGCAGCATAAATATGTGTGATCACAACAATTAGTCATTTTCAACTCATCACCACACACATCCAGAAGGGCATAATTCATGTTTCATAAACTTGCAGCTTGGTATTTTGATGTTTTCTACGGAGAATATAGTATGTATTTCAAAATGTGGAACGCATGGAGATATTTCAGGAATTTTTAATGGAAAAACATACCCATCAAATGGAAAAAATTACCCATCAATTTACCTTATATTATTACTTCATAGGTTAAATGGTATTAGTGTTGGTTTTTTTCCCCCTCAGACACAAGAATGGAATGTGCAGAGAAAGGCATGTCTGATTCTACTAAGAAATGACAAAGAACCATACCCTTATGAATTAAGGCGACTGAGAAACACAGTGAAGAGCTGGCACTTTTATGACTCCCACCAAAGATGGAGAACTCGTGAACTTATGAGGACAGTAACTAGAAATAAAAGAACAGGCAAGAGGTTAAGCCTTAATAAAAACTTGCCTGTCAGAGAAATGAAAGGAAAACATGATCATCGCCCCTCTGGATGCTGCTGCTTTACTATTTTACACTACGGACTCTTCATTTGAAAAAGTGATCTTTCACCAGCACGCTTAAAATACCTGGGTTGCTAAATCAGGCACCTAACCCAGAGTCAAGAACACCAGAGTTTAAGCCTTGTTAAAGAAATTTTTTAAAAAAGTAAAACAAAAAAAAATTTAGTCACAGGGCCTGCTGTTTAAAAGCCACACTTGGAAAAGTAGTATGAAAGCCAGAGTTGTAATACATCCATAAAATCATTATTAATGGAATAGCCTTAATACTAGAAGAGTCATTCGGAATCTACTCCAACCTTAATAAAGCCCAACAGTCATTCTGCAAATCACATGAAACAATGGAGCAGATGCTTTGCACTTCATAATTTCCAATCAGATAAAATTAAACCCTTACCAATTAAGTACTGGTTAAGGATACGCAAATCACAATCACAGGATGGTTGAGGTTGGAAGGGACCTCTAGAGGTCATCTGGTCCAACTCCCCTGCTCAAGCAGGGCCACCTAGAGCCAGTTGCCCAGGACCATGTCCAGATGGCTTCTAGGTATCTCCAAAGATGGAGACTCCACAGCCTCCCTTAGTCAACCTGTGCCTGGGCTCAGTGATCCTCATAGTAAAATAAATGCTTTCCTGATGTTCAGATGGAACCTCTGGTGTTTCAGTTGTGCCTATTGCTTCTGGTCCTGTCACTGGGCACCACTGAGAAGAGTCGGGCTCCATCCTCTTTGCACTATACGTTCAGGTATTTATACACATTGGGAAGTTCCTTCCCGAGCCTTCTCTTCTCCAGGCTGAACAGTCCCAGCTCTCTCAGCCTTTCCTCAAAGGAGGAATGGTCCAGTCCCTTCATCATCTTCATGGCCCTTTGTTGGGCTCTCTTCAGTACATCCATGCCTCTCTTGTACTGGGAAGACCAGAAATGGACATAGGACTCCAGGTGTGGCCTCACCAGTGCTGAGTACAAGGGAAGGATCACCTCCCTTCACCTGCTGGCAGTGCTTTGCCTAATGTAGCCCAGGATACCACATGCCTTCTTTGCTTCAAGGGCAAATTGCTGGCTCACAATCAGCTTGCTGCCACCAGTGCTAGGTCCTTTGCCAAGCTGCTTTCCAGCTGAGTGGTTCCCAGCATGTAGTGGTACATGGGGTTGTTCCTCTGTCTGGATGGCAGCACGACCCTCTGATGTATCTGCCTCTCTTCACAATTCGGTGCAGTCTGCAAAATTGCTGAGGGCACAGTCTTCCCCATCATCTAGATCATTAATGATGATGTTAAACAGGACTGGACCCAGTATTGACCCCTGGGGTACACCACTAGTTACTGGCCTCCAACTAGACTTCATGCCGCTGATAACCACCCTCTGGGCCCAGCTGTTCAGCCAGTTTTCAATCTACTCCACTTACCCAGCCCATACGTTAACAACTTCTCTATATGGATCTTATGGGAGACAGTGTCAAAGGTCTTCCTGAAGTCCAGGCAGACAATATCCACTGTTCTCCACTCGTCTACCAGGCCAGCCATTACATCACAGAAGGTTATGAAGTTGGTCAAGCATAACTTCACCTTGGTGAAACCATGCTGACTACTTCTGATGATTTTCTTGACCTTCATATGCCTAGAAATGGTTAACTGCTCCATCACTTTATGAGGTATCGAGGTGAGGCTGACCAACCTATAGTTCCCTGGGTTGTACTTCTTGCCCTTCCTGAAGACAGTAGTGACATGTGCTTTCCTCCAGTCTTTGGGTGCTTCTCCCGGTCACCATGATGGATCAAAGATTATTGAGAGTGGCTTCACAATGACATCAGCCAGCTCCCTTGGCACTCATGGGTGCATCCTAACGTCGTCCATGAACTTATGTGCCCAGTTAGCTTAAGTATACCCTGACCTCTTAAGCAATCCTCTTCCACCAAGGGTACATCTTCCTTGCTCCAGCCCTCCCTCATGGTCTCTGGGACCTGGGATTACTGAATCCCAGTCTTGCTAGTAAAGACTGAGGCAAAAACGACATTCAGTGGCTCAGCCTTTTCCATGTCCTGTGTAACCAAGTCCTCCATTCCATTGAGCAACAGATCCATGTTTTCCCTCGTCATCCTTTTGTTACCTATGTACTTATAGAAGCCCTTCTTGTCATCTTTGGTATCACTAAATCATGGCTGATATATTGGTTGGGGGGTGAAAAAGGACAACACAGTCAGACATTAAAACATGTATACACAATAATTCAATCAAAAATTCAATGATAAACAAATCTTGCTATAAACAATAATCCCCAAGATGCTGGAAATGTGGTTCTTCCTTCTTCTGTACTTTGAAACTCAGGGTGACTATCCCTCAGATATGGGTGGAAAACTTCTGTAATGCAACTAAGCTTTTCTCATAGCTGTCAAACCTGTCTACCTAGATCTGACCTTCATCAAAGGTACCAAGAAACTTTCATAGGTACATAAACTGAAATAAATTCTCAGCGAAGCATAACCAAACCTAGTTTGGAAAGTTACAGCTGACTACAAAGGGAGAGCACTTCAGGCCACAAGGTTAAAAACACCATGGTAGCCATTGTAAAATCTATGAAAAAAAATTAAGCAGAAAAAAACCATAGTTATCCAAATAAGACATCAGCCAGAATTCAAAAATCAGTGAAAAATGAGAAAGTTCTCCATCTACATGTAGACAAACTCATATCTAGACAGACACTACAAACATGCTTCTAAATATATCCATGATCATATTTAGGCACATAAATACTGCATGATCTGCGTTCCCCAACTTCGTATCTGTACTGGTAACTGTCCCTGTGCTCTGCAGCTTGCCAACTCAAGGTCTGTAGCCTGCTACTTTTTTTTGAAACATATGCCAAACCCTACTTGCTTGCTTCAAGGTTCCTAGCACTGTTCAGAATAGGCTACCTGTAGGAACTGATCAGAAATGCAGTGCTATATGACTCACTCCATGAAGAGGGGGGGTTCAGTTCTGATCCTTGAGCCTGTCGGCATGAACACAAAGCCCTAACTTGCTCTCCATCCTTTTTCATCCAGAGTTTTCCTCAACAGAAATACATAGGCATTGCAGTCCAACAGGCTGTGCGAGCACAGAGCAAGTGAAAAACAGATGTGCAAGCTGGTTCCTCATGCAAGGGCTGCAGGATCAATCTACCCATATGCAGTGGGCATTTGCCTAGCAGCCCAACTCAAGACACCAGCATTACTAAGCTCAGAGATACCCAGAAATTCTGGACTAAAGGCCGCTCTTCTTCATCTAGGCAAAATTCCTAGGCAGACAAAAACAGTGTCAACAGGAAGACGGATTACTGGTAGCCCTGATCTAGACATTAGTGAAGGAAAGTAATCTTATAAACAAAATCTGTTATGTAATTAGAGTTGATAAAAACCTCATTATTTTCCAAAACTTATTTTTTCCTGATATGTTTTTAGATAAAAATTTCCATTATGATAACTATGCTAAAGCCTAAAGTCACATGATTACTTATCAAAAAAGTTAACTTTAACAGTATAAATAATCAATAAGAGCATACTTTCTGCCTAAATTTTATTTTTCATGTATTTGTATTTAAAATAATTCACCCTGTATGGAACATCTGCGGAACAGCTCCACAGAGATACTTTCATTTGATGCATGGAAAATTAATTTTTAATTTACATGAACCAATGTTCTGACTCTACCTGTTTCCCACTGACCAGTATGGACAGGTTTCCTATCATGCAGGATTTTCCAGAAGCCCCGGCAACCTCCTCAAGCTCACACACAAATTCAGAGACAGCAGAACAGGTTCAGCAGCAAAAAGGATTCACTCCAATATAACTTTAAAAACCCTCATAAATTCAAGCAGGAAATGAAGCATGAAAGAGTTCCTTGGGACTGCACTTACCAGCTCTGTACTATGCAGACCATTACTTTGTATTTTATCTAGGCCAAAGTCAAAAGCAGCAATAGGTTAGCTCTGGAACTATCATGAAGCAGTACTGCAATCTTCTTTATTAAACCCTACAAGAAAGAATTAAATTCTTTACAATTGACAAGGTAGAAAGATCACTGTGCTGCAGCAGCTTTTCTATACAAGAGAGTTCAAGCCCTCAAGTTTTACAAGAGTCTAAACCTGTTCCTTTCACAGGCATTTCCTTCTTTTCAGCAGATTAGTTTTTTAGTGGGGCATTAAGCAAATAGTTTTTAACACCTCTTTTATACAACACTTGCATAATCCTATTACCTCTGCCTATTAAAAAAAACACCAACTGCACTGAGAAATGGTGAAGCCATGGGCTATTTTAAAGAAAACAAACAAAAAAACCCAACCAAACAAAAGAAACCCAATCCTCAAACACCCTTTCCACTTCCCAGGATTTCAAGGCAAAGAAGCAAGTGCATTAAACCACTCGCTGCTGCTGCCACATCTGTCCTTCCTGTAGAGCAGTCACTCCAAGAAGCATGGAGAGTACTACGCAAGCAGCAGACACTTTTCATCCAGGAAACCCCACACCATAAAGAGACCTCTGTTACCTCTCACAAGCTGCAGGAAAGAGTCAGCTCAAAACTCGCAGGATGACTGGGGAAAAAA
>VYZM01004241.1:49344-69258 GCA_013398915.1 Dromas ardeola | reverse complement strand
GGGCCGCCGCCCGCCCCTGAAACTTCGTGTGCGTGTGTGTGTGTGTGTGTGTGTGTGGGTTCTGCTGGCCTTGTCTGGTCCTGCTGGTAAGTTATGGCACCTGTTGCCGGGCTTCTCGTTTCAGACGTTTCCAGAGGTGTGTGGGTGGAAGCAGGAGGTCCCAGCAGGTCGCTGAGATGCGGGCGCTCCCGCGGTAGCCCGGTGAAAGGCGAGGAGGTTGGTCTGGGGTGGTGGGGAGGTTTGCGTTGGGCTTTTAGAAGGCAATCAGCCCTACAAAGGAGGAGGTAGGAGAGGGCGCCGTCCTGCGGAAGCTGGAGAGCCGAGGCAGTCCTCTGTGCCTAGGCAAATCTCACCTGCCATGAGGTTCCGTTTCCAGAATAGATGTGGGTGCACATCCCTACAGCTGTTCTTATTTGTACCACTAACAAAACAGTGTATCAGCCATCCTCCGCTATGTAGGATCGTGGTTAGGCCAATGGTTTTCCTCGTTACATGAGGTAGCTCCTTCACCACTCCAGCATCATTTTAACATTATGAACGCGTAGCTGAAACAGAGGCAGCTTTGTTTGCAGTGTACGATCACTCTCGTGCATGCTTTTTCGTCATGAATAACGGGCCCCTCGTATCACTGGCATCTGTTACCACTGGAAGTAAAGGAACGAAATGCCTGTATGCCAAAGTGGCGAGTCGTAAAGTTTTTGGAGGTGGGGCATCCTTTCTGTAACCAACTCAGTTCTGTTAACTCACTGTGATCAGGAGAAATTTTCTGGGAGAGGGATACAGTAGTATGGGGATGGGACTGGAATGGCTCAGCTCCAGGATGTCAGGAGCAGAGGAAGACCCCAGCCCTTTAACCCCCAGTCTGCTTCTTTGCTCACCTCCTGGCACTTGTTGGAGAGGCTTTGTTTCTGGCACTCGCTTCTCCTTCCAGCCTCTCCTCCTCGCCTCCAGCTGAGGCATGTGGTATCATGATCGGATGACGCTCTGCTGGTAAAACCTGGGCCCACTGGAGCCAGGCAACGTTGACCTCTCAGGGAGTTGTGCTGGAACTTCACCCGCTCCTTGTCCCTTATCGGACCGGAAGTTTTGCAGGTGTAGGTGCAGCTACTCCTTGTTTCTGTTCTTGAGCATCTTTGGAGTTTTGCAGTGCAGAGCAGCATGTAGGGTGGGAATGCTGTCCAGGTCTGACTTATTTGGAAGGACAGAGGAGCTCGTGTAATATCACTTTCCCAGTTAGCTGTGTCCAATGTGATGTGTACTCCTAATCTCAAGACGACAGAGGTCTGCATGCCTCCTGTACAGCTCATTCGTGGCTGTCTCTTTGCAAACCTGGTGACTTGTAGGCATTTGAGGCCCAATTTTTCAGAAGGTCTGGGTATCCACATTCCTACTGATAGAGGTGTCTATATTGCCTCAATCCGAGCATTCAAAATCATTGATAATTTAGAAAAGGCAGGCCTTTTATTTTTATTTTTTTACTTTTATTTTTCCCAGTCTTTCTGACTGTAAAATGAGGATAAAACATTTTGCTTCCTACTTTTGCAGAGTGTATTTCTATTCTGCTTGCATGATGATAAATTTTTTTAAAAACTTCTGGCGATGTACTGGCTAGCACCTTGCTGAATTACTCTTTTTACAGAGACACTAATGGCATCCTGCGGTAGCTAAAGAAATAAAGCTATTCTCATCTTAGTGGCCTGCCTATATTAGCAATATTTGTGCTGATGTAACATTGCCAATATACATATTACTCAAGACAACTTCAGTCTGGATATCAAGAAACTAACATTTTTTTTTTTCTTCTGCAGGCATCAAATCTGGATGTTTGAGAATACAGCAAGAGCATATATGCTAGAAATGTTTGTTAAGGTGGCTTCCAATTTCCGTGAGCGTTCAGGTCAGAAGCCAGTTGGGCCACTCAGTAAGACTCTGTAGAGTGACAGCTACTAAAGATGGATATGGTGCAAAGCAACAAGATAGTACTGATTCTGAGACTGTCCTGCTTCTCAGTCTCAGTGCTTCTGAAATCCTGGAAAAAGTTTTCTTCTGGCAGTTACAAGCATATGGTTCGGTTTTAGTTTATGGATGTGAAACTCTTGAGTTGGAGGGGTTGGATTCGTGCTCTGGATTTAAAGAAAAGAGATTTTGTCAATACAAAGATGTGTTTGCTTTTTAGCACACGTGAAAATCAGCTAGAGATTTGGTTGAATTTGTTTAATATTAGAATGTTTGATCTTAAAATTATTACTGATTTCAAGCCATTCTTTTGTTTGTCCATTGTGAAGGTCTATGTCCTGGCATGTTTATGGAGTGAAAAATACAGATGAGGGTTGAATTTGGCTTGCAGAATCTAAAATGCTTGGGATCTTTAGACTTCAGTATTACTTGATTCATCATACTTAACTGTGCAGTATGGTAGGCTGCTATACATATTTTCCTTTTCGAGGCCCAATTTTTGTTCTTGTTGCACAGCCATTCAATTGGAGAACTGATACAGTTTCATGACAGTACTGCAGTGCTAGCTTATGCACAAGAAACCATAAGGAAGGCACGGAATTACGACAGTCGACCTTCCTTCTCTTCCAGTGATCCCGTCCCTCCGCCATCTCCTTAATCTGCTCTCTGGCTGCAGGGTTTGGCCTGTCATGGTAGTGGGTGGTGCCATGAAATGAGCGCTCTCCTCCTCTTTATTCACCTAACTGCAGCAGGTCTCTTGTGCTGATGGAAACTTTTAGCCTATTTATTTCTAACCGTACCACAATTAGATAAGCGGCACCGCTTTTAGCAGGTGGATTTTTAAAATCGGAGGTAAATCTCTAGTAGCTGTGTGACTTGGGCAAATTGCTCATGAGCTATCACAAACTTGCCTGAAAGATTTCCTGCCATTCTTCATGGGGTGTAGTCATTGGAGACTCATTTCCAACCTTTTTTATTTTTTTTCCACTTTTTTGGGCTGAACGTGTTGCAAGCGGAAAACGAGACTTCTGGTGGGAAGTGAGTATTATGCAAGCTAGTCAGAAAAGCCATACTGGCTAACATGGTGCAGTGGCATCCATGTATGCTGGCAGGTTTGAAATGGTTGGTTTAAAGCAAAATTGTCGTTAGGCATCTGTGGGTCAAAAAACTTAGAAAGGAGCATGTATGCAGATTGAGACAGCTAAATTAGTCTTGGTATAATTAATTATACCAGGGATTAACGTCTCCTATCGCATTTCCCCCAATTTGCTTGATTAGTTGCTCTGTAAATAAAGTTCTGAGTGCCACCTACCAGAATAATAGAAATTGAATTGGAGACTCTAACCATTTTGCGGGGAACTTGTAAATTACCTGTACCTGTTATTTAAGAGGCAAGGAGAGGGGACTTGATGTATTCTCATACGTGCTTTTTAATGCAAATTCATGATTTATGCAAGTTAGGATTTATTTAGAATTCCCTGCACTGATTTTGCTTTCGCACAGTGTCAGGGATATGCAGTCATTGTCGCACTGATACTTTCTGATATGAATCCCAGTGCGATGACTTGGGGTAAGGCTCAAGGAAGTGTTTCTTCCTTGTGTTCTACTCCATGCCTTCAAACTCATTGCTACAGATGGCAGATGCCTGCCTTATTTTTAGCTATGTGAGGACAAAATAGAAAAACCCTAGTGACTCCTACGATTTGTCATTGTGGCTGATCTCCGTTAAATTAAACATAGGGATTGGCAGAGGAGCAAAAACAGCAGGAAAGCTGCTTCTGTTTGTTTTTAAAAAAAGCTTGTCTAAAGCACTAAAATAATACTGTAAAAAATATTCACTACTATGTACAGAGACCCCTGGGAGGAGAAATACTTGCTGAACAGTTTATCCTGCTTGGGATAAGGAAATTGAGGTCTAAATCAGTAAAACAACTTCCCTGGAAGTCAGTTGAAGAGGAGAGATTAAAAACCAAAAGAGTTCCTGGCTTGTAGTCTTGTACTCGGGCCATTAGACAATGCATATGCGCTCCGGATTGGGAGGAGAATGCATATGTTGGTGGCTTGCTTGGCTGAAAATTACAAAATGGGCTCTTAAGGCAAGAACATACATTCTTTTTTCTTTTTCTTTTTTTCTCCCTCTCAGTAGTGATCTGTTTTGCTGTGCATTTGCCCTGGTAAGTTGGAAAAGAAAATCTCAGTGGCCGTAGCCAAAATTCCCCTCGTTTCCCAGTCACTGTGTGTTGCACGGTGTAACGGAGGGTGATCAGTGGCTGTGTTTTAGCAGTGCCGTGCCTGTGTGCAGTGTTTACTGAAGAGCTTTGGTGGAAGATGTCCTTAGGAATGTGTGTTGATAAATCGTATTATCATCCAGCTTTGATAGCTTTGCCTATGTTGTGGTCTGCTAATACATTGTCCTTGTGATTTAGCATTACTTCCCAGCCACTGTCCCCTCTAAACTGAACTTTTGTTTCTATCAGTAATACGCTCATGAAGTTGGAGCTTAAAACTTTTTGTGTTGGTACACACTCAAATCCTGTTTGGGATCTGAAGCTGAAACTCTGCCGAGCTTTCATATGACAGTGCAGGTTGTCTTTGAGAACCGTACGTCCAGCTCAGTAATTCCCACCAGCTCTTTAGTTTGAGCCTCTCCCTCTGGATGAGGCTGGACTTGCTGTCTGTCCCTTTCCCCACACAATTTAGAAACAAGGGAACTGTAGGACCAACATAGACCATGACCCCACTGGTCAGGCCTGCGTTTCCCTCTGCTGCTGGAAAAGCTCAACTTTGCAATTCTGTCTTGTTCTCACACCAGAACAGGCCAATGCTTTCTTTATTCCCAGATCCAGAATTTGGCTGTGAGTGTAGCTCTTTGCATCAGAAGAAGCCAAAGAAAATGTCTTGCTAACTGTGCGATAGATGCTGTTGTGGTGAGGAGTGTGTTATCGGCCACTTGTAGCTGCTGAGCCCTGAGGATCTTGTGTTGTGGGTTTGGTTTGTGTTCCCCCCCCTGCTTTTTTTGGAACATAATTTCACTTGTCTTCATTCATAAAATTATTATAGTCATTCAATAAAGTCTTACTAAGCTGTTTACTTTGACCTCCTGCAGCAGTTAGTTGCACAAAGTAATTATATGGTTATGAGGTATTATTTTATTACTCCAGGAATCGCGTCTTTGTTCTTGTACTCGCCAGGGGTTCATTAAGAGCGCTTAGTGTGTGTGTATCTTCTTTCCTCCAATTTACAAAGACTTGAACTTATCTGTATTCTGAAGAGGACTGTATCGCCTGCATACCTCTGGAAATCTCTTCCTCGCACCCCCTAAAGTAAGGTCTTTGAGGGTATTTTTAAGGAATGTGTAGGATTTGGGTCAGAAATCCCTCTCCATTTTTAAAAATTGCTTTTTCAATCTCTTGGATAATTTTCTTGGTCTAGAGTATTAAGAACTTAAATCTACGTCCCATCCTTAAAAAGCACGTCTGCAAAATGAGCTGAACTGAGCTTACTGTGTTTTAACCTGAGAGGGGTTTCCGGGAAAACTTTTCTTTCCTGCTTCCATTTTTTGTCTGTGAATTGAAGTATTTGAAGTACTATGGCAGCTGCAAATGGCAAGCGCTGCCTTCACCTTGTCCTTAGCTAGAACTCTTTATTTTCCACACTTATCTGTCTGCTTAGCTCTAGCCTTCCTCGCTGAAGATGCCTGAAATGAGTCATACAGTGTATCTGCCGTTTGTGAATTCTTGCCTTTTTCTTGCTTACTTTCACCTTTTGGCTTTGGCACGTGTGTAGCGGACTGATAGATGGAGCCGCTTCAGCCAGAGTTGTGCCATATAAGAAAAGCCTACACTAACTTGGTCTTGCTGGGTTGGTTTTGTTATTACAGAGGCGGTTCTTGGTTCTTAGTCACTGGGCAAAAATCCGTCGTGCTGGTGCATCACCTGAGGGCGGTGATTCACCGCCCAGCTCTCGTCCTTTTCGCCGGACCCCAGGCTGCGCTTCAGGGGGGCTTCTGTCCCTCTCCACCCTGAATCTCAATCCATCTCTCCGTAGGGTGTGAGGACTTGGAAAATGTGCTGACTTGGGAGACCTCCCTTCTAACCGGTTTTGCCTCTCAGCCCGGGGCCGAGCTCTGGGCCAGGTGGTGGGTGTGTGGCTGAGTTGAAAGGTTGTGTTGACTTAGCGCTGGGGGAGCTCTGTGCAAGCCAAATATTTAGCTTTCCATCTGATAACCTGTTGGTTGTTTCCACCCTCGCAACAACCAAATGCTTTTTCATTCCCAAACCAATTTAGGGCTTTCACAGAAGTTTTGCAGCTTCTCGGTTTTTGGTGTGGCAGATGCGAGGGTGCTGACAGGGTGGTCTCGTTACCAAGGCACGGGTGCAGACATTGCTCTTCCTAGGCTCTTTCTCAGTTTGCTTTTTTGTTTGTGTTTTTTTTTTTTTAATTGTGTTGGGTAAATCAGGTATCAGCTTTGAGTCTCATTTTTTCCATCTGTCAAAATGTTTTTATCTTAGTGTGAGCCTTTTTTTAATTTATTTAAAGGGGCCTGCAGAAAAGGTGGAGAGGGACTCTTGATCAGGGAGTGTGGTGATAGGCCAAGGGGTAACGGTTTTAAACTGAAAGAGGGTAGATTTAGATTAGGTATTAGGAAGAAATTCTTTACTGTGAGGGTAGTGATGGACTGGAAGAGGTTGCCCAGAGAAGTTGTGGATGCCCCATCCCTGGAAGCGTTCAAGGCCAGGCTGGATGGGGCTCTGAGCAGCCTGGTCTAGTGGGAGGTGTCCCTGCCCATGGTAGGGGTGTTGGAACTAGATGATATTTAAGGTCCCTTCCAACTCAAACCATTCTATGATTCTGTGACTCACAGCAGTTCAAAAGAAAACTTGACTATAGGGTGAATTTGATGATAATTTGCGAAGACATTAGGATTGGGGGAGAAATGCAAGTTTGGGATTAGGTTGACCAGCTACAGCGACTTGAAGTGAGGACATTAGTAGCCAAGAGACCTTTTTACATTGCTTCTTTCAATTTCAGAGAATGATGGGGGAGGGAGGGAGAAAGAGCTGTTGTCTGCCAGCTGAAAGTCACAACTGTTATGGTATATATTTAATCTCAAAGGTTAGAGAATCCTACACTATTTTACTCCTCCCATCTTTCCAGAAGTGGCTTCACCAGGGGCTAGTAACTGTCTTTTGCAGCCTTGCAAACAAGGTTTTGTAAATAAGCCACTGTCTGGGACACAGTTAGTTGTTGTCACCTGTAGGGTGACAACAGAAGCTGTATGTACAGTGGCAGCCCTGGGGCCAGAGCCTTTCACTCAGGCCAGGATGAATTGTCCAGGTCTTAAATGGTCCCTTGCCTTTGTGGTCTGGGAGCTAGTGTCTCAGATCTTATCCAGATGGTCCAGTTCCAGGATGTATGTTCCTTTTTGAAGGAAAATGGCCTAGAAGCCTGTTCTTCTGACAGCAAGGCGTCAGGCAGCTGCTGCAGCTGGGGGAGGAATTGCCAGATACCTGGATGCAGGAGTGCTCTGGAGATGGGTGGTGCTGCTTGTCACGTCACTGCTTCTTCCACGCTCCTCGGCTTGTACTTTCCCTGTGCCATTCCCAGTTCCTTTATCCTTTTGTCCTGCACTTGATGGTAGCTGTGGTTCAGGGTATTACCACTAGCCACCCGGAGGGGCTGGAAATGTCAATGGTGCTTTGTCAGTTCCCCATGCTTCGTGTCAGCGCTCTGCAGCCACGTCACGGGGGCGGCCTCCTGCACTTCCCTGCGAGGGTGCACTGCACGGGTGGCAGGTGTGTTTCTACGCTTGCGTAGCCATAAAGCACGGGCACCCCCAACAGAAAGCCTTCTGTGTTGCTGAGGAGGAGGAGGAGGCAGGCACACCTCCCTCGCTAACGGCCGCAGGGGCAACATGTTGCTTCACCCCAAGACATCATGTGCTTACCCGACAGGAGGAAAGCTGCTTTGATCAAGATGGGGAGTTGCAACAAGAGACCTGTGGTCTTCTCAGGCCACATTACTGCAAGCGAGGGTGGCCACGTTTCCCTTTCTGCTCTTGACAGCATCTGGTTGTAGGACTTGTGGAGCCAAGGAGAGCCTCTTGAATGTTTTCCAGGCACTGAGAGTTCTCATGCAGCGAGCTTCCCAAGAGGATTGGAGGCTTAGAGTTTTCTCCAATTAAAAAACGTTAACGCCATCAAAATAACTGGCTGAGCATTGTAGCGTTTCCAGCAAAGAGATGGGGAACCAGGCAGACTTTTCATTCTGATGAGTCACTGACTCTCTCCTGATTTGGCTCTTGGTAAGAGCTGTTTGGGCAGCTGCTGATGCAGGACTATGATTCTGAGTGATGGTCCCTGGGGAGCAGGACAGGGCTGCGTGCTGCTTCACCTCTGAACTGGTAAGCAGTTGGATAGTTCGTCTGCCTAGCTCTTCGTCAGTAAAGCCTTCCTCACAGCTGTGGTTCTTGTCTGCCTTGATCCTGCCTCGTCAGGATAGCTGGGGAGATGATGGGGAGGAGGGGTGTTGGTGCAGAGAAGCAAAATGTCCAAGTGCGTTCTGTAGTCCTAAAAGCACGAATTGGAAATCAGAGGGTCTGATGCCTTACGTTCCTGGATCTTCTTATAACCATGTCACATGAAGGTTTTGTCTCCCTCCCAAAGAAAGAGCGTGGTCCCTCTCTAGGACCCAAGAGGTGGCTGTACCCGTATCCTTTCCTGTGCACGGACAGGACCACTGTACACTGTTCTGTACCTGGTCCTCAGATCTTTCTTCTGTGTTTTTATGATGCCCACATCTGTCTGAGAGAGGAGATCTTGGAAGCTGGGCAGTTTTTGTTCTGGGGATGTTGAGGATGAAAGGACTACAAGTATGCGACTTATTTTTGAGGGAAATTATAGGTGAACTGGGAAGAACAATGTAGAATCACATTAATGGACTAAAGAGTCTTGTCAGGAAAAGCTTTTATCTTCCATTACTGACTTTTTGTGCCTGAGACTCTATAAAATAAGATCACTGATGAGGTGAGGACTCTGCAAACAGAGAAGGGATCCTGGTAGACTCCCAGCTCGCTCTGCAGGCTCTTTATTAATTCTTAATATGACTTGGATGCACACAGGAATCTTATGTGTTGGAGTAAAGGGTCATGGACACTTTTTTTCCCTTGTTAGCATATTTTTCACGGCAGAATCATGCCTTTGTTTATTAATTGAAAACTATAAAAAGGCTTTTTCCCATGTTTTTCCCCTCAAAAAGGAGGGCTGTTGATTGGTTCAAGGCCAAAAAAAGCAGACTTAGAGGCAAACTGATCTGTAATCTCACTGCTTTGTTTAACTTTATCTGGGGAGCTTCAGTTTTGTGTGGCTAGTTTTACCAAACAAAAGCAAACAAAAAAGGAATGGTTATTAGGCAGATTTTCCTCTAACAGACGTCTATCTAATTTGATCAGACTCCAGTGAAGTAAAGTTATTTAAAGCTTGGCTTGAGGAACTGCACAGTCTATATGTTCATGGATCGCTGTGAAAGGGCTTATTCAAGTGCATTTAAAATATGGTGTACTGACATTAAGGAGGGCACCTTTCCACAGGCATTCTTTTTTACCTGCATTTTACTGGTTTGCAAAACCAGAAGGTGGAAATGCAATTACTTAGTTTCCAAGTGTCTGTATTGGTGAGCATGTGAAGCATACTAATGGGATAATACTAATGAGAGCTGTTAAATTATTTACATGAATTGCTGAATATGGCATAAAGTACCTTCCACTGTAACTACCACTAATTAGACCACTGACGTATTGCGTCTGTTATCATAAATAACCTGTAGGTTGAATCAGACCAATTGGTTTTGCTTCTACAGTCCCTGTAATAATTTAATTCGGCTTAAAATGTCTTTCAAAGTTGCTCCTTTTAGAAGTTTTTATCTTTTTTCTTTTTTTTCCTTCACCTTAACTGCTTACGTGAAGTGTCCAGATACCCTAAGTGATTTCTGCATTGTCTGTTGCTGCCCCTGCTCATCTTCTACATGTAGAACTCTCTCCTGTTTATATTTAATTCCTGAAATACAAATATTCCCAAATAAAACTCGAGAACATCCTAGAGAAGGTTCTCTGAAAGCGTTAGAGTCCTGCCTAGAAAGGAAAGGAAGAAGGAAGGTTTTGTTTCTCTGTTGTGTTGTCATTGGAATTATAATGAGAGTTTTGAAGTCTGCCAATACCAAAACCACATTATTTTCCTCCAAACCCAAACTGTCCAATGTTTGCTCTCTTTTTATGCAATTTCACAACTCTCTTTTTTTGGTTTACTTTTTTTTTGGTTCACTTTTTCTTTTTTTGCAAGTGACCTTCACGTGGGTGTATCTTTTGAAACATCTTACTTGATTTTTGTTGAAATTTTGAGAAGAGACGAAGCATGGGAAATTTTAATACAAATGGTGATTCTTTGAGGGAGTTTTTTTAGAATAGTTCTCCTGCACAGTGTGTTCATGGTGACAGTGGTGTGACTCATTGAGCAAACTTCCTGGCATTTCTGCCAGCTGTGATTTCTCAGGATTTTAAAGGAGGTGATAACTGAATTATAAATAGACAACAGGTTCCATCTGTAAATTTCAAAGCTAGATCCAGAGTTTCCCAGAAGGTGGGAGTGCTTTTTTAGACACTGGGTTGGTTCTGGCTATGACATTTTGCCAAAAGGGCAGACGATTAGTCTCCAGACATGCAAATCTGTGTCCTTGTAGTGAGATGCTCGCTCACGGTGCCTCGATTCTGTACAACACATGCACTTGGAGTCACTTCCAGATTTGCACTCCAGTTCAGCCCATCGCCCTTATGTCTGCTAGCTGTCAGAATCTTGCTTGACTGCCAAAATCCTTGCAGTGTGATGTGGGAGAGCAGTGAAATAAAAAAAAAAAAATTCAGAAGTGAGCCTGTAAATATTTATTTTTAAGTCTGGGATATGTAATAGCGTGGCCATGCACTTGAAGGACATCTATATGTGTGTTTTGGTGAACTACTCGGCTAGCTAGAACCACTTTTAAATGGATGTCCTACCATCGTGTCAGTCAGGTTTTCTTAACACAGAAGGGAGCTGAACCATGGAGTTAACTTCCCAGAGACCAATTAAGGCTGTCTGTTCTGAGTTCTGGCAGGGGATGTCCAGCATCAGACCATGTCAAGTGATGTATTGGGTGGTTAAAAAGACCTGCGAAGCTCTAGTAGCTCTTTGCACCAGAACAAGGAGAGGGCTTTTCCCAGGCTTGCGTTTGAAACAAGGCACGCAGCTGTGTGGTCTCCAGTGTTGGAGATGCTCGGTGGCTCTTTCCAGCCAACAGGAAGTGCTCGCAGTCGCTGATGGCTAATTTAAGCAGCTGCTTTTTAAAGACACAGTGTCAGTGGCATCCGTTCTGTGTATCTGAGCAGACGTTGATCTGGTGCTGTTGAAAGGGCACAGTGTTTTAGGGTGGCGATGGGTGTCTCCGCAGGGCTCTGCATGTATGAGAGCGGCTTCCTTTTGCATGAACTCACTTGACTGGGGTGTGACCAGCCGTTTGCAGCTTAAGTGAAGTTTCTGCTTCCTTTGCAGACCTGGGAAGGCTTCAGGATCGTTGTCTGGGTCTCAGGGCACAGCCTGCCGGAGGCACTGGAAGTGGATTGGTTCCTGGTCATGCCCGGTGGAAGAAGGGGACCCAGCCGGCAGCAGCTAAGCCGTTCAGCTTTGCCTTCTCTCCAGACGCTGGTTGGTGGGAGCTGCGGAAACGGTACCAGTTTGAGAAACAGGTGAGGAAAAAGGTAGGGTTGTTGAGACACCCGCGGCTAGGACAGCGCTAAAAGCTAGGAGCCTTGATCCACTCTGAACTCTGTGCAGGAATGTGGCTTCGTGGTTAAAGCAAGGAACTGGGAGATGTGAGCCTTGAGCCCTCTGCTGTGCCATTAGGAGATGGCCCATCCAAGAGGGAACGTGCCCTGCGTGACAAACCTCTTCCAGCGTCTCTTGTCAGCTCTGCTGTGGCACACGCTTCCCTCTGCAGCCCCTCTCTTGACTTCATGCATTAAAATCAGCCCCGTGGGGAGGATTGTGGAACTGGTCTCTGCCACCCATCACCACTCACCGTCGTCCCAACAGCCAGGGGTGGAAATCACACAGTGCTGAGTTTGTCTTTCCCTGCAGCAGATCCCAGACCAGCGAGTCCTAGCAGATTATGAGTCCTTGTCTCTCTTGCCCGTTTGTCTGCAATACCACAGAGAGTTAGTGTGACGTGTCAGAGCTCAGCTGTGAGTGCTCCTCCTATGTGATAGAAAGGCAGGCCAGGAGGATGCCTATATTCTGTTTTAGCTATGCTGGCTGCAGATGAAACCAATTCTCGCAGTTGGCAAAACTCATCTTCATTTTCTGGGGAAGTTGGGGGCTGAAAAAGGAACACGCAGTGACATTTAGATCTCCACATTTGGCACAAAGACTTAAATGGGCCTAGTGTTACTTCCTTCCATACTGAAGTTGTCAGACTGGAGAAACTACTTGCTGCATGTTGAGGCCCTGAACTGCTTGGTATAGGTTCATCCTTACAGACTAGAGAGATCCAAGCCATTTAGCTTTGGCCTTTAAAGACTTCTGTGGCTGGGACAGGTGGATGGATGGCACAGTCTTGGATTCTTGAGGAACAAGCGGGACCATGAAGTCAGTGCTCCTGGGTCCTAGGGGAGCATCGCTTATCCTGGTTTCAGTCAGACACAGCATAGTTTATGACTGAACTTCCTCCACCAGTTTAGTCTGCCAGAGCTTTTAGTTGTCCTAGCCTTCTCTGAAGGCGAGGAAAGAAGGAAGTGTGAGAGTTGTTGAGAGGTCAGCCTCTAGGAAGTGGCTGAACTCCTCTATTCCATTTTTAGTTATCTCTCTTTTCAAGAGAGAAACTGTGAGCAGAATGACGATGGGTACTTTCCAATGCTGGAGAAGGAGGCTGGGTGCTACTGTAATGTTCTAGTGATGGGCGGAAGGAGCCAACATTAAGCACTTGGTCTGGCACAGTCCTCAATGATTTTCTGCTTGGAGTTGCTTCCTCGCTCTGTACCTCTGTTCCTCCATTTACAAGTTTACTGAAATATTGTTGGGCATGTTGCAGCACCTCTGGCAGATGAATCTATTGTCTAGAGAAAATGCTGGATAAGGGTTTTGTCTGAGCTAAGAAGATGAAGCTCACCACCAGTCTTGTGCCACAAATAAAAATGCCAGACTTCTGCCATCTCTCCTCTAGCAATTACCAGTCCCAAGTTCACAACCCCAAGCACTCCCTGTCCTGGAAAATGGTAGAGATGATGTAAAATGTTTACCAAGTGAGTGGTATATGTCTGCTTCAGGAATGGTAGCGCCATCAGCCTCTCTGCGCCTCCGATCACAGCGCTGATTACTCCAGAGCCTGTACGTCACTGCCGGATCCCTGAACTGCCATTGGATGGGAGTCTTCTCTTTGAATTCCTGTTCTTCATCTACCTACTGGTAGCCCTCTTCATTCAGTATATCAACATCTACAAGACTGTCTGGTGGTACCCATACAATCACCCTGCTTCTTGCACCTCACTGGTGAGTTCCCCAGCAAATGCCATCCCTCGTCCTTTTTCATTACACAGCTTTTTTTCATGCTTCTTCAGTCCAGGAATCACCAAGCATTTGACATTAGAGGGGTGAAGGGAAGTTCACATGCACCCCCATCAGTCAGGGCCATGTCATCCCCCATTTTGCAGGGGAGAAAATACATGGAAGGTGAGAGAGAGGTGTCAGCAGGACTCCTTCAGTCAAAATTTCTTGCAGATACTGGCATGGCGTAGCTAGCCTCTAGGATTTGAAATGGAGCTGAGACTCTAGAAGCCTGCTCTGTCCTGCTGTGGGTGCCCCTTCCCAGTGGAAATAACAGAGCATGAGAGAAGGGAGAAGATGCAAGTTTTCATTAGGATCTCACAGCAGGTCAGCAGCAGAGGAGTCGGAGAGGGGGACAGATCCTCAGCTTATGCAAACCTTCCAGTCTCCTCGGTTTCAGTCTTCTTCCTGGCCCAATAAGCTGGACAACCTAGCAGTGACCTGTACCTGAGTCAACAAACCTCATCTGAGTGAAGCTAGCCGCTGAAGTCCTTCAGTTTATGTTGTGTCCTTGCTGCTTGGAAGCATGAGGTGGTTCCTTAGTTAACTATACCGAGAGGTGGTGCTGGTGTTACAGTTATCCAGCTGTTAGTTTCAAGTTCAGCTATGTGATGCTGGACACAGCTTTCTTTGAAGAAAAAGCAATCTGTTTTGGGTTCCCTACCCAAAAGGATTTAGTGGTCATTTTTTTGTTCCCATCGTAAGTCAAGCATTCTTTTTTTACCCAAAATGTCCTTGAAGTCACAAACAGCAGTATTTGGAATCTGCTAACTGTTCTAGCCAGAACACATTTGATGGCTTCACTGAAAAATTGTAAGGGGTCAAAGAGCTGTATCTAACTTGATGCAGCCAAAGTCAACATTAAACTCCTGATTCAGATCTATGACCCATGAAGGTGACCTTTCTCAGATCAACTTGATTATCAGCGAGCACTGGTCACTACAGACCATATATGAGACCAAGAGCCAAAATGAGCTGGTGTGCTCACTCTGTTCTCCATTTCGGTTGCCCTTGCTCTGGTTGCTCAGTGGCTTTTCCCGTGAGAATTTGCAACCTGTTCTCCGTAGTAGGATCCTGGTCCTAGATGTCCCTTTGACCCCCAAAATACCTGCCTGAAGGGTGGGTTTGTTTTGTTTTCAATGGAAATCTCTCTATGGGAAGGAACCTCCATATGGGGAAGATCTTGCTTCTGGAGACTTTCCTGTGTTGCTGATGTTTATCTCTCTTCTCTCATCCCTAATAGAGAGATTTGGGGAATGCTTACATGAGGTCCTAATGTGCTCTCAGCAGCCAGCTTTCCAATCCCACCCCAGCTGGGTGGTTTCAGAGTCCCTTCCCCTCGTGAAGACATTTTTTCTTTCCTCCTTCAGAATTTTCACCTCATTGACTACCACCTGGCGGCATTCATCACAGTGATGCTGGCACGGAGGCTGGTGTGGGCCCTCATCTCTGAGGTAACATTCCCACTGTTCCCTCTCCTGTCTGTGGTACCAATTGCAGAGCGTGAACATCCTTGGCCTGACAAAGTTCTGTGAGTTGGACAGATAGAGGGTTTCTTCCCCCAGAACAAGCCTGGGTGTGAAGGACTAAGATTTTTGGGGATGCCCTTCTGCCTCGGAGCTTTTCTCCTTGAGCCCGTTCATTGTTCTGGGTAGCTCTGTTGCCTCTGCAGCTATAAGGAGATGAAATGGCCCCACTCGCTTCTTTATCCCTGCAGGTGCAATATTGTACTTCATTATCTCGTACCAGTGAAGTGGCTGAGAGAATTGGAAGCAGAAAGGGGAATAGTGAGGTTAGCCAAGACTGGAAGAATGAACAGGAGATTAGGGGGGAAAGGTCTGGAGGAGGATGTCTGAGTACTCTAAAATGGAATAGGAATAGCTGGCAGAACTCCTTATCCAGTCCTGGTTACTCAGTAACTCTGAGGCTCTGGTCATGTCACCTCAGATTTTTGAGGCCCTCTCTGTGTTTGTGACAGCAGAACCAGGCCAAATACATGTATGTTTGAGAGAGGTCATTTTGAGGAAAATGCAAGTTCTGTCCACTGAAACAGTTAATACAACTCCAGACTAAGCAACAAGTTTAAAAATAAATAAATAAAATAAAAGAATACTTATGTCCTGTTGAATAGGTGAATGGAGAAGATGGGATCTTAGAAGTTTTCTTTTCATCTCTGATTCCTGCCATTTTCATTTATGTTCCCATCCTCCGTAAAACCTTCCATAGACTGAAATTTTTGCACTGAACCTTCCATGCAAGTTCTTGCACATCCCATCTATTGGCTCTAATCCCTAAGAATCTTTTCATAGTTCAATTTGCCTTCTCCCCTTTGGAGACTGGAACAAGCTTTTTTGCTGTCCTTTTGAAGGTGGTGCCTCCTCACTAGACTGTAGCCTGTACAATCAGTAGAAATAGAAATCTAGTGGAAATCTAGTTTTAAGTTTGCCAAGGTGCACCATCTTCTCTTCCCTCAGCTGAGAACTGTGACATTCCAGTTCTTTAGGAAAATTAATGCTGAGACCTGATCATTCTAAAGGAAAGAGCAAGAGAAAATGTGTTTCAGGCTATTCTGGACTATCATCAGAGCAATGAGGAACTTGACCAAAAATATTTCCTATTTTGCAGCTCTGAAATTTTTTTTTAAAGGCCCTATTTTAGTCGTGTCCTACAACTTGTGCTTATTTGAATCTTTTGGATTGTACCAAACATGACTAAAATCAAAGGAGTTCACATTTGTAAGAGAGAGTCAGTCTCCTACTTCTGGGAGGAAGACGGCAGCCATCGCTCTTACAGTGCCTCCTGGCACCCCTCTCCCTGCTCCTTTTCCAGAGGCACCCTCTGTGCGCCTGTTCTAGCACTGGTGTTACAGGGCTGTTGAATGTTTCTTCTCCGTTTGCAGGCCTCTCAGGTGGGTGCGACATCAGTGATTCACTACATGGTGCGCCTGGTGCTGCTTACCCTCTGTGGATGGGTGCTCTGCTGGACTTTGGTCAACCTCTTCCGCAGCCATTCTGTTCTCAACCTTCTCTTCCTGGGCTACCCGTGAGTCACACCACCTTGTACCATCAGGGACCATAGCCGCTTGGGGGTGGCATGAGCCACCATGGGAAGCAGAGCTGTTGGCTGTAATCTGCCTCCTCATTTTATGATTAAAGGGGAAGTAGGAAGGGCTGGGGGATGATGTGAGGAGGTGGTGCTAAGCTGATGAAGCAAATTGCCTCAGTATGCTGTTTGCATGAGGGGCCTTTACTGTGACTGAAGACTGAGCCATTGGGATCATTGGTTCTGCAAATGGGATTTAAAGAAGCTTCTCTGCACAGCTGTTGAAGCTGCAGCTTCTAGCCATTTGTGGGGGAGAAGAGTTGGCTGCTAGCTTCTGGAGTGAGGGTTCCGATGTGGTGTCCCTCTCATAATGGCCAACAGCTGTGGAGAAGGTGCCCTTTGCTTCATGTTGAGGTGGCTGCCATTTCAGCCCTTTTTTAAAATTTCTTTCCCTGCAGATTTGGTGTCTACGTTCCTCTGTGCTGCTTCCACCAGGACAGCAGAGCACAGCCCCTACCTGCGGACTGTGGTTACTTGGTACAGGACCAGATGGTGGATGATGGGTCTTCAGCTGTCAGCAGCCTGGTCAAACCCAAAGATTTCCTCTCGCTTCTGTGGGAATCCCTGAGAGAACAGTTCAATAATCCTACGTCTATCCCCACCCACAGCTGCCCCCTCTCCCCAGATCTCATCCGCAATGAGGTGGAGTGCCTAAAAGCAGATTTCAACCGCAGGATCAAGGAAGTTCTCTTCAACTCTCTCTTCAGTGCCTACTATGTGGCATTCCTGCCACTATGTTTTGTGAAGGTAGCTTTTGTGTGGCTCTATCTGTGCCCCTGCCCGCCGTCTCCTTCTGAATGTTGTGTGAATTGCTGCCAGGCCAGATTCCTGGTTAATTCCCCTTTTCTCTGTCTCCCCTTTGGCAGCCCGGATAGCGGAGCATGGCTGCATCCGGAGTGCACTAGTACTGCTCCTGGTTGGCGGATAGGTATTGCCATAAATGTGATGCACCTCTAGTCCCATCACCCCACTTACTAACTCCCCTTCTCCCACCCCCTGTCCTAGGCAGATGGATAGCTGTGGCCTTCCTAGAAAAGGGAACCTGTTGTTACCTGTCTCAGATCCAACATCCTGGCTTTTGAGTGCTTGGATCTGAGGCTTTGATGTTCAGCCTGTTGGAAAACAGAGCCAAGTAGGATGCTTGGCAAGCTAAATCCAAGAATCTCTTGTCAATGTGGGGACTGTATTTTTTAATGTGTCTTTTTTTTTTTCTAACTTGAACGAGCTCCAGTTGGTGTAGTGAAATGGGCAGGGCTTCACAATCCATGTAGCAGTCTTGGTGCAACTGGTGCTCCTGGGGCAGTTCTGTGGCAAGCAGACCCCCTTGTTACCTGCTGCTGGAGGAGGAGATGCACCAGCTGCATCATCATCCCACTGCCCTTTCTCCTGCAGGTGAAGGAGAAGGGAATGTTGAGTGTTTCCTAAGTTGTAACCCTCTGAAATCACTGGTCCAAAAGCGCATGCCTGTAATGTGTGGTGTGGGTCTGCTGGATGCACATGCAGTATGTCCCTTGTCATTCCCTCCTCTGCTTTGTGACAGTGGTGCCAAGTTCTTGTCTGGTCTTTTTGCAGAGCACCCAGTACTACGACATGCGCTGGTCCTGTGAGCATCTCATCATGGTGTGGATCAATGCCTTTGTCATGCTCACCACTCAACTGCTGCCTCCCAAGTACTGTGACCTGCTCCACAGATCAGCTGCCCACCTTGGCAAGTGGCAGAAACTAGAACATGGTTCCTACAGCAATGCTCCACAGCATATGTGAGTGTGGGGATGAGGCGGGGTTGGCATGCGCAGCAGGGGGCTGAGAAGACATTGTAGTAGATAAGCGAGTATCAGCAATGCTTATTTACTGAGGAAGCTTCCCCATTCACCACAGTGCCAGGGGTCACAAGTGCAACTCTGCGGGTCTTTCTGTTCCCTAGAAACAGTGACATCTGCTCTAGAGAGCTGTGTGCTCCCGCGGTCGCTGCTGGTTCCTTCCCAGAAACAAACACTGAGATCTTCTCGGTGTCTGGAGAAGTAGCTTGTGCAGGGGCAGAGGGTGGCTTCCTCCAATGCAGGGGGGCTAAGTTCTTGCACTTGGGAGCCAGTTGTTCACATTACTTGGTCAGAGTCCCTCTGGTGGGCTTGTGATCACCTCTCTTTGCTTTTCCAGTGGGAGCTCGGGCATGTTCTTATGGCAGAGGCTTTGGTGTTTTTCAAGATGCAGTCCATCCCTGTGAACCCGTGTTCAGGGAGTTGGGAGCACAAGTGCTAATGCTCTGGCATTCTTTCCCCACAGCTGGTCAGAAAACACAATATGGCCACAAGGAGTTCTGGTGCGACGTAGCCGATGCCTGTATAAAGCAGTTGGGCCTTACAACGTAGCAGTGCCTTCAGATGTGTCCCATGCCCGCTTTTATGCAAGTATCTCTTCTCTTTCTTGACGCGTTACAATCGTGGGAGGGAGGAGAGGCCCAAACCTAGCTGCAGCAGGGCAGATCGTAAACAAAACACGTGTTCTCAGCAGAGGGGCTTTCCCAGTACAGTATGACAGCGATGTATGGGCAAGATGGAAGCCACAGCTGCCTTGTCAGTGCTTTCTCATCATAATGACGCAGCTCTCCCATCAGGCAGTGGCATATTCTTAAAAGGGTTCTAGTTAATTTCACCCATCCTCCCCTTCTTAAGTAAAATGACACTTCTATGCACCTTGGTTTTTATGCTGTTTTTCCTAAGTAGCAGCTAGTGGTGGCTGGAGTACAAACATTTCTTCTGCCCAGCACAGTGGTCGCTAGTTCAGCATTATGCACATACCCCTCCCCGCTTTAACACTGCAACAAATTATAGAAATCTGTCCTCTTTAACTGTTTCCCTGCAGTTCCTTTTTCACCGTCCATTACGGCTGCTCAACCTGCTGATTCTTATCGAAGGCAGTGTGGTCTGCTACCAGCTCTACTCACTGCTGCGCTCAGAGAAGTGGAACCATACCCTCTCCATGGCCCTGATCCTTTTCTGCAATTATTATGTCTTATTTAAGCTCCTCCGGGACCGGATAGTATTAGGCAGGGCATACTCCTACCCACTTAACAACTATGGACTGAAGGCACACTAGGCCGGCCAAACGTGTACCCCTTCTCTTTCCCTTCCCACAGGGCAGGGAGGGAAACTCAGAAAAAAAATATTTTCGTACAGTTCTATTTTTTTCTTGCGGCGTTTATAATTATTTAAAATATTTTATATTTTGTATA
>VYZM01004241.1:31235-49336 GCA_013398915.1 Dromas ardeola | reverse complement strand
CGGGAAGGGAACCAGTGGCAATTAAATGTCGCTTTATAAACAAGGTGTTATTTTATATATATATATATATAAAAAAAAAATCAGTGTGTACATACCGTATATCTATACCCATACATATATCTATGTGAAGCAACAGGATTGTGTGTGTGGTCACTGTGTCTGCTTTGCTCACACAACTGCCTTGCTATTGTGCATACTGTGGGGATAGAACTGCTGTTAATTAGGAACTGGTCTGCTGTAGAATTTGGATAAGCTAAAAGCCCGGGGAAGAAAGGAAATACGGGGGCTTTTCACCAGTATGAGTAAAGTTTATCTTAGTAACCTTAGTACCAGGGAAGTCTTGCACTGGAAACGTGCACTGATGTGATACCAGTTTAGGGAAAGGAAGGAAGCAGTGTGCAGAAAGACACACTAACTGTCAGTAAAGGCTCTCAGTTTTTTCTTCTTCCCACTGTTAGCAGGACGCAAGTATTATTTTTAAAAAATAACAAACTCTTTACTTTAGCTCCTATCTTTCATCCTAGCAACTTGAGCTCCCTCACTCTGCCCAGAGAATGAACTAAATATTGAAACTATCATTTTAGGGTCAGGTATCATTTAGGAGAGGATTTGAAATAAATAGCTTCATCTAGCAGCATGGTAATTTAATATTTTAAACATCCATCTCTAATACATTGAGTAATATCATTAAATTAGGAAATATTCAGCCGTTTCCTTCAAGCAGTAATGTTCCTGGCAGAAGTTTATTCTTGTCAAACACTTACCGACTCCCTTATTGCTACACAATGCATTTCAGCAGTGTTTCACTCTAAGGTATGTTTAATAACTTATCATTAATAATAGAGGAAATGCTTTGCGTTTAAACTGTTCTTCATGAAACTGAACTATACTAGAATCTAGTGAAAAAGTAGTTGTGGCAGTATCACATAGAGGAAGTGAAGACAATATCAGGCATATAATTAATTCAACTGTGGATGGTGGTGACAGCTGATGGTAGGAGTTGATGCTTTAAGTCAGGTAATTAAGGAGGAGAGGGCAGTGCAATATTCTTCCATACAGATGCCATCTGCCTTAACTTTAGCTATTAGTAAAGTGCTAGCTCTGTTGAAGAGTAAAGATGTATGGGGGGGGAAAAAAAACCCAAATCATACTAAGTTTGGGAGAGACTGCAACTACTTTCTGTTCCTTCTTTCCTTCCAAGCTAAGTGAGAACATAGCAATCTTCTCTGCTCCTGTCTGTAGGACAGTTTCTCCAGCAGCCTGATCACCAGCCCAAGATACTCAATGAGGTAGGCATGAGGAGATGCCTCTGAGCATTAACCCCAAGCTACACCGAAACAAACACAAATGCTTATCTTTGGTTACTCCTAGGCCTTTGCTTATCTTTCATGTGGCCCTAGTGCTGCTGGCAAGACACAGGTAAGTGGGATTTTACAGTCTGGGGCCTCTCAATGAAACACAGTACTGTGGCTTAGGGCCATGTCGTGCTTTATGTAGTATAGCCTCATCTTTAAACCACGTCTTAATTCTACCTAGATTACTTCAGGAAGTACATTTGGGATAAGAGGGGGTTGGCTTCTTACCAGGCTCCTTGCTGCACATGGCTTTGTGCAGCACCTTTCTTGCACGCAGCTTCCATTCTTGCAGTAGCTCAGTAGCATTTCCTACTTTCAGTGCCACGCAAGTGTCACCTGTTTGTAATAGCTGGCTCAGCACTCCTAAAGCGGTATTTCACAGCATTACCAAGTAGTTTCTTCCATTTGGACACCTAAATGATGGTAGGCTTATACTCAAGCAACCAGTGAGAGAAAAGAGGCTCTCCAAGACTTAGCTTGGGAAATGGCGATATGCAACGGAAAGCCTGAACCGCGGCTTTGGGTCACAGTTGATGAGCGTTCGTGCTGTGGTTTTTCCTCCCCTTGCATGTAAGGCTGAAGGTATGGAGGACTGTTCATGCAGTGAGCACACCCGTACTTTGTGCAACAGTTAGACTGACTATCCCTGTAGTCAAGGGACAGAAGCACAGTGACACTTCCATAGCTACAGCCTTTCTATTTCGCTCTGAAGGACTAAGCAGGGGGGCACAACACACACTGCCTAATTGCAAGTGTGTTAAGTTCCTCCTCATTTCTAAGGAAGCTAGGCATTATTTCTTAAGGGAAGCTGCCTCAGTGCAGTGCCACAGTACCTTTGCTATATCCTGGAGCAGGAAGAGTTCTGTGAGAAGGTTTAAGCTCTGGGGATTGCACCTTTCCATGCACAGTAGTATGAACTGCCAGCAGGCAGTCCTGTGCATGCAACTGTCTTCCATCTTTACGCAGGAACCCTACACGGAAAGAAGTTGCAGAAGATAGTTGCAGCTTCCCCTCTTGGCAAAAACACAGCAAGGAACCAGCTAGCACAGTTGGGTCTCCCCAGTATAGACTGGACCATCCAATAACAAACAGGGAGCAGAAATTATGTCTGCTCAGCATCAGTGTTTCTCCCCATTCCTCAAATGGGCCTGCTGCTAAGCCTCATTCAGATGAACATTGGAAACAAGCCCACTCTTAACACTTGATCAGGTCAGACTAGGGAAAAAAAAAAAAAAAGAAGAGACTTATTCCCCATCGTGGTCACTCCGTCATGCAAGTATGTCGTAATAAATGGATGGTTTTTTGGTCTGGTAACGAAACTGCTCTAGCTTCAGACCAATCCTCAGGAGAACAGCTTCATCCCACCATTTTGCCATGACCTGGGAGAGGATGAGAGAGGCAGAGAAAGGAGGAGGAGGGGGGAAGAAAAAAAAAAAGCAGCAGCATCACATACAGACACTCTTAAAAGCCCTGCAAAACATAACTACATTTCTCCCCCACCCCAACAGCACCAAAAGGACACTGGGGTAAAAGGGAAAAGCATGTAAGCATGGCGTCACTGCATTTGGGATAAAGGCAGCTGTGTGACTTCTAACTACAAGACATGGACCTTTCATTTACATGAGACCTATTTCAAGAGCAAGAAGAGCAAAGAAGGACTTAAAGAAGTTACAGAACTAAGAAATAAGGAAAAGAAAGGAAAGAGTAGTGACAAATGGTGGGTATTGATGCAAGCAGACAGGGAGACAGAGAAATCTATCTCCCAGATACCTGAAGAGTCCTTCTGCCATTCAGGAATGAGTTATTCTGAGGCAAGTCTTTCCACCCACAAGTTAAAAACTTTATTACAGGTACCTGCCAACTCCTCAAGTACGCTGTGTGGAACTGCAGGAAGCGGGTTATAGTGGTTCAGGAGAAAGCCAGCTGGGGATTTTGTGACCCAGCATTCACAGAGAGACACTACTCACCTGGAAGCTGACAGGAAGCCCAGCAGTAGAATATCCAATGGGGACCACAAGGGCTGGAATCCCAGTGAAGTTACCAAGTTGCATAAACCTGCGGGAAAAGCTGTCATCAGCATTGCTGCCTTGGGACAGCAACAAAGCCATCTTTTCTGGAGAGAGGTAGCTAGGATCTCTTTCTCCTGCTTTATAGCCTGAGCAATTTCAGTTAGTGCAGCTCATCTTATTCTTCTTACCTCATGGATCGAGCTGTGAAGGACAAGTCGCTGCTCCCAGTCAAGAGGTCAGATTCATAGATTCTTGGGGCAGTACAAGCAACAGCTGTGGAGGAATCACAAGAATGACTGAGTTGAAAGGGACCTCAGGAGGTCAGCTTTAACCTTCTGTCTCCAGGACAGTCAAGTAGAGCAGGTTGCCCAGAACCATGTCTGAATGGCTCTTGAATATCCCCAGGGATGGAGATTCTACAGCCTCTCTGGGCAACCAGCAGTAGCTTAAAGAGCAAAGGAAGAGTCAGGCAGTGGGCAATCTTCAAGGAACAGCTCAGTTCATTAAAACCACGTTTGATATACGTTGGTGATGCAAACTCACACCCCTGGAACACAATCAAGTCACTAGGATTTATGAATTAAGGAGTAAGTTTCTATTTAGAGCAAGAACGTTTGCATACATAAGTAGACATCCAGTCCTTCCTGTGTAAGTGTGCTGGCTCTGCAGCTCCCGTTTCAAGTACCAAGAAGGAGCTTCTCACTGCCATGGATATAGGCAGTAAGTCTATAAATACACAGCAAATCTAGAAATACACAGAAGTCTTTCTAACCAGGCTGCGTTATCTTCTAAAGGCTTGAGGCATAGCGGAGTCTTTGCACAAAAGTCATGCTTTTAAAACTGGTGAGGGAAAGTTAATGGCGTAACTGCTCTTAAAATGCACCACACAGCTGTTGGGGGACCGTGTCTTTGGCCAAGGCTGCCAATACCTGGTGTAAGGATACAGTTCACAGAGGTGAAGATCTCTTGCAAAAATCTCATGCTCCGAGTTCTCTGTCGATTTGCCTGCAAGCAGAGAGGGCAGTACAGCTGAGTGATACCTTTCCACATGTATGGGGAGGTTAAGAGAATCCTCTACCTCAGCTTTAGAATTTCACTAGGTGCCTTCACCACAGTATGTTCCTTACCGTAATATAATCCAGAGCTGTGAACTGGGAAGCCAAGGCCAGGTTAGCCCGAGTTTCCAAATTCTGAAAGAGAAAGCATTTATTGTGGCTCTGCTTGCAAGAAACTGAACGTGACAGCCCAGGACTTCTATTCCAGGTCTGCTCTCCTGTATTAGTAGTAATCCAACGGGTGGCTCATCACAGAAAAGGCAGGAAAGCCTCAGGTTTCTCACTGACATGACACTTGTTCTGTACCAGCCAGGACGACTACTGCCACTGATCCAAGCTGCTGCTACTTACCATTTCCTGGAAATATTTATTGAAGTCAGGTTGCAGGAAGTCCCGCATCTCACTGAGAATGCAGATTACATGTGCGACTCGCACTTCCTCCATCTCTGGAAGAGACACTTCAACCACGCTGGCTCCCAAACTCTGCAGGTGCTCCACAGCTGAGTACAGAACAGGTAAAGCACAGACAGCATCCTTGAGTTCACCAGACTTCCTAGAAGGGCTGTGAATCCCCACCCCCTTGAGAAGTTAATGGACCCCATAGGCGATTACAAAGCAAGTATCTTCAGTGCATCTTGTGGCATGCAGAATGCTGCAGCTGCTTCTCCTAGATAAAAGCCTTCAGCCTAACTAGATCTCAATATTCCAACAAGGCAGGGGTAGGGGCTTGCAGACAGGTTCCTAACTTACCCACTACATTTCAGGCAAGTTCACCTCCTCCCTCTGTTCCCCCCCAGTTAATCTAAAAAGCGCAGGTGGACTAACAATACTTCCCAGAGCACTTGACATGACCAGTATTCTATCAGCATGAAGTGATTAATTAGCATCATGAGATTCCCATTCAAAGCCTCTTCTGAACCATAATGGTAGAGAAACCCGGGGGATACTCACGAGATCAGGTCAACAGTACATGTTCACTAAATCCTGATGCACTTTAGCAAGGCTGAACACCAAGACTTCGGGAAAAGTGAATCTTTTGCAGTCTAGAAAGAATCCCCTTCTTTCTTTGACCCCAACTTCTTCATAAATACCCAAGCTTGCCTATTTCATTGGCTTATGGTGCATCTCTCCTAAGAAAACTCCACACATGTAGAAGCGTGAGTGTCTATGGAAATAAGGAGGCTGAAGAAAAACCAGGCAAACAAAGCCTGAATACTGTGAACTATCTCAGCTCCAATGCATAGGAGGCCAACTACTATACCAGGCATTGTAGAGTCTTTCTCCCCCACCCTCCCAAGTACTCACCAGGGTCAATTTTGCTTAGTGTAAAATCTGACAAAGACCTAGCCCTGTTTTTCCTACTGAACATTATATTGTGAAACAAGTCCCTCCCTTAGAAGTCTTTTACCATTAAAGCTTGCAGACTAAGTATTACTGAGCACAGATCTGTCCTTATACAGACAGCGGCTTAGCACACTGGACTGCATTCTTCCATTGTAACCTGACAAGCCTACAACTGCTGAGCTTTTTAACCCTCAGCAGTCAGGAGGGCTTCCCTAATACAAAGCTACTGCTGTTTGTCCAGACAGACCTCTTCAAGCATCTGCCTTTAAGGACTTCAGGCAAGATCTTTTTAATGCATACATAAGAGGAGAACTAAAATGATACCATGACCTCAGACAGAATAAAAGACTTACAGACTTTTCCTCTTTACCTTTCTCACAGATGGACAGTACTTCAGCATCACATGCCTAGAGAAAAAGAGGAAAGAACTAAGTAGGCTTTGGACACTGCCTTCCTCTCCTTGGTGAGCACGCTCACAAGGACTTTGGTCATCATGGAGCTTTCCTTGTTCCTGTCCCTAATGGTAGTGAAACACACCCCTCCAGGACTGCCTTAGGCCACCTGCTCCAAGAAAACAGCTTGCAGGTCATCTTTGCCAGAGGAGAGGATATTCCTCCTCTGTGCTGGGGCAGAGCCAGAAAGAGTCCTTGTTTTCCTCCAGGGAAGATATCCTGATCACATTTGTGGGGTTGCATTACAATTGCCAAACGGTACTAGCTTGCAAGCCCAGTTTCTACATTGGAATGATGACATACCACTCAGCAGCTACATCATTGTCATGAAATGGATACACTAATTTTCCTCATTTGATTTTAAACTAACTGCCTTTTGTAATCAGTTCAGAAGCATTGCTTCTAACAGAAACAGCAGTATGAGGAAGCATACTGCTATCAACTGTGCAGTCATTACCTTTCCTCATGCTTCCAACAGACTTTTACTCAAAAGGCTGCTTTAGGAAAAAATTTATCCCTGTCAATGTTTTCACCCATTATATTATCTTTATCTATTATTATCTTCCAATTTATATTATCTTCCAATTATAGGACTAAATGTGAGAAGTTCTGATGATGACAGGCAAGAGAACAGTGAATGCACTGAATTCCTTCAAAATCTCATTTTGCAAAGCAGCAGGAAGAGAGAGATAGAACAGGCACCTTAAAAAATGTCCAGTCCACTCCCAGTTTTAAGCCTTTCAGGTCAGGAGCACACATATCAGATAGGGTTGCTTTGGGCTGGTTTAGTCCTGCAGGAAACAAACAAGAGTTCCTCATTTTATCTTGGATGCCTTGAGGGAGACAGAGCACCTGGGCTCAGGGAGGGAGAGGGCTCACCTACCATATGGATAGAGCGGATCCGGCTCAGCAAGGATACTGTAAACGATGGCTGCATCTGCCACCGAGGTACAGATAGGGCCTGTAAAAGAGAGATCAGTGATAAAAATGTCACAAGGGGTAAATAGTACCTTTCTCCCAAGGCCTTCTGTAGGCGCAGATTGCCTTCCCTGTGAGAACACCACACAGCAAGGTCCCTGAAGTGGAGCACAAGTCCTCTTACCTACACTGACTGTGGAGTAGGAGAGTGGCAAGCTGCCGTGACAACTGATGCGCCCAAATGTACCTAGAGAAAAAGAAATGTGAAGTTAGCTAGATACCATCAGTTGCTAGTAAGATCTGACCTAGATGGCTCTGGTCTACCCAGTGGGTTAAGCAACACACCCCTGTCAGTCACTTTTATGTCTGCCATTTCAGAGCCCAGTCACTCATCTTTCAATACTCTGTTCTGCTGACCACGTGTCTGTCTCATCAGCGAAACAGATGCGTTCAACAACTAGTGAAACTGTTTTCCCTTCTCCAAGTACTCACATTGTCTTTCTGACCAGTTACATTTTTGTAATAGTCACCATTATTTTCCTCAGATGAATCAAGATTAATCAAGTTGATCACATGTGAAGGATGGAAAAACAGAGTAATGGCTGAGTATCTGGTCTGAGACAAAGCAGCTGAGATCATTCAGAATGATAAACCATTCCAAAAAGTTAGCATCTCTTCCAAGTGCCAATCCTGCCTTGCTGCCTTCCATGCTGTAGACACTGTCCTGTGCATTTCTTATGTCCTCTGCACATTCCTCTTGATTACATTAATTCTTACTACAAAAACTGCACTGCTACTTCTTGTAACACTGAGGTGAGACGGAATGGCTACATCCTGGTTTCATATAAGCCTATTACCAGGTTTAACTTACCAGACACAAATCTGAGCAGCATCAGCCTCTCCATATAATTGGGGTGATGGCAAACCATTGTGGTTGGAGACCATAATGGAGACCCAAAACCATTGTGGGTGGAGATGCTTTTCACCAGCTCACTACAGATACGCAGCTATGTTGGGAACACCTCCCAGCAGAGAAGGAAGATTTAGGAGGGATGAGCAGGTAGAAAGAAAAGCAGCAAGCATGTTTTGTTTAGCATTTGACTCAAATAAGTTAGGTTTTTTTGAACATCTGTTCAATAGCCAGTACTGAGAATAATTCCACTCTGCCAGTCCAACCCACATGACTCTCAAGGTGCTATACTCCAGAGTTTCTCTGGCCAAGTTTTGCTTGAAAGGAATTGATGGACTGTACCTGACTTGTTTGTGGCATTCTATCTGATACACCAAACAAGACACACACCCCCTCCATGATTAAAGGGCTCTACCTTTCAGCCCAACCACACCACAGAACGAAGCAGGAATCCTCACAGAGCCGCCTCCATCTGTGCCAATAGCCACTGGGCAGAGACCTACAAAAAAAACAAAACCGAAAAAACCCCCACACATTGGCCTGTGATCAGAGAGACATCATTGCCCTGTCCATTCTACCAGCAGCTGTAGTGAAGACAGCACACAGAGCTCTCTGTTCAGCTAGGAGTTCCCTCCAGCTTCTAAATCCACTCATAAAAACTGAATGCCTGAGGTACTTTGGCTCAGGACCTTCCTCCCACCACCCCTGAACTCCATTTAGACCACCTACCTGCTGCTACAGCTGCTGCTGACCCACTGGAGCTCCCACCTGTGAAGTGGTTAGGCTTGTAGGGATTCCTAGGGATCTTGTGGTACCTGAGGCAGACAAATAGTGTTGAATCTTTTCCTAGGAAGAACCACGTGCATTACAGGGCAGGAAAAGATCCAGAAACACAGCTCAGGGATTCCAGTCTCTTGGTAAAGAGATACCATTTCACCCCAGATAGTGCTACATCCCTAGAAAACAAGATGCAAAAAAGACTTCTGCCTCAGAGTCCAATCTCTTGTTATGAGAAGCAGCCTACCCAAAGGAGACCCACTCAAAGCAAGAGAAAGGATGCTGCTCCTGCTCTTCTTCGTGCCACAGTGCATTACGCAATTCCAAGAGGTGCAGCAGCTGGTGGCCAGCAATTCTTACAGACAAGCAAGTCAGCATCCTCAGCTCTGCCCTTTATCCCAGAGCAGCAGCTCCCAAAGTCTCCAGTCTGACCACAGTCCCCAGACACCAAAGAGACCTGCCAGGCGGCTGGGTATCCAGCCGACCTCACACAGTGAGGAAACGCCCCGGCACGTTGTTGCAGCTGAGGGGGAGCCCCAGTTCCATCCAGCTGCACACGCATGAGCATGGCGCTACACATGGCTCATCAAGGCTGTGAGGACCGCTGCTCTGGAATAGCGGTTCTCAGCTTGGCTATAGCTGGAAAATTCACAACAGTAAAACAAATTCCAGTGGAGCTGTTTTAGCTAGGAAACAAAAACACTATGTTCTCCTGAGATGACTGTACCTTTTCTCACTGTTCTGGGCCTTCAGCCATTACTGTGACTGAGCATTAGTTTACTATTTATTTGTTTTCTGTCACCACATTTGTCTACTACTCATCCTGTAAACATTCACACCTCCAGGCCTGTAAGGCCTGGCAAATCAAGTTCCTTACTCAACAGACACCACTTGGATCCTCTCCTTCCTTTGGTTTCAGGCTTTGTCTTCAGGTTTCCACAGCTACGCTGACCCTCAAATCTACAATGCTGGGTTTTCATACCTCCAGGGTTCTCCCTGCCCAGGGTGCTTCCATCAGTTTTATTCTCACATGCTTGCCCTATTTCTGTACCCTTCCCTGTGAGTTCTGGACATACTTTTAGGTCTTTCTAGACCCAGGGGAAGAGAGGGGAAAGGGATTTTTACCTATTAGGGTTGCATCCAGTTGTTCCAGTCCCTAGTTCATGCATGTTTGAGACCCCAATAATGATAGCCCCAGCCTCTCGCAGCTTCTTGGCCACAGTGGCATCTTCTGCTTCGGGCTCTGACCCAAGATACACTGTTCCCACTCGGTGATGGTAAGGTACCTTAGGCAAGAAGACACCTTATTATTCATCCTAAAGTAATGGCAAGGTAAGCAGGCACACGTACACCTTCACCTGTACAACAGATCCCAGACATTAGGATCCACAGGGGTAAGTAAGGGCTAGCAAGCTTCACTCTTCCACTTGTCCTGTTTTGGTTTCTGTTAGGAGGAACACTTAACCCTTCAATATTTGGTCCTCCTCCCATGCAGAGGAGTCCTTTTAATACCATGATACAGAAGAGCAGAAACATGTAGATGGTCAAAAAGTCTGTCTCCCTGCAGCAATATAATCGCTATGCCCAAAGGCTACAGAACAGTCCCCTTGGCCCCACACCACAGAGGAGCTCTATTTTCCATTTTTCTACAGACAGAGCTGCAGCATTTCAGATCTGCAGTGCTTTGAAGCAAGGCACAGAGATTAGATGGATGCCAAAATACCAGATGGACACATTTTCAGGTTATGCTATGTACTCCACTTCGATGCCGCACTGTAAGAATCTGTACATAAACAGGACTCCCACCCTATGGGTAGTTCCCTGCAGAGCTTACGACAGCTTGATAGCAGTGCCGGAAGTACTTAATGGTAACTGTTGTTAGGCCACAGGCAAAATTCCTTGTGAGTGGGAATTTTCAAAGTAACTTGCATATTTCTGACACAAGCATGTCCTTTAAGGTAAGGAGAGAGGGATGCTTTGCCAGTGGAGCAGTCAGTGCCTGAGAAATACAGACAGTTGCAGATGCTTTTATCCATTCTCATTTCATCATAAGAGGGACTGTTTCCCACTCCCACCCTCTACTCCCCGTGGATTAAAGAGATCAGTACAAGATATGGAACGTCTGCCGTACCCAAGATCTGTCTTCACCTGGCAAAACTTGTTAATCCTACTCATTACAAACCCACATACTACCCCTTATTACAAACATATTCTCAGGCTTCTGCTGAGGAGTTGGCCTTAAAACATTGTTGCAGTGAGTTGTCCACGTTGACCACCTGCAGCATGAACTGACGGCTACCGAAAGAAACTCACCACTTTGAACTCTTCTTTCAGACACACTGGGATGCCATCCAGGTAAGACAGGGTACATTTATTCCTGTAACGAACAGTGGAGGCCTCAGCCATCTGCACAGAGAAAAAAAAAAAAGTATATGTTATATATATTTAGTCGAGCTGAAGGTCAGTACCAGTATCAGAACAGATACCAAAAATGGTTTTCTCAGGCTTCTACTAAGCCAAACTATAAAAGTTTCTTTCTTCTTCCACCATATGCTGATGGGAAACTACTGCTTGGAAGCATCTATGCTAATGAATGCCACATAAACACAGAAGTCCTGTTTTAAACGTAGTCATCCAGCAGGAAACAGATTGCTTTAATGCTACCTCTCTTTGCAGAAAGGAAAGCAAACTTGTTTGTAGTCCTCTTACACAAGGAGGGAGGAAAAATGTACGTATTTTTCCATGCAATGCATCAGTAGAAGAGCCTCTGCTCCTTCTAATAGATGCTACTGTTCTCGGAGTGGCAGAGGCCCCTTTCCTACCAGAGGCAGACATTACCAGCATTATTTGCTCCTGGTCCCATTGCACTATCGCTCTGAGTGGGGGCGTGGATTTGTCGCAGTCCTCCAGCACAGCAATGATGTTCTTTGCTACCTGAGATGGCGTCAGCTTCCCACTCCTACAGGACAGGAGAAGTCGGGACCCTGTTACAAAACCCCCACACCACACCCACACACCGGGTTTGTCTCTCATGTAGCAAGATGGCAGCTGTCACAGCTGTAAGCAAGAAGTAGATAAGAATCTGTGTGTGGTGATGATTTCAACACAGTTGACACCATCAAGACAGGAGACTCCCTTCCTTAAGGGGAGAGTTTGCCTACACAGCATGCCCCCGACCCTCAGAGTAGGGGCAGGAGCTAGGAGACTTACTCAGATATTCCTGAACCACCAGATAAACAGGGAAGGACAGCTGGCAGCTTTACAGAGAGTCCTCAAGCTCCTGAAACCCTGAGGCTGTGAAACTCCCCATATCATGAGCTAAGACCAAGAGGACAGCCCCCTTTATACAGGCCTCCCATTACAGAGACGGGGCTCACAGCATTACCGTCATAAACCACCTTGAACAAACAGGCCTTCCCCCCCTCCTGGCAAAAGGCTACGTTATACCACAAACATTATCTATTTCTGGCTGACACGAAAGCCTCACCTACAACACCAGACTGCAGTGTCAGCCTTTTGCTCCAAGGCCACAGCCTACTGGCAGAGGTGGCACTTCAGGAACAAGTGCCAGGAGTGCAATAGGATTTATCTGAGCGCTCCACATCTGGCATATGTCCCAGAGGCATCCAGGAGTTACCAAACAGCCAACAGCTCACAGAACCTCAGAGTCAGGGATGTGCTTTCAGCTCTTCCCCAGCTAGACATGTTTACTGGGTGAAAGCAGTCAAATTGCTCACAGGAGCACGAGCAGCTGGGGAACCAACGGATTCTTCGGAGACCCACAATGTGTGCAATTCGCATCATCCACATGAACCTTCCTCTCCATCTCACTCATGTTTGGGCAAACAAGGTATGTAGAAATCTCTCTCAGAGAAGATTGACAATAAGCCAAGGAAAATAGCATTTAAATACCCTTGCAGGGCTTGTAAAAGTTGTGCCAGCTCTCCCAGTTGGCTTTCCTTCGTTATTCTATTAGAAGGAAAGGATGGCAGAGGGTGACGCTAAAGAGTGGTACCTCAAGGACAATCCTAACAAAGAGATGCCTGAGAGCTTGTGGAACAGTAATAGCCCGCAGCAGGGGAACATGTGACACAGGTTGTTTCCAGACCATAATTTCACGTACCGGTAGCAGTCCAGGTAGTCTTTGATCCCTTTGAAGCTAAACCCATTGCTAGCAGAATCAGACCTGCAAAGAAAGGATTAAAGGGGCAACTGTGAACCATCAAAGCCACCTCTGTTTAGACCTGTAGACTTCAGCATCAAGGTCCAATGCAGGTTGGGCATCACTCACTCACAGTAAACCTGCTGGTCACCGTTTGGACTGCTAGCCTACACATTTCAGCTCACACTCTGTCAGACTCCTTGCACACAGGCAAGACAGCAGCTACCCTCAGGGTGCCACAGAAATAAGGGGTCAGTCTTGCTGCCGTGTTCTAGTTGCTTTGTATTTATACCGCAATACAGCGGTCACTACACCATTCAAAATTTATTACAGGTTTACATTTGCTACTCACCACTGCAGCATTACAGAATAGCTAGAATATACTATAACTAAACCTACTAGAAACAGAAACTAGAAACTAAACCTACTAAAAACCTACAGGCAAACCTATGGCCAGGATCTCTGTCCCAAGTTCAATCCAGACAGCCAGCAGCACATACAGTGTGCGTTGCAGAAGGGGGAAGAGATATTATGCATCTCGCACAAAGATTCGCATCAGCAAACTGATTAAAAACTAAGTCAATGGCTCTAGTACATAAGAAATAGACCGTTTCTCATCACAACAGGATGAACATAAGGTCATCTGAAGAGCTAGCTACAATTACTACTCCTGTGATGTCTCCATAACATCACCCAAACCAGAAGCCATATCGTGGAATAGGACAGCGTACGGCTCCATAATGTGCTATGCAGGGAAGAGGTAAGGTTCCAGTAACCTACTCTGTAATACTCGATATATCACTGGCGGAGCTGGGGACACAAGAACCAGAAGGCTGCACTCACCCTGACCAATGCCTGTAGGAAGTACATCCCTCCCTCTAAAATGAAGGAGCCAAAAGTTTTTCCTTGCTCTAGCTTAAGAACTCGAGCAGGGAGCAAGCTTAGTCCTGTTAAAAGCTGAGATACACACAAAGAACCCACTCTGTGAGAGGCCGATGAAGTACAGCTCATAGACATTTTCAGTAACTACTGGATAGGCCCACAACTAAGAACCAAAACCAGATGGGGACAGCATTCATAGCAGCCCAGCTGCTCCCACCTCAGCATCAGACCTCAAGACACGTGAGCCTGAGTAACATTTTGCCTGGAATCTAGTGGGATTTAATCAAGTACAGGCTGCAATCAAGAAGCTGAACAGGCTTTTATCCAAGCAACACAACTAACAAAGCCTAATTTCTTGTAGATTGTTTTCTTTATAACCTGTGTTCCTTCTCTCCTCCAAGCAAGCCCTGTGTTCTCTTTGAGATCCCTTGCAGGCAAGAAACAGCACACCTGCAAACTCACTTAAAGGGATGTACGCTCTGACTAGCCAACCACTAAGCGTATCTGCACTAATAGTGCAACCAGAACCCTGGCAAGGGCTGAACTGGGTCTTTCCCCAATAAGCAGACTTCCTGAAGCTTGTAGAAACTTCATATTGCTTGTAACTACCGGTGATTTATAAGTTACAAAAGGAAAGATGACTGACAGCACTATTTGTTTTGTAAAGTATCTGAATGTGGAAAAAGATTTTAATCCAGATTACTGATGATGACGGTTTCCCACTAACATATAATAGTGCCAACATGTGTTTTCTTCCACTCCACTCTTACACATCACATACTGACCTTGCATCTATCAGCTGCTCGATAATATCTGAGGTGCTTTTACTCTCAGACATGTCTTCCATAACCTCTGCAGCAACCTCCGGGATAAACGTGGGATCTTCGTGAATGTCAAGTGAACGCATGAGCGAGAAGTTGTTCAGCCTGAAAAAGAGTGTTACTGCTACAGTTTGCAAGCTCTACCATGACTAATTTTTCACTCTTCAGAGGGAACCTTACCCAAGAACATTTTGTCTTAGCAGTCTGCTCTCACAGCAGGGAGTTGCAACAGTTACAAGATAATCTCTCACACCTTTCCTAAAGGCAGGATCAAATCTATTTGCTTAACAAAGCCTCCTACCTCTTGACATAAGGCCAGCCAGCCTCCGTAAACCCAAGCTGGGAAAGAAATGGTGAAAGTTTTCGATTCACTTTAATTAGACATATCACATACAGACCAATAAAGACAGAAAACGGAGAGGAAAAGAAAAGGATAAAGTAGTGTAAACCATACATTCAAGCATGAATCCTGTTAAAGCAAGCACCTCCTCAGACTTTTCCATGACCATAGTTTGTTCGTTTAACATAGTTCGTTTGCAACCAAATACAATGGGGACTGCAGCACAAGTCCAGGGCTTGGAACACGTAAAGCCAGGAAATCGAAACCCTGTCATAGATGTCAAGGAGTGATCTGCTGTATAACAGCAGTAACATTTGTCTGGGTTTGATTCACTCGAAAAGCCCATGCCCCAAGTAAAAATTCAGCGGTACCAACCGTGTTTAATACATTTCTCAGCGTCCTGCACAGATGACCCATTAAATCATGGGCAAACTATGTGACCCAAGCGTGAGCCTGAGGTTCCTGACACCTCTTACCTGAGTGGCTCTTAGTGCAACGTACACTTGAAAGTACAGTTTCTAAACAAAAACGTAAGTGAGAGAGAACGAGAAGAGGCTGGCCTAAAACAGTGAATATCTTCAAAAAGAATATACTAAAACCTCTGAACTTCATGTCTGGCCTCATTTCCCCTACTATTCCTTTACTACTATCAGTGATAAACACAGGACATTCGCTCATTCTTTGCACAGCTTTGAAAGAAAGGCAAAGAGGCGAGCTGGAGAATTTGGTTTCTATGCACCTGCCTGAGCGTGAAAAAAGGCTAATTTCTTCTGACGGAGACCCACTCAAACCAGAGTAGTTTAAAAAATAATCCAGTAAACAACACCTATGACATAATCTTGCTCATTCTCCAATCACGTTATGCAGCTTCCCTCTTAGAAAAGGTCACTTCAGAGGGCCTGTAAGTGGTATGCAATGTGAGCATCTTAAAAAAAAAAAAGAAATAAGAAACTTGGAGGGGGAGAAAACTCCCCACTCTTACCTTATTAAGAATGGCAGTAAGCAGATCTGTCCAAAAGCCTAGAAGAAAGCAAGCAGGAACATTGGTTTGCAGTAACTTTGACCTGAACACCTTCCTCACTAGACAATGAATGCTGCATGTGCCCACAATTGCTGCAGTCTCACCCTAGGGAGCATGCAATGCTATGTAGTAAAAAAAATAGCACAAATCCTTCTATTTCAGGCCACAAAATTGGCCTGAAATGCTTTCCCTCCAACTCTCATATTTATATAACTATAAAGAGTGTATTCTTCGGCTCTCCTGCTTTTGTCCTTCCCTGACTCGGTCTGGAAGGCCTGCAGCTGCAGGCTGCAACACTGTTAAGAAGCATCTATATAGCTCCCACCCATCCCTTTCTTCATGTTCCACAGATTATGCAAACATCGGATAAAGTAGAAGTCTATTATTTTGTTTCTCCCCCTGTTAGGATCTTTCCTGTTGCTCAACCAGCTCCTGCAATAAACCGAGTCAACTTGGAAAAGCATGAGAAATTTAGAGACTCCATGATAGCAGGCAGCTGAAAACACTCTTTGAATACCTTGGTTCCCAGTGTAGCAATACCAGTGGCCCCAAAGAGACCAGCCTTGGTTCTAGCCTGTCGTAATAGCTCAACAATGGACTTCAAAAATCTGTTAAGGGATGTGCAAACACAGTACAAGTCTGAAGCAAGGCTCACACTCCAAGATCCATGAAGTGATATGTTGCCTCACACATTACATAATAATTGCAGTCTCTTTTTTCCCTAATCCACATCTCATCTAAACCAGCACAATTCTGTAGGAGATTGAGAATCTTGTGCCCCCCCTCCAAGGCGGATGTCAGGAAAGGAAACAAGCCCAGGGCCATGCACCAAAGCAGCCACAAACCAAAGGATAACAAAGGTATTCTGGTTGCTATATCCTGGAAGAAAGCCACTTGCAAGGTATTCTCATGAATAAACCCATTACTAGCTTTCACTCCAGGCCCCACCAGCCACCAAGCTCTGTAACAGGTTACGCTGCTGGAACGAGACCTTCACGCCTAACCTTGACACCAGCTCAAAAGGAAAGGCCCAGCAGCAGCAGCAACAAAATCCACCTGCTTTCAGGTGGACGATGCCACAAGGTGCTCACTGCCAAGGGGACGCGGGCTTTTCTCTTCCCAGCACCCTGCCATACGGCGATCATGCCTCCTCCTCACCAGCCTTGGTGGGAATTAAACCACAGGCTCAAATGTACCACAAAGCCCACTCGAGGAAGAGCTTGGGGCTACTGCTGCCTTCAGCACCAAAGTCCACCTCAGGAAGAGCTCAGGGGGGACAGCTGCCTTCAGCACCAAAGGCCACCCCAGGAAGAGCTCTGGTAGGATGGCTGCCTTCAGCGCCAAAGGCCACCCAAGGAAAAGCTCTGGTAGGATGGCTGCCNACTGCTGCCTTCAGCACCAAAGTCCACCTCAGGAAGAGCTCAGGGGGGACAGCTGCCTTCAGCACCAAAGCCCACCCCAGGAAGAGCTCTGGTAGGATGGCTGCCTTCAGCGCCAAAGGCCACCCAAGGAAAAGCTCTGGTAGGATGGCTGCCTTCAGCGCCAAAGGCCACCCGAGGAAGAGCTCTGGGGGGACACAGCTGCCTTCAGCATCAAAGCCCACCCGAGGAAGAGCTTGGAGGGACAGCTATCTTCAGCACCAAAGCCCACCTTGAGGGAAAGCTCTGGTAGGACAGCTGCCTTCAACGCCAAAGCTACCCCAGGAAGAGCTCTGGTGGGACGGCTGCCTTCAGCACCAAAGCCCACCCAAGGAAGAGCTCAGGGAGGGCAGCTGCCTTCAGTGCCTTCCCTGACAACCCCGCTGAGAGGGCTGAAGGACCCGAACCCCTTCACATCCGAGGAAAGCTGGTGGCGGCTGTATTCTGACTCTGATGTTGGCTGCGGGCTCTCCACGCCCGAGGGCACTCCCGACACCCTCACCCAGAGGCCAGCTCTCCGGCATCCCACCCGGGGGACAGGGTGAACCCGAAGCTGCACAGAACGCCACCACCTCCCTACAATTCCCCTACAAACGGGGCTTTTACCTTCCCAACGAGACACACACACACCCCGACA
>VYZM01004241.1:313-30617 GCA_013398915.1 Dromas ardeola | reverse complement strand
GGGGGGGGGGGGTTCTGTGAGGGGATGGCGGGAGGCGGCGGAGGGGCCCCGGTGCTGTGGTCGTCGGGGCTCTGTGTTAACAACCCCCGGGCCTGAAATAAATAAAAAGGTGTAAATACAGGTGGCTTATTAACAGTACACAGCACTCGAGTCCAGGTACAAGGAAATGATCTTGAGAACTCCTGCTTGACTTGTTTTGTGTTTGTTGTGGTATCTTTGCTCCATAATAGCAGCTTTCCAGTATCTGAAGGGGGCCTACAAGAGAGCTGGAGAGGGACTTTTTTACGAGGGCATGTAGTGATAGGACGAGGGGAAATGGCTTCAGACCGGAAGGGGGTAGGTCTAGATTGGACACCAGGAAGAAATTCTTTACTGTGAGGGTGGTGATGCACTGGAACAGGTTGCCCAGGGAAGCTGTGGATGCCCCATCCCTGGAGGTGTTCAAGGCCAGGCTGGATGGGGCTTTGAGCAACCTGACGTAGTGGGAGGTGTCCCTGCCCATGGCAGGGGGGTTGGAACTAGGTGATTTTCAAGGTCCCTTCCAACCTAAACCATTCTATGACGCTATCATAATAAGGATAGCAATGGTGGTAGCAGCTACAGTGACCTACACTTGAGGTCTGCCCTAGCTTAAGGGTAGGAAAGCTGGAAAACATCTTGGTGGGAATGGTTATTATACAATGGTAGTGTGTTGCAGATTTCTGGTAGCATAAAGTGTGTCCCTGGATGTTGTACTTAGGTATTTTTAAAAGCGTCTGGGGCTGAAAACTAAGCTGTCATTTAGGAATGCGAAGTAGTGGCTTAATTACCAGATTAGGTTCATTGTACAGGCCTTTATAATGACTTGGGGCATTTTTGTGTGTACAAGTTCCTGAATATGGTTTAATTTAATTGATTTGCAGTAGCGCCGGTGTCTGTGCTCTCCAGCAAGGTAAACCAGCTTCTGCTGAAAATCGGTGCGCTTTTCGTGCAAGGCAGTTGCTTGGGAGGGCCTGGTTGTGCAGGACCTGTTTTTGGTGGCTTCAGGGTGTAACTGTGTATGGAGTGTATCGGATGACTATGTAAATGTAACAAATTGCTTTTATTCTCAGGCATTAAGCTCCGTCCCTATCAATTAGAAGGTGTAAACTGGCTGGTGCGATGCTACGAAGTCCAGCATGGCTGTATCCTTGGCGATGAGATGGGTCTTGGGAAGACTTGTCAGGTGTGTTGAAATGATTGGTCAGTTAATCAGCCCCATCCTGAAGTCCATACTCATTGTTTCTTTCATTCCTTAATCACTTAAACCCCCTGTTAGGTCCTGAGTGACATTCCAAAAAAGTTTCATGGTTTTATAAAAAGATGAGCGGTCATTTTTACCCAACATCTGAATATCTAATTAATTCATAGTGCACAGAGTTGAAGGGACAATACACAGCCGGTATGGAGCGGAGTATGTAATTTTGATGCAACTGCAGCAAGATGATTTTTGGGGTTGTCCACACATGGATTAAAATTTACAGTTGTAAATTTTTCAGTGCTGATTTTTTTTTTGTACGTTTTTAAATGGGTTTCAGTTTTGTTGTAAAAATTACAGTTTGTGCTTTGGTTCAGGTGGTGGTATTCAATGGGTCTTAAATAACAAGCTGGTACTTTTAGAGAGTTATGTATGGTAGATCTTTTTTTTTGTGACTGTGGAAGGACTGTGGCCTTTGGAAGGGGGCCCCAGATTTCGAGGTCATGATTTGGGATCCAAGCTTTTTTGTCATTGATGATGGATCTCACTTGACATTCTCTTGTGCTAGAGAACCTATGGGAACCAGCTAAAAAGCTCAAGAGGGAGACAGTTTATGTGGGTTCAGGCTATTGCATTTAACCTTTTTCTTATTATAAAAAACCCCAATATTTTCCTTGCTTTCTAGACTATTTCTCTACTTCTTTATGTGACAAAAAAAATAACAAACAAAGAGAGATTTCTGATACTTTGTCCTCTGTCTGTTCTGAGCAACTGGAAGGAGGAACTGGAGAGGTAAGTTTAACAGTTGTCCGGCTCATCATATTTTTGCACAACAAGTTACAAAGATTCTTTTCAAATGGGCTCAGTACAACAGTTTTCTTCCTTTTAAAAGGAAGAAAAGTAAAAAAGAGAGCTACCAAAACAACAAATCAATGCAAACACCACTTGCAGTTAACGTGTAGTCTTTAGAATGCTGTGGCATACATGATTTCATCCAACTTACAGTATTGGCTGACTTTCAGCCCAAACGCCCCCACTATCTCCTTGCGTTTTATTGATTTGTAACCCTCCGTGCTCAGCCTCTCGTAGGCAAAATCTGCTGAAGACACCCAGGATTCTGTATGATGAAAGGTAAGACCCAAGCTGAATAGTATCTTTCTTGGCATGCTCACATATGCATGCAAAACATATTACATCTGTGCATGCAGCCCGTCTTACCTGGTGTGCAAAGACTGTGCTGATGGCACATTTGCTATGCCCCAAATTCATACATTTTTGAGCTGGAGCCCAAAGATTCCTTTTAAGAGGAAGGACAGAAAGTTAAATATTAGAACAGAAGTCTGTCTATGTGACTGTTCGGCGATGCTGTCTCTCAGCATCTGAAGTCATCCAGGTTGCATTCTGAAGTGAGCTGGCCTGATTTGGATAGACTTGCAGTTGGAATAGTTGGAGTAAAGCGCATCCCTCCATTGATCAGCAGTGAACAGGAGGACCATTAGCCAAATATCAGTGGTGGGATTAAATGAGGAAAAATTTTATGGCCCCAACTCTTCCTCCATGGAACTGGTTTTATCTGCTTTTTGGCTAAGAGGATAGATTTTTGAGGCCCTGACTTAGACCTGTTTGCTGCAGACATTCCCTTTATTTTGGCATGATTTAGGCCAATTCTTTGGCCCCAGCTGAGCAGACTGTATTCATTCACCTTGTTCTCATGAGCTTTTTCAGTTCAGAATACCAGATGGGCCGTGAGACTGGTTTTCAATCATCTGCCTTGGAGTTTGAGACCTAGGAGAAGGCAGTTTATTTGAGACTTGTCCAGACCAGAACCAGCAGCTGAGGTTCCAACCTGAGATGCAAATTAGTCAGGAAGGGGTTAGATTCAAAAGCTGAGATCCATCCACATCTCACTGGAGGGTAGGGTGTTTGGATAGGAGGTTCTTATTATCTGTGCAGTAGCTATGTTTGATAATGGGGTTGAGGGTCTTAAACACATGAAAGACTTAGCTTTGCTCACTGTTTTTGCTCTTTCTCTTGACAACAGGTTTGCTCCAGGTCTTTCCTTTGTGACATACATAGGCAGCAAGGAGGAACGACCCAAACTGCAGCAGAGTCTGAAAGAGCAATCTCATTTCCATGCGCTCTTGACAACATATGAGGTATGTGATGACTTTGTCACTTGTAAGGAGGGCTCAAGTTTTTCCTTGCCTTTTCCATTCCCCTGTACCAGCCATCTCATGCCTTGTCCTCTGTACTCATCTCTGACCTTCCTCCATGATTTTTCTACTCTGTAACCCATTCCGCAAACTGATCTAAGTTGCTGCAGTTTTTGTGCCACTAAGATAATCTACTTTAACCCCAGCTTTCCTGCATAACTGCATCACACCTTGCATAAAGAAAACAGACACTTGTCCATCCTTAACTAATGCTAAATGGTATCTGCATTGACTTTGTATGGTGTCTTACAGACCTGTAATATTTAACAAAAGTGTACAGATGTGTGATGTTTGTTAAGATTCTATTAATTGGGCAATGCAAGAACACTTAGAAAGAGTTTGTCTTTTTGGTGCCCTTTTCAGCATGCCCTTCTCAGACAAAACTCTCATTCCTGGACTGCAAAATGTTGATGTTCCTGTCACAATTGATAGGACTTTGGCCTGAATCTGATCATAGCTCTCCTGAGAAGGTCCTGTCCTGTTGTAAATGAAACCAACCAGAATAGGGTTGTTTCCTTGGTCACTGCTTTGGACTTCACATGATCTCATGCTTAGTTATCTGGAATGGGAAAAAGCCCTTATTTTTCTCATATGAGCCAGTCCCACTCAGGTGTTACTTCATATCAGCACTTCAGTTTTATTTTAACAATCTTTTAACAAACACGTCAACTTGAAATTAGATGAAAAACATCTCTTAAAGCTGCCTTTTTTCTTTTTTTTTTCTTTTTCTTCCTTTTCCGTTCTGATCTCCCTTTCCCTTTGCCCTTTTGCTTTCCCACTCTTCAAGTATTTTACGGTCTCTTCCTGCTGAGAGCTGTGTGACCTGTGCTCACCATTGAGGTACACTGAATCATTTTCCATGATGCACAAGCAGGAGTGGGTAGCAGTGATAACCCTTGTCCAGAACATGATAAAAGGAGGTGCTCATACTGAAGCAAGTCCAAGAAAGCAATCAACTGTATCAAGCTATTCATGTAGCTAGGATTTTTCTTGTCTCTGTTGCTTTTGATGATAAAATTTTGTGCTTTTTAGGGATTTATCTTGAGCAACCTGATTTCTTTTCCTCTGAATCTGAAGTTGGGCAAGCAAAGTCTACACTTTAGGATGCTGTCAGGTCATTGTAATAGCTTAGGTTAATCCACTGAAGCATGTGTTTGGTTAGAGTGAAAAAGACTGTGATACTGAAGGGGCATGCTGTTTCTTACTGAGTGAGAAAGATACGAAAAACTTTACAGAGCTGAGGGGCATTTATGGTGTGTGTAGATTTCCATTAATTCTCTGAGGTTCTACTGCTGGTGTTTTGCCAGACAAGAGTTAAAATGTAGAATCACAGCAGCTTGTGGTTATGATAGCTGTCATGTTACGTTCCTCAGGTAGTAAGTGGCTTCATTCCATTCTCCTCCATTCCACCATAGTTTGCAAGTAGACAAAAAGATGTTCTGTTTCTTAACTGGTGTATTAAGTCATAAATCACGGTTCATTTCTTTTCATTGCAGATTTGTCTGAAAGATGCAGCATTTCTAAAATCGTGAGTCTGGTTTTAATTTTTTCAAATCTAATTCTGCACATCTGACAGATTTCTTAAGTGTATGTTTGTATGTGCATAAGATCCCGTGCTTATTTCACAAGAGCCAAGGATGTTCTTTGCTTGTGATTAGAGCTTTGTCTTTACCAGCTTTCAATGAAGAATCTTTAATGTCAGCTAAGATGTAAGTGAATTTCCCCCAAGGACAGTTTTCAAGCCAGTTAACTTAAAATAATATGATACGTAGTGGCTTATAGCAGTACACTAAATATCAGTCCAGAAGACTGATACTTAGAACAGAGGAGACCTTCAAAAGCTTCAGATTATAAAGGTAATAGATGCAAAATTTGCTGAAATTCACCTGCATTCAACTATGGTAATCACGTGCTAATACCATATCCTGAAGTTTATTGCCTCTTGCCACCAGTCAGAACTGTGGAGGGCTTCTGGAGCATTATGCTTTCTAGCACAACTGATTATACAACTGAAATTCAGCCTGTAGGAAGTATTGTCATGGTCATGCAGGATTTTACAGAAGCCTACACTTGAAATGGGAAGGAGTTTTCATATTTTTTAGTAATAGCACCAATGCCTTGCAATAGTGATAAGCACTGTGATGAATGCTGGGCTCAGCCAGATACCGTGAGTGTAGAAGCAGAAACCTAGTGACCCTCACTGACACAATTTTGGTCTCCCAGAATGAGTCAGGCTCTGGTATGGGCACCCTGTTGTTTTTCAGCAAAGCACCTGTCCTTGGCCCCTGCTGGAAATAGCGTGTTGTGCTGGATTAGTGCATGATGGTAGAAGCCAGGCCTAATGAAGGTAGCTATGGCCATACTGTCCTTACAGTTCCATATCTGCATACTGCACTGCTGTGTATGATTCTGCTTATTTTGCAGTTTAGCTTTGGTATGTAGTACCCAGGGAGAGCAAGTAACTGGCCCTAGTATCACAGAAATGTCATCTCCAGGGCAGTTTCCTACTTCTAAGGCTAGTACAGAATATCAAAGCCATGTCACTCAGGTTTGGGGGTTTTTTGCCCTCTAGTCTTCCTTCTGAAAAAAAGTGGTTACTGATCATTTGCACCTTGTCCTGTGTAGGAGCAGACGCATGAGAGACCAGACTCAGCTCTGCACATGCGCTTCTGCAATGCTTTGCATTGCAGTGTCCCCTCTGCAATTCAGTAGAATTGCAGTAGAATTGCCTGTAGAATAAGAATAATGACATTTGAGTGTCCTGGCAATGGAGAACCACTCTTAAATAGCGAAGAGGGGAATCAAGGCAAACAGAAAGGCTTTGGGGAGAATGTAGGTCGCTGTGATTCCAGCCCTTGTATTCCACTGGGAACAGAAGCATGTGGGTAAGAAAAGTTGCTTTCCTTTCCCTGCCTACCCATCAGCCAGACTTGACTGCATGGAAATCACTCTCTGATGTAGAAGTTGAAACCTTAGTGATAAGCAGGAACAAACACTAAGGTTTGAAAAGATCTGGAATTTGTATGAAGCCTAGTGGATCTACTAGATCAACAGCGATTCTGCAGCCTACTTGAGGAGACACTGTATATAGCTGTGTGAACCTAGAATAAGTTGAAGCTCCTGTCTTGGGTGATTTGCAAAAGACTTGTAATCACTCTGTCATCACTGCCTCCTGAAAGCTGTTGGGTTTTTGCACAGGTGCTACGGCCTAGTTTCATGTGTCTTTTTCCAAATCATAGACATCCTTGAATATTTGAGTAACTTGTGCTTATGTCATTTTTGCCATAGTAATGGGGGTGGAGCAACAAATTAAAGTGAATTTACTTAGTTTTGATTTCAGAGAAACTCATCCAGGCTGTAGTTAAGAAGCTGTGCTGGCTCTTGAAAACCAGTACCTGTGAATTCCTCCCACCCCACTTGTGATGTTTGCTTGTTGTTCATGGGGTGAGACCATCTCAAGTTCAGCCAAGCAGAGCCACCACTTGTTTTCAGTCTTTTTGCACTTACAAGGATGAATTGTCAGCCACTAACTGAAGATGGTGTTTTGTGTTTGTTCAGCTTTAATTGGGCTGCCTTGGTTGTAGATGAAGCCCACAGACTGAAAAATCAAAGTTCTCTGCTTCACAAGATGCTTTCTGAGGTAAAAGAACTCATCTACCTTCCAATGTCTAAAGACTTTTTCCTCGTCAATATAGCATACAGATTCTCTGTTCCTCCGAGTATTTATTAAGCTCTGGGCCTCAACCAGTTTCCATCAGAGCTGGTTGAACAGATTCCCATATTTAGTGGCAGACGAATAAAGGCCTTTCTTTTTGGCTTTGCATGGAGGTGGGCACTATTTGGAGCTCATCTCTCATTCTGACTCATGTTTGGGCTTGACACGTTGGAGCAATTTGAGAGACATAAAATGTAAATCAGCAGACATAGCACTGAACCACAGCCATGCTACTGAAGTAGGGGAAGTCTGGCTGACCTAAGACAATATAAAGCAACAAGAGGCTATCTCCAGCTCTGGGAATCTGAATCCTAGTTCATGGGACCTCAAGTCATGAACTACTGACTTCCATTGTCCCATTTAATGGAGCCACTCTTGTTTATTGAAATGAGTAGCTTTGCTCCAGCTTCCAAAGCACCCTGCCAGAGTACAATGAGTGACTGAGTGAAGGCTGCACTCTTGTCATGTCAGTGAAACGTAGGCATTAGGTCTGGGCTGTCATCAGCAACAGTGAACTGTTGCTTGAAAAATACCTTGAAAAATAATTTTTTTTATTAAATTCCTGAAAATCTTGCATCTTCTGAACATATTGTCCATGGTGTCCATATTTCAGGAGCTTTGGTTGTAGTCACAAAGAAATAGGCATGAAATATACATGGAATAGTGTTTTCTGTGACCAAACTTGAGAGGAACTTGTATTTTTTCAAAGGTAATCATATTCCCCAAGTCTCTAGACAGGGATTACTGTAAGCAACATGGAGCAGATAATGTTGCTGTGTTTGGCAGAGTTAGCCAGCAAATAGAATGGAACATAACATTTTGCAGTTTCATTTCACTGTCCTATTCTGACAGCATTTTCCGGTCACCTCTCATTACCTAACACTGAGTACGCAGTATTGAACCGTAGAGTGCGTGGATCTGACAATTTTAATGGTGTCAGTTTTGCACTTTGCTCTTATTTTGCTTACACTGGCTGCCTTGCATTGGTGCCATCCTAGTCAGTTTGGTGGAGCTGTTTGACTGTCACACCATAGCTTCTCTTGGATGGTTTTGGCAGACATTTGCAGCATTTTGCGGGCAGTTCTGTGCCACCTGTCATCTTTAAGTTAAGCTTGAGAGTGGTGTGGGTGGAGTTGTATATTAAGTAGCTTTTCATTCCAGATATTTTCTCCTAATAATTTTGTTTTGTCACTGGGTCTTTCAGTTCTCAGTAGGCTTCAGCCTGCTACTCACAGGCACTCCAATCCAGAACAGCCTCCAGGAACTGTACTCCTTACTCAGCCTTGTTGAACCTGACATCTTTCCTAGGGAACAAGCAAAAGAGTTTGTTGACTATTACCAAGCGATTGAAAAGGAGAGTGAGCCAGGTTAGTAATAAGCAATATTGTACTTCAATCAGAACCAGCTGTTATCTTGACTAGGAGACAGATATGTTGTGTCCTCTTTATTTGTTTTCTTTTAATGCTGACTAGCTTTAAAACAAGGCCGCTAAAAGTAGTGATTACTTACCTTAATGTAGCTCTTAAGTATTTCAGGTATGCAGCTATATTTTGGTTTCTCTGTTTGTAAAATTGGGCTTGAATCATTTCACTAATAGGTGTAAGGCTCCTTATATATTTATTTTGAAAACATAGTTATGAAGGTACTGTATATAAATTCCTTACATTTACTGCAGTAATCTCCTCTTTTTTTTTTCCCCTGCCTCTGCATAGCCAAAGAATTGCACAATCTTCTGCAGCCATTTTTGCTTCGAAGAGTCAAATCTGAGGTGGCTACAGAGCTGCCAAAGAAGGTGGAAGTGGTTCTGTACCATGGAATGTCAGCTCTGCAGAGGAAGTACTACAAGGCCATTTTGATGAAAGATCTAGGTAACTGAGGGTTTTAAATCCTATCAGTTAATTTTAAAAGAAAATTAATTCCTTTTGTAAATCCATGCTCTGTTGTAGTGAAGCAGAAGATACTTTGGCCTGCAGAATATGCATAGAATAAACATGTCAAATTCAGTGCTTTCTGCTGCCTGATTTGTGGTTTTAGCTTATGATAAAATAAGAGACACATAGATCTAGAGCTGACCTGTTGCAGAGCTAGGGAGGGTCAGCTTCAGGATTCTGCTTTGGGCCAGCCTGTAATTAAAAATACTTATCATGAGGTAAGCCTGCTCCTATCCCATGTTTTTGTGTTCAGACAAAAGGGTGGTACAGGAAATTTTGGATATGTGGATCTCTACAAAAGTAGCACAGATGCCATAAAGCATGGATGTAGATACGAGTTTCTTAGGAAACCACAGGGCCATATAAACAATGCAGCCACAGACTTGTTACCATAGTAGCTCGCTCCTTGTCACTTCATGGGTGAACTAACTGTAACAAAGCATCCTGAGGTATGAGAGAGAAAGTATTTGCTTTCTCTGAATTTGTCCTTTTCCATCTATACATACCACATCATATGGCTTGCCAGTCCTTATGTGTTACAGGGGGAAAGTAAAACTGGGGGATGGAGACCCTTTATTCTTCTAGCTAGCATGCTAGCACTTTGCATGAACATCACCAGGCAGTCTGAACCTTCTTCTAAAGTCAGCATATGTGCACATGTTTTCTTTTTCTCCTCAGAAAAATGCAACCCTTCTTAACTGCCTGGTTGCCCAGGAGATCTTGATTGTGCTGTGTTACTCTTTGTGTTGGAAAATTCAAATGAACTGCACCAAATTTCTTCCACTATTTTTGATGATTTCTAGATCTATACTTAATTCTTATAAAAATGACAGTGACTCTTTCCAGGGAGTCCAGAAAGTTCCAGGGAGTTTGACACGGCAGAGTAGTTTTCTTCAGGGTCTATTTCTAAAGGCTTGTCCAAAAAATGTAAGGGAAATCTTGTTTGGTCCATGAAAACGGATGTATTAGTCTTGAGATGGAAATTCAAATGCAAGTGTGGTATGCAGAGAGAAATACTCCAGTGCTGAAGCATTGCCGAACAGTGCTCAGTACCCAGACATTCCCAGTCACTAGCACTGATGGAGCATGGGCTTTCCTGCTCAGTTCCTTTTCTGTGGTCTTTGTTCCAGATGCATTTGAAAGTGAAACAGGAAGGAAGGTTACACTTCAGAATGTCTTAATTCAGCTTCGGAAGTGTGTTGTCCACCCGTACCTTTTCAATGGTAAGAAAGCACTGTTCCCCCTCTTCAAATAGAAAAAAGTAAGTTTCTTGATTGGCACGGTGGCTTTCTATTATTGCTTGACAGCGTAATGCTTAGAAGAAGAAAATAATAAACAATGTTGTACTTGAATCAGTAGCAGCTGTGAGTTTGTGACCAGTTTCAACACCTGACAGTTCATCAATAATGAGGAATACATTAGAGGATTCTCTGAAGTCTGAGTTTCTTACTGCAGCTCTCCATTTGTATGTCTTCTCTTACCTAAACAATGAAATCACAATGCTTTGTGAGCTACTGAGGTTGTTCTTTAGAGACAGAGAAGGACCATTGCTTCTCAAGCAAGCATCATGGGGGTCTGCTTGGCAATAGTTGGCAGCACAGACACACTGAGGTTGACCACTGAGTTGTTACTCGCATAGGATTAGGTCTGCTTCTGAAACTCCTTTCTGTTCCAGGTGTTGAGCCAGAACCCTTTGAGATTGGAGACCATATTGTTGAAGCCAGTGGCAAGCTGTGTTTGTTGGATAAACTCCTTTCATTCTTGTATGCTGGGTACGTCCTGTTGGGGTGAGGAAGATAGAGTGGGGTTGACATAGGGAGAAGAGGTAAACTGGGAAGGCAAACTACCTTATTTAGCCAGAGACTGAGCAGATACTCATCACAACACAAGCACTGCCCTATTTATTGCATTTACTAACTACCTGAAAGAAGTCATTTCAATATAAGGAGCTGCATTAGAGGTGGTAGATTTTTGTATCTTCCCTTTAAACACTTCTTAAAGCACTTCACTAACTCACTCATGTGTTCTTATATTTGCTGTATTTGGGAACCTGGGAGAATAACTATCTGACATGGTATTCAGCGTATCTAGTTTGACCGTGGCTTTCCTGAGAATTGCTTCCAACGCATCAGTTGAGTTCCTTTGTGCTACCATGCCTGTGTTAGCCCAAGAGGCAGAACGCAAAGCAAATGTGAAAAAGAAATTTGACTGGACCAAAACCCAAGAATAAACTGAAACTTCAGCTTTGGGAATGGCATTCATAACTTCGTGTGTTGGGCTTTGGTGACTTCAGACCCAAGGACCTTGGGTATTTCCCTCCAGCTCTCAGATGGGAGGCAAATCAAACTGCAGTTTGTATTCTTGTGCAGTCTGTGAAGCTATGGTTCCTGCATGACACAAATTCTATCTTCTCTCTTAATTGGGCTGCGATTTCCTTTTGACTACTTCCAAAGGATAGAGCTTCAGCAGACCTTGGGAAATTCTGATGTGGTTGTGGAGGACGTCTTTGTCCTTCTGCTGCATAGCACCATGTAAGTGGGTGCCTCTCACGTCAATGTCTTTGCCACAGGACCAGCCTTCTGCAAATTCTGGGCTTGAAAATACCTGTGTTCTGCTCTACAGTGAAGTCTGATTTAAACAGGCACTGAGGCCTGTGGCTGGGAGGGAGGAGAGTTGATTTCTCACTTACACACGATTGTAGGCAGAGTTTGATCTTTGAGGGTCATTTGCTGGAGAAGGAAATGCCCTACTGTCACAGAGATGCTGATGTTACGTTTTTGCAGCCTTTAAGATGTGTTGTTGTGTGTGATTTGAGAGCAGTCTGGTGTGGCAGGTCGTGCGGTGAGGAAGACCTCGTGATGCTAGGTTGAAGCTGAGTATCCTTTTAGACAGGCTGCTTTGGATTCTCACCAGTCTGCATCCAGCCAGCAGCAGAGCTGTGTCAGAGCCTTGTTACGTCTCTGTGACTCCAGACTCTAGACATGACAACTGATGATGGCAGATGAGACTGACTGATTGCATCTGGATGTGGGGCTAAAAATGTGAGGGAATGAGCCATGACTGTGTATCTTAGTGTACAGAGGGGACGTGGCCTTGCTGTGTGGCAGTGACTGGTTAAGCTATTGTAACCCCTCTACCATTCTGTGAAATGCTGTCACATGTTGTTGAGGCTCATGGTGTCTCACGTTCTTCTTACAGTGGCCACCGTGTCTTGCTGTTTTCTCAGATGACTCAACTGCTTGATATCCTGCAAGACTACATGGACTATAGAGGTATGTTCTGCACTCTTTGGCAGCAGAGGGCTTATCCTAATGACCTCTGTCCTCTATTGTTCTTCTGATTTTGGTTGATCTGCTTAGGCTGGAGAAGGGACTGTGGTGGGGATTTATTGCTTCTTAGTAGATAGAAACCATATTCTTGGAGTGGCACTGTGAGTTGGAGGGTGTTGAGTTCAGCTCTTTGCTGTGCTGCCACCTGACTGAAATGAGCTGGCTCTTTAATGTTGTTCTTCAGAGTAGTTTCAGCTTTGGTTCCCTGATAAAATAGAGCTAATAGATGGGAGAGTAGCAATGTTTCATATATACCTGTGTTCAATTATGTACCTGAGTCCTCAGGTAATTGCACAGAAGGTAGTAGGCTTGCTCTAAATTGAGTTTGCCCAGCACAAAACACAATTTGGGCCACATTCATACCAGGAAATTAATTTTTTATTAAAACAGTTGTTGGCAGTGGGGCCCCAACATGTCTGTGAGGGCAGGTTGGATCAGACCATTTTTGGCAATGTTACCAAAGTGTTCTTGGGACATTTTCTTTTGTTTCAATCCATGTGGCTCCATGCCTACTTAGGATTTCCCATGAAAGAGGCTTTTGTTTGGTGTTTATGGTTTTGGACAACTAATAATTCAGGATAAAGCCAAATGTAGGGCCATATCCCATACTGCTTGCTCACAGGAAAGCACACATTCGAGACCGTGGGAGTTTGCATAAGGAGGATCCAATGGTTGTTGGCCTGTTTTGTGGGGCCAACAGCCAGCGCAGCATAGTCAGAAATGGGGCTGTGTGCTAACATTCTTTTACTTTGGCTCTGAATTTTCCTGTTGTGTTTCCAAGCAGTAAATTAAATGCTGAGTCTCTGCTTCAGACTCAGCTAAATTACCCTTTGCCGACAGTCAATCTGGAAGTCGGGGTCGCTACTTCGCTTTATACGAGGTTTAACTAGGAAAGAATGAATGAGTTGAAGGCAATAAAATGAGAATCAAGGCAGGAGGATTTGGCATAAAAAAATTCAGGACAGCAGTGAGACAACAGAGAATGAGGTAAGAGGGTAAGAGCATAGACAGAATTTCAGAAACATACATGTTGCTTGTTTGAAAAGGCTACAGCTACGAGCGGCTGGATGGTTCTGTTAGGGGTGAAGAGAGACACCTTGCCATTAAGAACTTTGGTCAACAGCCCATCTTCATCTTCCTGCTGAGCACCAGAGCAGGTAAGTAAGGAAAGGAGAGACAAACAACCCATCTTGCCTCTGCACTCTTCTTTTGCTCTCTCTGGCAAGATTTCAGGGAGTTATGAATCTTGCAGAGCCTATTCATGTGGGGGATTTTTGAGGGAGACAAGTCACATCCTGAACTTGGGTGTCTCAGCTAGGACATCTGGTTTCTGTGCTTTCGTTTTGGCAGCTGATGCCAAGACACTTTTCATATTGCAGCCACTTGAGTTACTTTTTTTATTCCAGGTCCCATAATGCCTGTCTGTGTGCCAGGTTGAGCTTAAGGAATCTCATTAGCATCCTATTTCTGCAAGCACCAGACTTTAGGCGGGAACAGACTTCCTTTAAGTAAGCTGGTGGAATTACTTCTCGAGTTTGCTGAACATGGACATGCTCTCTAGCTGGCAGACAGACTCAAATGAGAGCCTTTTACCGTCCTGAGACTGCAAAGAACACCATGGGACTGCCATCTGTGCTTTTTCCCCCTCTTAGCTCCTCTGGCAGATCTGTGTCTTCTACGTAGTTTCAAACCTCCCCGTCTTTCTATTCAAGCAAGCGCAGAGGCAGGCTTGTCTCCAGAGAAGGGATTCACACTGCTTGATCTCAACCATCAAATTTGAACTAAATTTTCCTTTGGGCTTCTGGTCAGACTTTCCTGGATAAGCCTGGCTCCAATGATACTGCAGTGCGTTGAGGGGAGTATGTAGAGAGACTGAAGAGAAGCGCCTAATGCGAGATGGTAGGAATAAGTGAATCTCTCCCCACAGTGCCTGAACTCTCCCTGCCCATATCAGCCAGACTTACTACTGCACATTGCCATGTCTGGACAAAGCATCTTATATTCAGCTGGGAACGGGTGTGCTAACAGTATTTCCATCACTGTTACGGACAGAGTTCTTCAGGTGCATGACTGTCTCCACTTGCAGGGATGTTCTAATTACTGTGAAGAGGTGCTTGGCATGAGCTGGAAGAAATGTAAAGCATGCTGTTTAACTACAGTATGTAGACACAATAGTGTGGGTATTAAAAAAATATAATTAATTGTATTTTTTTTTTCCTTTTCATTCCATGAGAGCCCAAACTCTAACTCAAAAACTTTGGCATACAAATACCTAGCTCTGCTTATTGTATAGTTGGGGCTGGTGCTTTCCTCTGTTTCAGCGTTGTATTTACCTGTTCCTTTTGTGCTGCAGCCAAGTCATGACTTGGGCGGTCCATTGTAGCCTCAGTGAAGCCAGTCCTTGCTGGGTTAATTTGCCTGCCAGTGGAAAACTATGTCTGTGTTCATCAGCCTTGACAACTATCCCCTTTGCATTGGTTCACTTATGCCCCATCTTTTCTGACTGCATTGCACAGTACTACTTGGGTTTGGGCTGCTGCAAAAACCTGGAAGCTGGAAATGGAAGACTTACCCATCTTTTTAGATCCTTATGAGATTTGGGGTTGAGAGATGGATTGAATTAGATACAGTTGATGAGATCTGACAGAACCTTGCACAGCATAAATTCTCCAGCTTCTCCTTTATTTTCTGCTGGTGACATATTTTGTGACCACTTTCTTTGTTTGTAGGTGGAGTTGGCATGAACCTGACCGCAGCAGATACAGTTATTTTTACCGATAGTGATTTTAACCCGCAAAATGACTTGCAAGCAATAGCAAGAGCTCACCGGATTGGGCAGAACAAGTGAGAAATGTTGCGATTTCTGGTTTGGTTGCTGACTCTTGGTGTCTCAGTATTGCTTTCCCTATTCATAGGCAATGAAGGGTTAAAGTACAATAGATTGAAGATCAAAGAAGGAAAGCAGAGAGGATTTTATGTCCTTGTTTTTCTGTTGCAGCCTCATGCAGTCTTGTCCTTGTCATATGTCTAGGGTGGGAGCTTTGTTGATTTAGAGGAGAGGGAATCTGGAGGTTTGCCTGCACTTTTGCAGTGAGCATTTCTCTTGTGTGAAGAAGCAATTGTATCAGCATTACATTTCTGCTGATTATTATTGTTGATTTTGTTCTTGCCTTTTTTTCCCTACCAAAGGAGTGGGTGAAGGGGTAGTGCTCCATGCAAGGAAACAGCTTTAGTGCCCCTCAAAAAAAAAAAAAAAATAATAAGAATTTTCTTAAACTTTTCAAGGCCTGTAAAAATTATCCGCTTGATTGGGCGAGATACAATTGAAGAAATAATCTACCGAAGAGCTGCTTCTAAGCTCCGGCTGACAAATGCCATTGTAGAAGGGGGTCACTTTGCTCTGGGAGCACCCAAGCCTCAGGGAGCAGCAGAGCTACAGGTAAAATAGAGCTATATCCTCAATTTGACTCCAGTAACATCTTTAGAAATGTCACAGAGTGTTTCTGTATTTATGTCTGATATGAACCTAGCCAAACACATGTTTTGGGGGAGATGCGCATTGACATGACAGCTTTTGCGTGTCTTAGGAACCAAAATAATATCCCAGGTCCAGACAAGATCTGACATTTGAAGACAGTTTTTACAATTTTGAGGCACATCCATTGTTGAAAAAGGGTGTGTTTTCTTGGAGAAGAGGGGAAGGCAGAACCTCTCCTAATTTTAGTTGTTTATTTTTAATTATAATAGGTCTAAAGTGGAAGCTGACTCATTTTTTCTAGAACTTACCTGTCTTTGGTGCCTTTCTCTCACAAGCAGAGGTGATGATAAGTACTTTGTCAGCTTTTGGTTTCTAGTCTGAAACTTGGACAACCTTCTGTTGACCGCTTGACAAATGTAGTCTCAGGAGTCAGGGCATGATTTATAATTCTGTTCTGAAAGCTGAGGTTTGTGCTGAAAACTTGGGTTGAAAACCTCGAGCAAAGTGGCATTTAGGGGAGTATACCCTCTGTGTGCAGCTAAACCTGGGAGAGGTTTGAAATTAGTGTATCCATTCCCCCGCTGCCTCCCCTTCCTACCCTGCCAGCGTGTATCTCAGCAATTGTAGTTTCCATGGGAGAAGTGGAACTGAGCTCATAGGAAATTCCATGCTGATATTTTTCTCCCCATGGATTTTTGTGGTATTTAAACTTTTGTTTTAAAGGAGTTGGGGGCAAAACCAACCCTGGTCTTCCTAGCTATGAAGAAAGCTGCTTGAATGCAGTCAGTACAATGCTGTTCTGTCATTTAGCCCTGGAGAAAAATGACTTAAAGTCTGGATGAGTAATGATTGAGGAAGATGTATTGTAGGGTCCTGTCCCACCAGGTGCTGGGAGAACTAAGCATGTTAAAGCGTAAGTATTTTGACAGGTAACAGTAAGGCTTAGATTTCTCCACTTACACATACTTTGTATTTAAGCCTGAGAAGCTCAAGACACTGGGATTGGCATGGAATTGAGAAATATTAATACTGAACTTCCCCTTCTCTTTGTTAAAGCTGAGCGAAATCCTGAAATTTGGCTTGGATAAATTGCTCTCCTCTGAGGGGAGTACTATACAGGATGTGGAGCTAGAAAACATCCTTGGAGAGACAAAAGGAGGGAAGTGGGTAATGGATGTTGTGCTGCCACGTGAAGAAGAGAGTGAAGAGGAGGATACAGAGAGTAAGTTAAGAATCTAAATACCTATGAAATCCATGACACTTGGGTGCTCTTAGAGAGGTCTTCCCAGGCAAGGGTGGCATTTTTCAGGCAACAGGACGTGGACTTGCAATTGAGTGACTTGGATTTTGTTTGTGGTCTATCCGCAAACTTTGTTTCTGAGCCTTTATTGGCATTTTTCTTCTTTTTGTGTCCTTATTTGCCTATTTGTAAGATAATAGTAACAATATTTGCCCAGTTCGGTGGCTGGGGTCTGAATTCCTTTGTGTGCTTCAAATATTTTGAGATCTCAGATGAAATTCTTGAGAAAAGGGAAAATATTCAAATTGCAGATGCTATTTTTCCCACAGAGCGCCGTTAAGATAGATCGACAGTTTTAAAGATATAATAGTGACTTAAGGAAAGGCTATATAGCAGGTGTTTTGTATTTATCTCCAAACAAAAGATTATCGGCCATGAAAATCGCAAGTCAAAATGACTTTAAAAGTCACAAAATGTGAGATAAGAAATATGGAGTCATGGAGTCAAAGTAACTAGAACAAACCTACTCTGTCTTCAGTACTCTACCAAACCGGGACGCAGTCCAAATGTCACACAATTGTGGTTAGTTTTTCATAGCCCCATACTGTATGAGAATAAATTCTAAGGATGCTTTCCCTCTTCTAGTGTAGTGGTGAGAAAGACTGAATTTCTGTTCAAGTACACAGCACTTAAATACAGATCTCTGACTGAAGCAGAAATATGGCCCTGCAGGTTAGGTATTATCCATCCTGCAGCAGTTGCCGGCAACAAGTAATTATTTGCTGAGAGTTAGCAAAGAGTGGTATTTTCTGTTGGTAACTTAAAGAGCAGCAGTGGTACCACATGGTGTAATAGTTACTGGGAAAATACCTCACCTGATGAGCAGTAACTCTGGGCTGCCAGAGTTCTGTGCTTTTTTTTTGTTTGGGAGCTCAAAAGCAGAAGTTTGCTGTCCCTTCACAAGAGTTGCCTGTAACTACATAGCAAAGCTAAATGGATTTCCTACTGGCAGAGGTGGAATGACCAAAGAGAACAACTGAAGGGATGGAGCTACAACTTAAAATAGTTAATTGACCAAAATAGGAAGAAAGGTTCTTTGCCAGTATTAGTAACTTAAATAAAAAGCTTTTTCCTAAGGAAGCAAATCTTGATTCTCTTGCTTCTACATGATGCTGACAGTCGTCATACAAAAAAAACGATGAGAGTGAACATCTTTTTCTGCAGAGGGTAGAACAGTGTCACAGAGAAGCTAAATTTCTTTTGATCTCACTATACATTTTAGGTGTTAGTGGCTTTCAGTTCCTTTTTACAATTTTTAATTATTTTTTAAAGATCACATGTACGTGTACGAAGGCAAAGATTATTCAAAAGAACCCAGCAGAGAAGACAAAAAAGCATTTGATCAGCTTTTGGATCTTCAGAAAGCCTTGACTGAAGAGACCAGTAAGGAAGGGAGAGCTCTCCGGAACAAAGCAAACGTAAGACAGAAGACATGACAGGGCATATGATGCTCCTTCATTTGCTTGTGAAAATGAAACTGACAGTTTTCTCTCTTTACTTACAGCTTGCAGGAGGCATGTTAAAAGATTTGGATGTCAATGCAGTAAAGTTGGCTCTTGAATCTGAGGGATTGACAATTCAGCAATTCTGATAACAGATCAGAGACATGATGTGCAGGGCACTCATATAAACTTATGTCACAAAACCACATGTTATATGACAATTGGGTTCTGATGATTAAGACCTGTGGACAAATAGACAAATTGGAAAGGAGTGTAGGTTAAGGTGGGCATCAGACACAGCTTTTAGATGAGTGGTTTGTTTCCATTATACTTTCTTTCTCCAGGCCCTTCTCGCAGGCCTCCGGGAACAGTCAACCAGGAGGAAGCACTTGTTGAGTGCAGAGGAACTGGAGGCTAGGAGGAAGAAGCGCCAAGAAGCAGCAGCAAAGAGAGCAAGACTCATGGAGGAAAAAAAGAAGGCAAAAGCAGAGGCAGAACACAAAAAAAAGTATGGTTTGTACTGCATCTACTACTTGTAAGCTGATGTCTGTTACACTATACTCAAGAAACGTGTGTCTGATTGACAAAAAGAAGTCGTGCTCTGTATACACTCTGGCAGGTGGCACTGGGGATGAGGGGAGGAGATGATGACAAAATGGCTGCAGGCCACCCTCATGAGAGAGTTAATTTCATACATCAGGATGTTTCTGTGTGCATGCTCAAACTGCATAATGTAGGGATGTGAAGGTGGAAAAATGGCTTGTTCTTTACCTCTGAATAGACTGTCTGACTTCACATCTAATTTAATTCATAGAGACTGGCCTGAGTAAGAATCCCATATCTGAATGTACAGTGACCTTTTGGGAGTAGCTTTCTCAAATGTCACAGCGGCCCCTATATAATGGTCTGACATCTGTGACTCTCTGGCATGTGTCTTAACTTTCTCCTCCTTGTTTCCTAGATGTTATTCCTTTTCATCATTCTAAGTAGCTCCTTGCTTTTTGTCATAGGCGTACTTTTTCCATGCCTGCAATTGGCTTCTCACACTGGCATGTGGCTCTTAGTATCGCAGATAACAACTGTGGTAAAGTTTTTGCCAGCCTAAAATAGGGAAGGGGAGCTGAGGGAATGCAGGTCTGGGTCTCCCGTGTTTCACTGCAATGGTTTAAAACCAGGTGTGTGCCCCCAGCCTTTGATTTTCATTGAACATCATCTTCTCTTGTTTTGTTTCAGGATGGCCTGGTGGGAGGCAAATCATTACACGTCTACCTGCCTTCCTTCAGAGGAAAGTGACTCTGAGGAAGAGTTTGAGGAGGATGAGTCTGGTCTGAATGTGGATTTAGATTACGAAGATGCAGATCTGAACTGTATCAAGTACGTAATGGGAGATGTCACCAACCCCAAAGCAGAAGAGGAGGATGTCATCATCGTCCACTGCCTAGGTGGGACTTATGACGACAGGAATGTTGTTGGGTGAGGTGGACAAGGGGGATGAATTGTCCCTACTGGCTGATGGTTTCTAATTCCCATCCAGACTGAAATAATTTGGATTTGAGTCTAACTTAATCTTGAACGGTGCAGAGGCAATACAGCCTCTACTCCACCATGTATAACCCACACAAGTACTAGCAAGGTGTATATGAGTCTTTTCATGCCTTCTCTGGGTTTATGGGTGAGCCCCTTGAAAGGTGCCTGTATGGCTTGAAGTTTTATGTCTCTGGCCAAGCGAGGACAGCCTCCTGAGAGCAGGGCCTTTTGTTCATGCCATGGAAGCCGTAGAGATTGAAAACATCTCCCTTATACAGTCAGCAGAGAGAGACACGTACTTCGAGAGGCTGAGGTCAGAGATTCTCTATCTCGGTGCTTATCTCTCAACACTGACAGTACGGAGGCTCTAAGCTAGTCTCCTAATTTAAGGACCTCTGTGAATTTAAGGAAATTCACATTACAGAGTTCCTCCTGAATCGGCATTGGAGCTGCTCTTTGACCAGGGCTATAGCAGAACATTATAATCTGCTTTAGTTTATATTGAACTCAGTACAAAACCTCATTTTAAAGTGGAAATGCCAAGTAAAAGTGAAAGCCCACAAATAAAAAACATCTAGTTGTGGGAAGCCCAACTGTGGGAAGCCTAGTATGGGGACATACTAGGTGCATGCTGTATGCACCTATATGCATATATGTGAGGATACCGACAGGTTTACTTGCTCAATGCCATGGTTAGTACTTGGTTGAGCATTCTCAGTGGACAGTAAGAAGGAATTCTTCCTGCAGAGTTTTTCAGGGAACTGTGACGAGTTTGTTTTTCTCAAGGACTGAGGTTTATCCTCTAGGATGGTCCCTTGAGTACTGCTTGGCTTCAGTTCATGTGTGGTTCCCAAATCTTTTTGATAATCATTCATTGCATTTGTATAGAGTGGGTCCCTTTCATGCGGGGGCGGTCTTCAGCCTCACTTTCTAAAAGGAGTTGAACTTGTCATTTCATTCTAGATGATTCCGGCCGCTGGGGAAGGGGTGGTTTATTTACAGCTCTGGAGGCTCGTTCTGATCAGCCAAGGAAAATATATGAGATGGCAGGAAAGATGAAAGGTAAGAGATTAAAACATAACCTTAGGCCAAGATACTTGAAAGAGCTTAAATCCTACTGATGTTGCAGGAGAGAGGTGCCTGGATACCTTGATACTCATGTCTTTTCCTCTTTCTCTAGATACGTGCCTCCCTAGCTCTGACAGTAGTAATATAGCGGGTGCTTTGACTTGACCTGTCTGGAGTGTGAGAACTCTGCATAGGGGTTGGTCATTCTGATCTTGGGAGTGGGTAACATCTGTCTTGCTTCCCTGGGCAAGGGGACTGACTCTGCTGAAACCATCATGAGGAGATAAAGAAAGGCAAGGAGAATAATACAGAACGTGACAGTGAAATCACACATTGACTCACTGTTGACTCTTCAGGGACTGATTTTTTTTGTTGTTGTTGTTGTGTTCTTGTTTTCTGGACAGACCTGGAATTAGGAGGAACCCTGTTGTTCCCCATTGATGATAAAAAATCCAGGAAAAAAGGACAAGACTTGGTGAGAATGAGAAGCTCCCTTTTGTGTTGCTCTGTCCACATGTTTCTGAAGCTGTGTGAAATGAACGTTATGTCTTTTTCACAGTAGTAATGGCACTGAATACTGAACATGGCTAAGTTGCAGTTAAACATTAGTGAAAAGGAGATCTTTTTCTCATTTATTAAAGCTAGTAGTAATGCAGTTTTCCAGCAGCTGTCACTGTGTCTCTTAGTGCTGTATATAGGCTCCATTTCATGTTTTTGTGTGTTTTCTCCTTAGCTGGCCTTGATTGTAGCTCAGCACCGGGATCGGTCCAACAACTTGTCTGGCATTAAGCTGTCTGCTTTGGAAAAGGGCCTGAAGAAGATTTATTTAGCAGCCAAGAAAAGGAATGGTAAGTGTTTGGGCAGAAGAACGGTGAATCTTTACATGTGTGATCGCATCTAAAGATGATGACCAATTTCCACCTCTCCTGTAGTGTTTTTTCTGAAGTGAAGTAAGAGTGAGATCTCCATGGTAGTGTTCCAAAATACTTCCTCTGCTGTTGTTGGGTAGCTTCAAGTCCTTATCTAGATTGTTTTCCATATGTGTAGCTTGTCCTAAAGCGTGTGCACTCTCTGTTCCCTCCTTCTCAGCAACAGTGCATCTTCCACGTATCGGGTATGCAACAAAAGGTTTCAACTGGTATGGTACTGAGCGGCTCATCCGAAAATATTTGGCAACACGGGGTATCCCAACTCTTATGTATCCTTTTGAAGTATGTCTTACTTTGTTCACAATCTAATACTGAAATGACCTCCTGAATATCTTGGTGAATGCAAAACAAGGAAGCAAGGCACAGATGTCACAGTCCAGCTAAAAACTTGGTTTGTCCGACCTTGCTGTCATCCAGGTACTCATTCCACAGTGAGTACTTACCAGTTCAGGTGATAATGACAGATTAGTGTGATTCAGTATGCCTGTCAGAATCTGTTAGAACTAGGTGCTAGTCTTCTGTTGACAGCCATCAATTTACCTGTATATGCCACATCTGTGGGTGAGATGACTGGAATTTCAGAATAACGGAAATGACTCAGAAAGTAGCAAATGTAAGAATGTGAAAAAAAACATTACAATGTTTCAGGCAAGTGATGACCTGCTTCCTTGGCTGAAATTGGTGGAGTTGGTGTGTGTTAGGACAGGCTCTCATAATAAAACAGCTCACTGCTTTCTCCTTCCAGGAAAGGAAACAGAGGTTTACAAGGAGGCTCTGTTTTGTCACTTCTCTAGGAAAACATGCATTTGCTATACTGACACTGTCAGCAATTCTGTGAAACTGAAAACCTGAAACAAAGACAATAGTATTCAGAGCATTCTGCCTTCTTCCTCGGTGAATCTCTTAGTGGACATGTTGTCTGGCATTCCTTGACACTTGACAGCATTTCCTTGACACTTCTTATTAGATACTACTTCCCTAGGAATAAAGGCTCTTCTGCTTCACAACCATATTCATCTTCAATGACAACCTCAAAGCCATGAAGATGCAGTACTGTCCTTGAGAAACATGGCAAAAAGCCAAGGATCTTTTCAATGTCATGCAGACAGTCTGTACGCATCCACTTCAGAAACATGGCTTACACAGCTATTACTTGCTCCTGTATCTCTCTGCCTTTGTTGGCCGGAACGTTTACATATTGTCAGTGGCTCTGGAGAGGAATGAGACTGCTTCAGAGTTCAAAGACTCTGGATAAAGATGTTGGCTCAATCCCAGATCTGTTTTGGAGGTGGAAAATTAAACTTTTGCTGATGGTCAGTAGTTACCCCTTCCATTAAGTTGTTGCTAGGGCTTGGAATAGAGTATTGTTTGGCCGTGTTTTTTCCTTCTCTTCAAATTTCAACCCTCATCTCACTATACCTGTTTTCAATCAGCTTTTTAGTGTTTACCTGGGACTCCGGGTACATGCCCTCATAGTCGTCTCAGTGGAAAGGAAGCTGTCTGCATTAACAACACCCCATGACAACCACATAATATGAACTGTTTATACTGTTCCGGTTCCCCAGAAGTCTGACTTCCATTTGTTCAAATATAAAATTTAGCCACATAATCACATGCTTATAATCTAGCAAAATCCTGACCAGTATTCTTGGCAAAGGCGTGCAAGGCTGACAAAATTTGAGACTGGCTTTAATAAATGACACCTTTCCTTCTCCCACAATTGCTTTTTCATTACACAGTTCTTTGTTGCAGCTCTTGGGCAAAACCAGTTCCTTACTGCTGTCCAAAAAGCCGTGTGACCCTTCCATGACCCTTTGATTCACTTTAAGGAAATCTTAATGCAGAGTTTTTGATGTTGGTTTTACTCTCTTGCAACAGAGCTTTCCTGTTTGTTGTTTTTTTTTTTTTTTTCCTTGTTGTCACTGTTGGCTTTAGCATTTTTTTTTAGGGTTTTTTTAGCACTACTGGGCAATAGTAGCTCTCCTAGTAAGTGTTTTGACCAGAGAGACTGTGAGGTGCCAAACTTAATTGAATTTAAAGTTCAGCTTTGAGTAGGAAAACACCCCACAAGTAGTGGAAAGTATAGCTTTAAATACCTAATCGCCAACATGCATCTCATTGGCTGTATTTACACTGCCTCTGTAGCACCATCTGGTTAATAATTTCAGGCCTGATTCTGACATGGCTCATCACGCTGACTGGTGTGCTCCACACTAGAAGGAGCCTTTCTAAGCTGGATACTCTTGTCATTCACTCTTAGCTCTACCAGAAAACCCCAAGTGATTCGTTATCTCCTTTGACCCTACTGAAACCTAGGTAAGCTAGTGCTGCGTAGCACCTCTGTGGGTAAGACCTTTCTTGCAGCTGCTCACAGGAACAACCCCTGTGTATTTGGCAAAGGGCTTGCAGGATCAGAGTCTGCCTGTGAAGACTTTCTGGGGTGAAAGGTGGTGAGTAGATGTACATTATTACCTTATTTTCCCCGTCATGCAAACTGGCACTCTTCCAGCAGGCCGGCTGGTGGCACTGTTAATCAGCTGCAGCGGCACATGTTGCTCTTCAAGCCTCCTTTCAGAGAGCGGGGCAGTGATCTCCAGCCTGGAAAAATGCTCTCTCTTTGCCAGAATTAAAACACCAATTATGCTTTTCTCTTTGCCAGCTTGACAGAACATGTAATTTCAGTCTGCACACTGAAGGCTCTGTTGTTCCACGTATTCTTTCCCTGTGTATTTATTGCCCTTCTTTAAAAGGTTTAATTCCCGAGTGTTCCAGTCTGTGCAGTCTTGTTCCTCAGCTTCACACACACCTATAGCCAAATCCCAGCCCACCTACGGGTTCTCTGGCCGCCATGCAGTTACGCATGGACAGGATTTGTCTTGTGGCTGAGTCCCCCAGAATAGGTTGGAGTACTGCATCTACCACTGCTATGGCCAGCTATTCCTATTTGCGGCCTCGTGCTTTCCTTTGTTTCTACAAGAAGGTGGGGCTCTGCCTCTGTCCTGTGCCCACCACCCTGATATAAGTCTGACTAGAGTTATAAAGGAGAGGAGGGCATGACTGCCTGCCTGTTAATGTCCCTTACCCTCCAAGATAAGGTCCACAGGGGGCTGCAAGGTTCCTGGCACGCAGAGAGGAAAGGTCATGGTATTTAATAGATTCTAGCCCTCTAACTTAGGGTCCAGTCAGATAAAAGATGTTCTCTTTTCCCCTCTAGTCCTCTTGGCCTGTACACATGACACTGACCTTATTTTTTTTCCCCTTTAAATTTACTTAGGAAATGCTTCTGGAGTGTTGGGTTTTGTTGTTTTGGGGTTTTTTTTGTTTGTCTGTGTTTGTTTTGGTTTTTTTTACTACTTAATATTCTGTAATATTCTTTAAATATGCTGAACCCAAAGAAAAGTCCTAACTCTATCTCCTTTGAAATGGAAGTGAGATTTCAACTGAATCCTGAACTGGGTTTTGCAGAATGTCAGCCAAGAAAAGTTTTTCTAGTGTTCGCTACTCACCACCATTTCTCTTTATTTGGGCAGAAATCATGTATTTTAGACAATTAATTCCATAAAGGGCTCCGTAGCTTTCATGCAAGTTGCTATGCAAAATAAATGTGTCACGCTGTTTCTTCAGCTGTGCGGTACTACGCGTTTTCCCTTTCTAAATAGCAACCACCCCAAAAGGGAAGGAAGGTGTTCTTTTGTAGTCATGTCCCTCTGGCCTCTCTTTTCCTCTAAACAAGATTTTCTGCAGCATAAGAGCTGAAATGTGGCTCCTTGTGCGTATCTGTCATTGCACGTTTACTTAAACTTAGATGTATACTGCTAGATTGAGGTCAGCGGCGCAGAGCAAGATCATGCATGGTTCAGATTGGCTATACAAGCGGTTTCATCAGATAGGACCTATGAAGTGGCATCTCTCAGTGAAAACTTTCCACCCCATGCTGGAGGCTTCAGCTGATGCCATGTAAGAGTGGGGAGTAACTCAGAACGACGTTTATACTTACGCTGGTCTCAGCTCATGCTTACGTTTCGTACTTGACATGGCACTGCCTCTGATTCTCAAAGCATTGTGCAGACAAACTCTGTCTTTGGTGAGGAATCTCTATGGCAATAACTTAAGAATGCCCTTTTTATCCTACTTGGGGAAACAGTAAAAAAAATTGAGAAACCAATGAGATTTTATGGACACATGTAGATTTGTGATTTTGTCACTGAGTTTTGTCACAGACTAAAATTATCTGGGTATGTCACTGTGCATTGGGGAAGGTGGAGTCTAGACTTTGGGGAAAGAAAGAGGAAGACTGGTTTCCAAGGAGATGGAGAAAATCTACAGCAAATTCAAGCTCAGTATCGTAACACAAATATTTAATGTATGTGTCTCCAAACAAGGCAGAATCCGGCCCACAACAATGATCAGTAGAAAAATGTAAGGATAAGTAGATGGACTTATTTAAAAACAAGTTAATCTAATGACCCTGGAGGAAAAACGAAAGCAAACCTTTGAGCAAAGAGATGACTTAAAACTGTCACCACTTTACAATAGATGATGCTAGAAGAGAGAGCATAGAGGTTTGTTTAGTTCATTTGACTGGATAGCAGGCTGGTCATGCACTGTGATTGGCAAATCAAAATGTAAGACAGAATGATTCAAAACACTAAGGGATTTGTTATGAGGAGGGATAATGTCCACATTCCAGAAAATGCCTCTTCTAGTAGATCTGAGGTCAGTTGTTTTCCACACAAGTGTGACCAAAAATCCACCTCTCCCTGGTTTTATGTCCATATTATGCTTTTCATAGCAAAAAATACAAGCCTGAATGCAGTAGCAGAATTAGTAGAATTACAGATGGGTATTTCCTCTAAAAAGTAGATCTCTGTATCATTTTGAATTCCCTGCGTGAATAAGTCAGCGTGTGTGTTTTCATGCTGGACTCTACCATCCACCCATCTTGGCCTTGGTCAGACGGTATTGCATTTGTGAGAAGACAGCTAGAACCTTCTGAAAATGTGATGAGGACAAAAACGGTCTGGATCCTCATGTTTCAACCAGAAAGAGAATGTTCTGCTTGCACTTCCTAGAATTTTCCTGAGTATTTCTTTATGGATGGAAACAGACCCCCTCAAGGAAGTACATGAAATGAGAATGTTAGTCATGTTTCTATTGGAAACACAAACCAAAGGAGTGTTAAGGAAGTCAGAAGCTGCTGCTTGTAAAACCTGAAAAAGTCTCTGGTTTTTGCTGCCTTGAGCAGAAAATAATTATGTTATTAATTTATTCATTGGGGTAAGCTGCCTTCTGCTACAGCAAACTTGAGGCCGTAACATTGGCATTCACATGATAAGGAATTTTTTTTTTTTTTTTTTTACCAAATAGAAGAGAGACAAATTAGGAGCAAATCAAAGGTATTATGATCTCATGCAAGTCCACTGCAGAAAGGGCTGAAGAATCTGAGCTCATACTGCTTTTCTGTGTGCCACATCATGAAACAGGCTAAGTTTGGGCCTGGCTTCATATGAGTGTCCTACCTCTTCATCTGCCTCTGTGTGTGTGAATCTAAGAGCATGCCGTAGAGCAGTGCCGGTCCATGTAATTGACCACTTGCAGGTTCTTCCTAAAACATCTCCTGGCCGTTATGCCAGCAGGAATGGGAAAAGATCAAAACAGGAGGGAAGTGAATAGTGAAGGTGTCTTGCATTACATGCAGACAGAGCACACCCTGGACCGGACGAGTGAGTCCAGCATAGGTCTACTAAAATGATTCAGGAACTGGAGCATCTGGCGTACCAGGAGAGGGTGGGAGAGCTAGGATTTTTTAGCCTTGAGAAGTTTCAGAGGGGAATCAATGTGTGTAAATGCGTATCGATGTGTATAAATACCTGATGGAAGTGAGTTAAAAAAAAATAAAAATGTAGGCAGTCTCTTCTCAGTGGTATCCAGTGAAAGGAAAAGAGGGAACAGGTGCAAACTGAAATACATGAAATTCAATCTAAGCATGAGAAAAAACATTTTTACTGTGAGGATGCTCAAACACTGGATCAGGTTGTGGAGGGAGGTTGTGGACTCTCCGTCCTTGGAAATGCTCAAAACCCGACTTGGCACAGCCCTGAGCAGCCTTCTCTAGTTAACCCTGCTCTGAGCAGGGGAGACTGGACCTCCAGAAGTCCATTCCAACTTAAACGATTCTCCTGTCAATCTATGAGATCTGTTCTGGGTAATTAAAAAAAAGTTCTAATTTTGCCTATTCAATAGCGTACAGGAGTGTAGCACTTCACAAAATTCCGAACTATGACCCTACCACATAAATAGCTCGGCTCATGCAAAACATTTCCTCTTGTCGTGGTGGTTTAGACAGATGCTGAGAGAGAAGCACGTAACAGCCTCCCAGCCTTTGCCCCTGAGCCCCTCTTCAGTGTATTTATTCCTCCTTTGCCAATGTTTTGTATAACAGTTTGCTCAAGCTGGGGGCAAGGGGGCCTCAGTGCTGGCTCTAACAGGTATCTACACCAGCTCGGTCTGGGCAGGGGCTAGGTGCTGGTCCTCTCCGAGGTTTGTCTACATCCTCAGCTTAGACCTCTTCCCAGTCCCCTTTCCGTGGGGTACTGCAACAAGTCTGGCTGCTCTGGACCGTGAAACCAGTATCTAGAAATCCTCTAAATCTTCTTTAGCAGCTGCTGGGGCGGCATAGTAGAAGCAGAAATACAGACTTAGCAGAGGAGTTTGAAAAAGGCCCCTTTCCCTCGATGAAGTTTTCCCCTGAGTTTCCGTAGCATCTCCCCTTGTCCTCTTCCCCACTTGGCGCAGGTAAAACCAGCGCAAGGGCGCTGAGCCTGCATAACTTCCAGCCTGCTGCCTTTTGCTGCATTTCCCCCACCTCTGAGTGGGGAAGAAGCAAGCCCTGTTGCCGTAAGTCGAGCCGAGGGGGAGCCGTTAGCGGGCGTCAAGGCCGAGAATCAGGCTTTCAGCAGGGTGTCGGATGCTTTCCAGGGCAGGGCCATTGCCTGGAATGCGGCGGAGTACTCGGGCCTCGGGCAAGTTTAGACACATGTTGATGCATAAAACACGATGGAGCCTATCACTTGATATCGGCCTCTTCCCATCAGTCACGGGGTTGGGTAAGCATGTATGCCATGCAAAACAGGAGGTAAGGTAATTACCAAATCAGAGTGATACGGAAACGTTTCTCCTAATTCCCGGTTGACTGTTCCACTGTAAAGTCACTCCGTGTTGTGTGGATGTTGAGTAGGGGGCAAGCACCACCATGTCATTATTTTGGAAAAAGGGAGTGAGGGGAAATGGGAGGGGAAACATAAAAGATGCTATCTACAGCAGCCACACTAACGCAACACAGAAACTATCTGATAGGAGTAACTTCAGTATCTTGTGCATGTGTTCCCTTTGTAGACTGGATTGTTATTGAGCAGTTCAAAGCACCAGGCTGGAATCCAGGAGGTCTAGATTTTCTTCATGCATTTACAGTTGCTGGTTTGTTGTACGACCTGAAAACTTAACTATTTTTAAAGGGTAAGACAACCCAGAGGTGAAATGAAAAAGGAGCAACACCTGAATACAGAAACGGTGACTTGCACAGCAGCGCAGAACTCTGCCTCTTTCCTCCCCAAAGCAAGCGATGTAAAGAATTTGGTGCCCAAGGCAGACTTCGGGCAGCCTCTTGGAGGCTTTGGGCAAACCAGGCCCTTCTCCCTGGGGGACAAGGAGGTCCTTCCTCACCGCAGACCTCTTGTGACCAGGGGCAAAGTGCGCTGCAGCTGCAGGCTGTGGGTGGAGGAGAAGACCAAGCGGTCCTGACGGCTACAGTGCCTGGCAAGACCTTTGGCCTTGGAGAACACCCAAGGACATAGTTGTCCTGGATCCATGAGCTCGAAGGGACCGGCCTTTCTGCTGGAGGAGAGTGTGACGGCATAAGGACAGGTTGAGGGGTAAGACTGGGTGGTGGAGAGCTGTAGGAAAGGGCTCAGCCTTGGAGGGGCTGTGGGGCTCTGGAGGTGGGCACCGGGGAGCAGGGAGGGGGGAGATGAGCAGGTCTCAGAAACAGGGGCTGTGAGGGAACCCTGCGAGCCGAGATGAGCTGCAGGGAGAGGTTCGAAGGCTGACATCGGGCCTCGGAGGGGCGAGCAACGGATCCGGCCGCAGCTCACCCCCCC
>VYZM01004239.1:78649-173634 GCA_013398915.1 Dromas ardeola | reverse complement strand
AGATGTGTTTCGGCGGTGCCTGATTGCACCTCGGAGCTACGAGGCTCCAGCTGGGAAGTGTCAACACAGTGGCAGCTCCCGCTGCGAGAGCCTTTCTGGCGCTGGAGCAGGTGACACGCTGACATGGCAGCCGTCGAGGGGGGTGTGCCGGGCGTGGGATTGCTCGGCATCCTCTCCCGCATACGGCTCTGTCATTCCGGGGACCATCTTGTGAATGAGCTGCCCAGCGCGACGGCAGGTGGTTAGAATTTCCCAGGTGACCATGTGGACCTAATTTAATTAGAGGGTTTAGGAAAACTCCTTTAGGAAAAGGGAGGGGTGCGAAAGGTTTAGAGAGGGAGGATCTGAAAGGCAGCGGGAGAAGCTGTTGCTGAGTAGATCGTGTCCAAAGGAGGATGCAAGCTTTCCTTGCCTGGCTTGGAACTGGATGATCAGGAAGATGGGGTATCTTTAAACGGGAGCTCAGGCCAAAGGCTGGGGAGGAAGGCTTGGTGAGTACAGGGAATGGGTTGTGGCAGGTCTTGGCCTGAGGGCAGAGGAGTTTGCATAAGGCTTTAATTTCTAAGGATCTGTGCAGGGCAGATGGCTGGGTTCCTGGCACACCAGACGTGCATGCTGCCTGCTTGGTAGTTTTAGGACCTCATTTCTCTGAAATGCTCTTATTGTAAACGCCTTGCTCCCCAAAAATGCTGTTTGGTCACTGTCTTCTTCCTCAGAGGAAACCCACTTCAGGTGCGAGCAGCAGGCAGAGCAGCTGAGCAGCATTTGGGGTTAACAGGCAGCTCCAGGAGCAGGAGCTGCTGGCAGCAGAGGAGGGATGGGCAGGAACGGGCAGGGACTGGCTCCCACGCTTGGGGATGAGCAGTGTATCTCCAGAGGGAGCTGGGGAGGATGCGGAGCACCCCATGCCTGCTAGTCCTGACCGCTGGCAGCAGTCTGCATGTCTGGGGACCCTGAAGTGAGCAAAGGTGCCAGGTGAGTTTTGTCTTCTCAGCAGCGTGGCTGAGAGGAGATCCCTGAGCTCCTTATGTTCCATCTTTCAGCAGCACCACATCCTCCTCCTCTAGTATCTCTGAAACCCAGCTGTGCCCCTACTCCCACAGAGCACCAGAGAGCTGCCACAGCCACGTCTCTCTCCTTTTGTCTCTCCGCTCCAGGTGTGAGAGCACAGAGGAATACGATTACGATTACCTCAGCATCAATAAAACCTGGGTCCTCACCCCCAAGGCACAGGAGACTGATGCCACGCAGATCCTCAACTCGCTGCTGAAGAACTATGACAACAAGCTGAGGCCCGATATTGGCAGTAAGTGTCCCCTGAAGTTCTCTGTGGCCACTGGTGGTGACCTGGCCTGGCTGTGTCTTGTCTTTCCCATGCTTTTGTGGCTGCTGTAGTTGGGATTTTGGGTGAGATGAAGCCACACTGATCCCAGATGCTCCCCCTAGTCCTCATCCCTTCACAAGTGATCCTAGCCCCAGCTCATCTATATCTGTTGGTTTTTTTGTTTTGTTTTGTTTTTTTTTTTACAGTCAAGCCCACGTTTATCGATGTGGATATCTACGTGAACAGCATCGGGCCGGTGTCTGTCATCCAAATGGTGAGTGGTGTCACTGCTGCTGGGCCCCGGTATCACCGCAGCTGAGAGTGTGGGAGGTAGCTGGCCCAGCGCTGCTGGCAGGTTGCGTCACGCTGGCTGGACATGGTGAGAAGGTGGTGTTGTCATGAGAAGAGGTGGATTTGTTTCCCTTCCCCTGGGAAGAGGTGCTCCGACCTGCTGATAGCTGGAGCTAGAAAGGCTTGACAGCCATCCCTGGTTAGGAGGAAGGTCCTCAGGTGCCTCTGGTGAGCTCAGCAACCCTACCATGCTCAGGGAGAAGGATGATGATGCTATTTGGTCTCCACTGGCAATGCGTAGACAGATGCCTCTGCCTGGTGGCTTTGCCGTCTCCTGCCTGGGAAGCGTGTGGGCACCAGCATGCCTGGGGCAAGTTGCATCACCCTGGTTGAGCCAGTGGTTGAGAGGGGGAACAGCACGCTTCCCAGGAGGACTGCAATAGGTACCTGGAGATGGTTTCCATAGCAATGGTCTGATGGTGTGAAACCTGGGGGCCCAGTCCTGGCCTGTGGTGCTGGGGAGGGGCAGGCAGGGTGCCTCGCGTCTGATGGCTCTTCTTCAGTATGTAGCGCCTGAGACTGATGCCACCACGACTGTGACGGTTTCTGCTCATGGCTCAGGATCCCAAGCCATGTTCTGGGAGCTGCAAAAACACTCAACAGAGATGTTTTTTGGTCTGAAGAGCTTCCAGGCCACACACTGGAGAGCAACTGTTGATTATTTATTTTCACAGGAAACTTCCATAATTATTTTCCCTGTGAAGTAATTTTTTGTCCTCATTTCTAGCAAGAAACAAAACTGACTGCTGTCGGTTTTGAAAGGCTTCTTTGGCCTACTGGGCAGTGGGGTGGAGAGGACAAAGGAGAGGTACAGCCAGGACAATTTGGCTTTTCTTGTCTCCCTCAACGCAAAACAGAGCAGAAACAAAACCAGCCGCCTTAAACCAAAAAAAGAAAGTTCTTGGGATGGGCATGTTATTTTTAGTTTCCCATACAGAAAATTTCCACAGAACAAACCCCTCTGGGGATGGAGGAATGGGCACTGTAGTTGTAGTACCACTTCCACTCCAAAAAAGCATTTTGAAGCAGCCCTTCTGACTGGCCACCGCTGAGCGTGCGCCTCCGAGCACTGCCTGCTCATGAGCCACCGGATGAGCACCTGGCTGGGTGCTCGCTTGCACGATGAGGGCACCATCAGGAGGCCCAGCAGGGACAGCCTCAAGGCAAAAATTTCCTTTCATTGTTTCTGTGGGCCCAGTCTCCAGGAGGAGAACCACAACCCAAGCCATGTGGATGTCATCCCTGGCTGCCAGCAGATACCGCAGGCTCCTCCATGCCGTGTTGGAGCGTGGAGCCAGAGCGACGTAAGAGCAGCAGTGCAGGGGGAAAGGTGCGAAGGCTGGGTGTGCTCACCTCCCTGGCCACTGGAGGTAGAGCATAAGAGTCATGTTATAGGTGGCTGTCCCATCCGCTTTGCGCTGCCCAAGGATACACCAAGAATACCATGCAAAACCACGGTGCACATCCTCGTTCCTTCTCTTTCCATCTCATCTGTTTACATTACCCCTTTCCACCCCTGTTGGAAGCTCTGCTCTCCTCCCCGGCGCAGGAGCACGGCATAACCATGCAGGTGGTAGTGGCAGAGAGTGGCTTACAAAATCCAGTCTTGCATCCGGAGTTCATCTCTTCTCCTAAACGGAGATACCAGGCACTGCTGCGAGTCCGGTTTCCTAAGAAACACAGCTTATGCCATGGTGATGGGTATGTGAGAACATACGTACAACCATCCCAGTCTTCCAATATTTTAGATCCACTGGGCTAATACCAACCATATATGGCTGCAGGTTTAGAAGCTTCGGGCATATTTAGCATCTCCAGTATTTCTGTGAAAACAGGATGCAAGGCAGTGACAACAGCCATCCCCACCGAGGGGAAAAACTGTTGTCTGAACTCAACCCTTACTAGCAAACCAGAGAATCATATGGGAGAGTGTGGCTGAAGACAGTCCTGACCGTTCCTAGAGCAGCTCAACCCATGTGTCTAGCTCTTTCTAAGAGTCAGCAGAAGCTTCGATGCTTTGTGAAGTGGGGCTCCATGGCTGCACAGGATCCCAGGGGGTCCCAGCACGCTTAATGTGAGCCAGGAGCATGAAGGCAAGACTGGCGCTTGGAACTGCCTGCATCTGCAGGCCTCTGCTGGTGAAGCTGCTGCCATACTGCTGGAGAGGGTGCAGCATAGGGCTACTAAGATGATTAGGGGACTGGAACACCTCTCTTATGAAGAAAGGCTGAGGGAATTGGGTCTGTTTAGTCTGGAAAAGAGATGGCTGAGGGGTGACCTTATTAATGCTTACAAATACTTAAAGGGTGGGTGTCAGGAGGATGGGGCCAGGCTCTTTTCAATGGTGCCCGGCAACAGAACAAGAGGTAACAGGCACAAACTTGAGCGTAGGAAGTTCCACCTAAACACGAGGAGGAACTTCTTTACTTTGAGGGTGGCAGAGTACTGGCACAGGCTGCCCAGAGAGGTGGTGGAGTCTCCATCTCTGGAGACATTCAAAACCCGCCTGGACGCGTTCCTGTGCAACCTGCTTTAAGATGACCCTGCTCTGGCAGGGGGTTTGGACTATATGATCTCCAGAGGTCCCTTCCAACCCTATGATTCTATGGGGCTAATCTACCCATCTGCAGCCTTCCCACCTGAGGAAGGTATCACTGGAATGGCATGGCAAGGAGCTGCTCAGGCAGGGGAGGAAACCTCTCGGCGTAGTGGCAGTTGAAGGATGTTGTGGTGTCAGTCACAACTGGCTGCGCTGTCTCTCTGAAGTGTCCAGATGCCACAAGTACAGGGGTCCCTGCGGGGTCCCAACAGTCAGCAGTGATCTGAAAACACCTCCATATGACTCCCCAAGTAGACTTTCTCTGGACATCTCTCTTTCCCTGGCCCCTTAGGTAACTTCCTAAGCTTGAATCTGTGATGCCCTTGAGCTTTAAAACCTTTCTCCCTGAGATGCTGGGCTGATATTAAAGGTACTGAGGACAGCTAGACCCAGGTCTCGTAGCCTTGTTCCTCAGCTTTCTGCCATCTGCACTCTGAATACCTCCCCCTGCTGATGAGAGAGGCTGCATCCTGCTGTAGGGTCTCCTGAAGCAAGAGACAAGGGCCGTAACAAAGCTGCCACAGTGTCACCTCTGGACTTGGCTGCTTCACCCCCTTCTTTTGTGTTTGTTTGCTTTTCCATGCTGATGCAATGAATTAAGTCATTCTGTGGGTCGTGCCAGCCACTGGCAGGTTGGCATCAAATGTATGATACAGATTGTCTTTGCTGGGGACGTGTCATTCCCGCTTTGTCCCTTTTTTACATAGTTTCTCCCAACCTGAGAAGCTCTGCCTCTCCCAGCTGTCCGGCCCATCCCACGTGCCTGATCTTTCCCTTTTACCATACACAACCTGAGGAAATGCACATTTCCGAGGGAAGGGAACCAGAACTTGACTCGGAGCTAGATCTCTCCTGAGCCCATGGTGAGATTGCTCTCTGCCGCAGATACAGCAGCTCGTATAGGCTGGAAGGTCCACTGGAGGGGAAATGTCCCATTGATCTCTTTTAGGTGCATTGCGATGACAGCATCTTACGTAAATATTTCTCTTTCACATAGCCAGGCTATGTAGAAGATAAAAACCTAGTTTGGCTTTTAAGAAATACAGCAGCATTACTGTGGCTGTTAGCTTGGACCAGCATGGTCTGTGCATCTGAACCTGAAGGCTATAGGATGGCCTGACGTGCTCGTGGGATAGAAGGCTCCAACATAAGCAATTTACTTTGAATATTGGTGTCCTGTGATCTTCTGCTCACCCCTCAAAGGGTTAACTACTCACCGCTGCCTTCAGCTTGGTGATGCTCTGTCAGGGCTTGGAAGCCGGCCCTGCGTAGCCGCTGCTGAACCTCCAAATGATAAATCATGTCAGGATACAAAACTGATTCCGGTCCTTAAAAATGAATAGGTGATTTGAAAATGCCCTGCGCTGGGTGTGAATTCTGCATCCCCCTCATCAATCACTTGTCATAAATAACATTAACATTCAGGAGCCAGCAGAAGGCAGGCAGGTTTGGAGCGGGAAGAAATGTAAAGTGATTTCCTGGTATCTGTTGTAGACCGCAATGGCAGTCTTGTTTCCCATTTAGGTAGCAAATTTTACATTCTCTCCTCCCTGGGGAAAGGACCCTCTGTGCTCTGCCAGCCAAAATGTGGCAGTAACCAGAAATAATGCTAGGAGATGGTTAAATGACAGGAAGTGGGACGGGGCTTGTTTGAAAGAGGATGGGCTGAGAGGGAAAAGGGCGCAGAAAAGTGGGACTGTCAGGTCCAGTCCCTGCATGGACTGGGGTTTCCTCCCCATTCCCATGAACCTGTTGGTTTTGGGCGAGAGTGGGGCACTTGGCGCTTCTCAGGGTGGTGGGAAACTGCGTTTGCACCATCGGGGAAAGGATGTGCTCGGCCACGAGCCCTTCCAGAGCCGCCTGCTGCCGCTGGGTACCGGCCAGCAGCACCTCAAGCCAAATGAGTTATCACCCACAGTGCCACAGCTTTCCAAGCTGTGTCACGGATCTGGATGCCCAATTAGATTCCCATTAACACAGACGGTGTTTAGGTGTCCTTGGCGTATCACTAAGCTGAGCCTGGTGCAAAGACCCACCTTGGTTCTCTGTGCGTGTTTGCAGGAAGAGGTGCCAGGGTGCCCTGTGGCAGCAGGGACCGATGGAGGAGGCTTCTTGGGTTCAATTTTTTTGCTGACTGGTTGTTTGCTGGAGGGATTTGCTCCTGGTTTTGTTTTGTAATGGCTTTATTGCTATAGATTATAGCTTTAACTGGTGTCAAGGGCACCTAGAGTGCTGGATCACCTTCCTTTAGGGCTGCTTAACTCTCAGGAAATGATGCTGTAGAAGTAAAGCAGTTGCCAGCTATTGGGGCTGAGTGTCTTTTAGTCCTGAGGATGTCCGTGAAGTGTCCATGAGAGCCAGCACAGGCAGGAGTGGAAAAAGTGATTCTGTTCCAAGCTTGGGGATGGAGCAAGTCCTGCCCAGAGCTTCTCCGATTCCTCCCAGAGGTCAGAGCTGAAAGTCCTTTTCTTCCTTTCTTGTGCAAAACCAAGTGTGAGGCTCGAGAAGTTGAACATCGAGAACATAGCCCAAACACTCTGGTATCCTCCTGGCCAAAGACATGTCACTCATCCAGGGACCTGCCTTGGTTACCTGCTTCAGGTGTCTGGGATCAGAGGTGGTGCAGCCAAGGCCAGTTTAGATACTCGAGACTCCTCTCTCTGGTGTGTGCGAGGAGATGCTTTTGTGTGACAAATTCTGGAGCCAAATTCTTGATGACAACTCTTCCACTGGGATTGTGCACCACCTCAATCTCATTACTTAATGATAATAAATATGGAAAGAGCAAAATTGGCCTCTGTCATTCACCAGGGGCCAGATTGTGCTGCCTCTGAAGTGCCTGTGATTTCCAGGGGCAGGGTTAAGCTCCTGCCTCCGTTATTACAGCAGATTATTTTCTTAGCTCTGCCTGGGAGTGGGGGACTGGAACCCGAAGAAGGTGATAAGTCTAAATACACGTATTGAATATTCCCCCCTTCCCCCTTTAGGAAGGAGATGCTGCGGACTATTAAATTCACGATGCTGTGCCTAGCTGCGTTAGTTACCATGCAACACACTAACGAAATTGAGGATGAAGAACATGTTTTCCCACGTCTGGAGTACTGCAGAATAGATTTAATAGATTTGCATGTATGGTGCATTTGTGAAAACACTGCGAAAAAGGGGGAGGGAGGGAAGGGGGAAATGTTTTTTCGTTATCAGCTGATGAATAATTAATTTACAAACGTTGTCTTGTTAAATATAAATTAAATCCTCATTTGACACACTTTATAATTTAGAAGTATAAGCCCAGCATGAATGGAAAGAACTCCCCACTGACTGCTTTCATGTAAATCCTGAGGAGCCGGGGAGGGAGGTTTGGCTTTCGAAGTTAAAGCTGACAAGGGGCAGTGGTGAGGAAGGGGGCTGCTGTGACAAAGCCACCTTGGGGACCAGCTTTGTCTTAGCTCCTGGGTGCTTTCCATGTAGGGATGGCTTAGCGGGGCAGGGAGGTGGTGGTTGTCCGCACAACCCTCTTCCCAGGGTTGCTTCCCTCCCCACTCAGAGCTGTGGGTGGTCGAGCTGCTGAATCCCGGCTCTTTGAGCAAAATCCTCATCGATGCCACGTTATCGGAGTGTGCGGCAAGGTGGCACCTGCTTGTGACTGGCTGAGCTATTCCAGCAGCAGGGGCAAAGAGCCCCAAGAGAGGAGCTAGGCTCTACGAAAGCCGGATGGGGCTAAGCCCTCCCTTGCAGAGAGCCCTTAGGCGGTTGGAGGCATCTCCGCATGGAAGCGGAGCCGCATCCCGAGGAACGGCAGCTGTGCTCGGTTGGAAGGCAGTTAGCGTGGGAGCCGTGGTGGGAAGCCTTGGGTTACAGCCCTGGTGTCCCGCTGCAAAGCTTGGGTTAATGTCTTCGTTTCTTCTTAATAGATGGGGAAACCGAGACCGGTAATAATTGTCTGGCTCTGAGGAACACTTAAGTCTTGATTATACTTAGCTTTGGCTGCTTTGGATTAAGTAGGAAGGAAATGAAATGAAAATGGCACACTTTTTTTAAGATTCTTGAATGTATTGCTCTGGAGCACAAGATAAGCCTATAGGTAAACGAAATGTGTTACCTCCTCCCCTCTTCCCTAATAATAATAGACTCCAGCAGTTGCACAGCACTTCTCAACTGAAAGGATTTTAAAATGCTTCACAGATCATCCGTCTGGGAGGCAATAGCCCAGATGCACCCACATCTAGGGTGGATTGCAGTGCCTGAAGCATACCATGATGCTCTGCTAAGGACTGCGCGCTCTTCTTCGCCTGCCCGGTGTGCAGCGGGTCAGGCATCGGCAAAAATCTAGTGAAGTCGCAGGGGACACGCACCTGTGTTAATGAGCTAGGTCGGGTTTGGGTGCCTGACAAAGATGCATATCGTAGAAATAGAAAATGTTGGGAAACGGGTATTGCTCGCTAAGGGCCCCAGTGCTTTTTCTGGCCATTAGTTTCCCCGCTTGAGTGATGGCTCAGCGCCGCCGGAGCTGGTGGTGCATTTATAACGTCTTCCCAAATACTCATTTGCTTGGAAAGTGCTCATATCTCTTATTTCTTGATCTTCGGGAACGGTCACCTGAGCCTGTTCCTGTGTGCCCGAGTACTAGGAGAGTGACTCTTCCGCACGGAGCTGCTCGAGTTCGTGAGGCGGTGAGGTCGGGTACACCGCGAAGGGCAGCAGCCGTCCTGCAGCCATCATTTGTCATTGCCTTAAGAAAAAAAAATAATCATGAGGCCACTGAGGAATAGCACCCATCACGCGTGACTTGCGGGACAAATCACGAACCGCAACAGAAGGTCTAACGAAGTAAATGAGTTACTCCCATCCTGAATGTATCCCAAGAGCTTCCGCAAGTTCCAGGGTCTGCTCCCAAACCGGAAATCACTCACTATGAATAATTAAACCATCTCCTTCTTTATAATCCAGAACGTACACTAATCCCCCCTAGATATTTTCTGTGTGACATCCATGTCGGTATTTTATTTATAGGCTGTTTATTGTGCAGAAAACACAAGGAGACTGTTATCAGGGAAAACGAATAAAAAGCAGGGGTTTTGCCTCCGAAATCTGGAACTAAATAAAATATGAAAATCTGGACAGCGGCCTCCTGGGGGGAAAAGTGTTTTTCTTCAGAGGCATTTCTGGAGAGCAAAGCCCTGAAGTTAATTAACATCTGTGCTCCCCAGTCTGACGCTAAATGGGGAACGTGGCTGGACTCGGTCAGGTTTTTTAAACTGCAAAATCAGTCCTGGCTCGCAGGTGCCTCCACACAGCCCACAGCTCAGGCGGCCTCTGGCCCTCAGGCAACGCGGGATAAATCAACATTCATAATTAAATTAGCAGCTCTTGTAAATTCCTTCACAAACCCGATTTCTGGCCTTCTGCTGGCAGGAATGGCTCAGTCCTGCATTCGTCTCGTGCTGGCCTTTGGAGAAAACTCACATTTCTTCAGCCGTGCTGAATGTGAAGGGGTTTTTTGCCCTGAACCCTTGCAGGCAGCGCGGGAAGGATGTTTACTGTAAGTGCTTCCTGAGTAGCTGGTGTGCTCATCGTTACAACACCTGAGAGTGTTGTAACTCATAATTCCTCACTCTTACTCACAGAAAACTTTTTTAATGCAGCTCATGACCCCCACAGCGGCTCCTGGTCTCCCTTTCCAGAGGTCTCTGCCACCAACGGGGTTTCTGCTTGTTAAAAGGTTATGATGACAGTTTTCCAGTGACTAGGAGACTCCTTACTGGCGCCTGGACCAGGCTGGAGGGATGTCCCCTGCCCTGGCAACCCTGGCAGGTAGCAGCTCTCTCTCGGTTTGGGAGGAGCTTTGCCCTCAGGGAGGGCTTTGCCGTGATACAGAGGGGTGGACGTGGCTGCAGGCGCTGGGCGGTGGCAATGCCACCTTGCCCGTCACACACTGGTGGGGATGCGCCTGGGAGATGCGGGCTCAGGCTCGGAGCTGCATCTTGCGAAGAAAAGCGCGGATGCAGCCGTCTCCATCACAAGCGCGTTCGCGAATGGAGTTGTTCTGCCGTTCCCCAACGGCCCCGGTTCTTCATGCGGAGACGTGTGTGCGTGGACAGGCCAGGAAGCATGTGTTTGAGTCCGGTACTGCTCCGTGCTCTGAACCTCATTAAATTGATTCTTCCAAGTCAAAGGGAAAGCACTATTGTGTCAAATTTGAAAGATATAGGCTCTGAGCTGTACCGATAGTTGTCACTTGACGGGATGAATTATTTTTAAGGCCGAGTTGATTTATCTGAACTGAAAGCTTTGGATCTCTCCACAGGAGAGGTCTGGGTATTTCAGGTGCGTGAGAGCCAAGCCAAAGAGCCGGTCAGAGGCCAGGGTTTCTGGTCTAGGGTGAGCAGCCATCACCACAGGGGAGGACATCTCATTGTCCCCTTCCCCTTGGGACAAACAGCCAAAATTCTGAAGCATTTCTGGGGGAAAATGGGTTTAGGGACAATTGAAATATTTATGTTTAGTATCATCAGATTGCCTTGATTTGCTTTTCATACGGTGATGAATTCTGTCCTATAAGTAAAGCATGAGAATGAGTATTTGAAAATAAAAGTCAAAATGAAGTGAATTAAATCGATAAGGGTGAAGCGAAATATTGTGTTCGCTTACAGAAGAAAAAAAAGTTTCTGAATGAAATGATGAGGTTGAGGTAATTCATTTTAGGTTTTGACACTTTTAATTTATTTTCAACAAAACTTCATTTTTTTCAGTAGAAATTGGCTCTATTTATTTCCTGCATCCCCAGATGAAGCAGTCCCTACCATCTCCCCTAAAAAGCTGATGTGAAATCTGCCTGCTATCAATGTGTTATGAAATGGAGACCATTTCTCAGAATTCAGTGGTTGTGGGTGACCAGAGGCAATATGTTTCAAGGACCTCGACGTTAAAAGCTGAACACTCAGACTATTACATCCCATCTCCGTGCACAGGAAGGGTTTAATTGCCCATGATACAAATTGCCAGCGAGCAGCAGCGGAGCGGCGATACTGCCAGCCTGAGCCTCCCCGTGGCAGCGGGGCTGGCCGGGATGTGGATGCGCTTTGCTTCTCTTCCTTGCAACCCCTGGCATCTCCTCCGGGCCTCTGGGTCTTCAGCTTGGTGTCTTTTGTGCTGGTAGGAGATACATCTAAGGGTCAGCAAGTGGAAGGGCAGGTAGGTCGGCCACGATGCCCCACGCTGGTCGGCAGCAGCCCGTCCTTCCCCGCTGTGGGTTTGCTGATGCTGCAGCCGTTTCACACCAGCGCTGCGGAGACTGGCCCCACTGATTCCCAACGCAAGAGCTCCTGAAAGCCCCACAGGAATCACGCTGGCTGCATGGGGCACTGTGCGTGGGGGAATAAGTCTGGTCAGGGGTCTTGGGCTCGGTGTGTACTGGTAGCATGGAGCTGATGGTAGCTGAGGACCCTAGTATAAGCCTTGTTTGTTCATCTTCATGTCCAGAGGGCTCTGCTGCGAGGATTTCTGTGGTTCTCTGACCTGCAGTTAACTGGGAATGGCTCTAACCATCTGATCAGCTTTGCTCAACAGGAGAATTGCGGGCGGTGATAATGGCTCACCTGCAGGCAGATGCACAGGGGAAGCGTGAACCAAAACACTGAGGAGTGTGGGTGGGGGAACACCTTGTCTCCATGTGGCTGGGGAACAGGGAAGGACAGAGCAGGGACTTCGCAAATGTTGAAAGCCTTGTTTCTGGCACATCCCCCCTGATCGGCTTCTCTTTCCCTCCAGCTTTGCCAGTGTACCTGTTACATCTCCCACACCAGACCTGTGTCCCTCGATCCGTCCTTCTCCTCCGCAGACACCCAAAGCCACCTTAGGAGTGTAGTGAGGACAAGGAGGGGAAGCGACGCAGTGAGGCAGAGAAGTGGGAAAAATCTGTGGGAGTTGGGTTGGTTGTTCCTACAGGCACAGGGGGGTAGGAGGGTGAAGTTAAGATGATAACTGGATGATCTTCTCTTCATTTGCTCCTTGAAAAGAAAAGCTGAAGGCAAAGAGAACCATAATATTCAAGACAACCATTTTCGTTCATCATCTGGCAGTGGTGGACTGACAGACCTGTCCAGAGCTTGCAGCCTTAGTTTGCATTCCTTATACCTCTGTGTAGAAAACCTGAGCCTTCCTCTCCTTCACTACTCCCCAAAGATGTCATAAAGCCATCTAGGGGGGCTGGGGAAGGCAGAGTGGTTGAGTTTTGAAGGAGGCATCTGCAATAGGCTGAGTCTCTACAAAACAGTTGGGAGCTGGAAAAAAGGACTGGGAATACCAGCCCTCAGTTTCTGTGGAGGGTTTTGCAGCCATGGGAAGTAAGCGGCCCAGAGCAGCAGAGCTCTGCAGGTCCTGCTTGCCCGGTGGCTGGTGTCCTGGCTTCCAAATGACCGCCACACTTGGCCTGAAGTTGTGGGTGTATGCCTGGAAAGGAGAATCAGCTGGCCTGGTGTCCCTTCTGTAACTGCAGGCCAGCTTGCTTTGCCCTTCGAATACCCAACAGGGAAGAAATTGTTCTTTCTCTGTAACCTGATTCATCTCTCCCAGCTGCTTTCCTCAGCCTGGTGCTCCCTTGAAATCTCACTCGGGCTGGGCTGTAATTTTGTGGTGGCGGGAAAAGAAGAACTGAGAAAGGAAAAAAAAAAACAAACCGAAGCAGGGAGAAAGAGCTAAATCAAGGAACTGGCAGGGCAGGAAGAGAAAGCTGGCAAGCACAGCAAGGGAGCATGAGAGACGACATGAAACGGGTTTCCTTGAAAGAGTCAGTGGAGCAGAGTACACTGTCCCCACCTCCTGCTTCATCCGGGGCCAGGAGAGAACAGCGTCAGGAGTGAGGATTTCTGCAGAGGGCACAAACCCCTCCCCTTTTGTGAAAGCAGAACTTTCTCAGATTTTTTGAATGTGCTTCTTTCCTTGAGGATGAGGATTAGAAAGGGATTTATAGAGGCAAACAGCGGTTTTCCTCCTGGCCAGCACAGACATTGCCATACAATGGATGGCATCCCAGGGATGTGGGTGCGCTGTGCTTTCTCAGACCTGTTTTGGTGGGAGGAGGACAGAGCAGCACCAGGGGTTGGGAGGTGGGCTTCTCTCTTAGATGCCACCCTGGCGCACTGGTTCTTGGCGAGCTGAACCATACTGCCCACCCAGGGTCGGCATCCCAGTGATGCCTCATGCTGTGTCAGGACTCCTCATGTGGGGCAGCCCATTCGCCCACCACAGCCTGTGATTCCTCTCCCAGACACGGACCAGCTCCCACGGCTGGTGGTGAGCATCGCTTCCTCAGCGCCAGTTCTGGGCTCTGCTGGCTTCTCCACTCTGCCAACGTGCTGTCTGTGATGCTGGTTTGACAGAGCTCAGTGCTTGTTGGAAGCGAGTGGTTCTCACAGAGGAGGACGTATTTAGAAGGCGGCTGTAGTGACTTTCCTGCTCCTTATAGTCTGTCCCTAAGCTCCTGTGACTGGCCGCTGTAGGAGGCTGTTGGGACAGAGGGACACTGCCTGACATTGTTTGCCCATTCTTATCCCCTCTGGTTTTGCATGCTGCTGTGCCGTGCCGTGCAATTCCTGCACTGGAAGGATGCTTCTGACTCTGATCCACACAGAGCTCCTATAGCTCCCTCTCTCTGCCACCCTTTCCTTCCTGTCTTGACCTCAAAGCACAGCTTCTGTAGCAACTTCTTCATCACTAAGGCTGCCGTGGGAGGGATTTTGTCTTTTCTCTTTGCGTGACAATCGGCATCCAGCTGAGATCACTAGGCACTTTTCAGTCCATAGAGAGAGGCAGTCCCTGCCCTGGAGAGCCTACAGCCTTACTAGACAAAGCCAAGTCTCGTGAGAAGGTGGGAAATGATGTGATGCTTCAATAGGGCCGCTACAATTGAAGCTGTTTCTGTTTGAGGAGGGGTATATGCAGGGTGGTAATGTCTGTCTTGCTAGGGCAAGGAAGCGGAGTGGTGAGCTACAGACTAAAGAGAGTGTGGAGAGGGGCATAGAGAGGAGGAGGAAAGAAAACTAGAGCAGGGAGCAAAGGGAGAAGAGGGAAAACCCAAGAAAGTCTGGGAAGATGAAAAAACAGCAAAGGAAACTGGGCAGCAGTTGGGCTTTTCAGTCCCTGGGCATACAGACAAAGGTGCTGAGACCCTTACAAAGGTCTACAGACTGCTGTATCTCTCCAAAACCCTCAGTCCCCCCAAACAGGGACTGGATGTAAATGAGAATCAGACCCTAAATCTCAGAGGCAGTGTCGACACCCTCTAGTCCATCTGGTGAGCCAGCCACAGCAGTAGGCTGTACTGGGGTTTGGCAAAGCCAGGGGTGATGCCAAGTGGTGGTCCCTTCTGTATGAGGTGCCAGATTGGAGGCAGGGAGAGAGGCCCAGCTGGCAAGTCCTAAACTTAGGAGGATGCTTGCTCTAATACTTCAAAACCACACAGACACATGCCTCTGAGATTTGAAGGCATTCATGTCATTTAATGTTGTTCCTTCACATCACCTGAGGGCCATTTCCCTGCTGCCACAACAGGATACTGCTCTGGTTCCTGCCTCTCCATCCTAGGGAGGAGGCAGTGAGGCTGCAGTGTCCGGCTCCTGAGCTGAGCAGGAGCCTGCAGGCAGCCTCCTGGGAATCCAGCCGTGAGTTTCGTAAGGACAGAGAGATAGGGCAAGGAACACGTCAGAGCTGGAGGAACACATCATGTTCCCAGGCAACATCCAGATGTCTCCACGGGGACAAGCTGACCATCCCAGACACCCCTCCCTGGGAATGTTTAGGACTGGGCACCGTGGGGGATTTGTGGGACCTCCTGCCTCCTGGTACAAGGGAGCTGCAACAGCTGCTCTCCCAGTCCTGGGCAGTATGAGACTGCCCATCCCAATGTTTCACTTTAATCGCAGTGGGTGGCATGGGAATGGGAAGTGCAATTAAAGAAATTCCAGCTTCTCATCTGAATCTTGCCAAGCTGTCCGGGAGGAACAATCTTGGGGAGCTAATTGCATGTGGTGAGAAGGTTTGTCATCTAGCCCTTTCAAAGGAAATTTCTTTTTGTCTCGTCGAACACCCCATGAGCTTAAAGGACAAATAAACAAGAGCACCTGCCCGAAGTGCTAAGTATTCTCTTCCAGTTATCCTATGTGCTTCTGTCCACGCCTCTTCTCTTTCCCCACCTGCTTTCTTCTTCCAGCACAAAGTTTCTTCAAGCCCAACATCGTGGGGAGCATTTAAGCATTTAGCAGTCAGGTTTGACAGGCAAACAAGACTTTGGACGAGCGTGGCTTTGCTCTGCAAGCAGCCCAGGCATTCTCTAGAGATCCTGGCAACTGGGCTGCACCCTTATTTGCATCAGAAGGTGCTTACACGTGACTTTCCACCCAGGTCATGTCCTGTCCTGAGACTGGTGAGAAAAGAAACTAAAAGGAGGGAGTTCCTGCCCTGTAGTGTTTTGCACAGTACTTCATTGAAGTGTTCAGTATCTTCCCCTTTAATTAATTCTGTCCCATCTGCATATAGCATCCCGTGCCCATGCCTCTGCCTTTTCAGTAATAACCTCGTCAGGGACAGTGCAGACAGACTGTGCTTCTATAAACCAGTGTCTGGCTGATGTCATGTCTCGACTCAAGGACTTTCCTTGATCCTTTGGGTAATGACTGTTAATCAGATGCTAAAATACACATGTCTAGGTCATGCGCCCCTGGGGCTCACAGTGAGAGACTCCATGTGCCAGGCTACGTTCCCATGAAAAGAAGAATGGGCACCATGGCAGTCAGCAGCCGTCTTGGGGTTGCGTGTGAGGAGATAACACCGCTGTGGGACAGGACGCAGTGGTAGAAGGGAATAGCTCAGAAGAAAGGGTTTGGCGGAAAAGAAACAGTCTGGAGTGGTTGGCTGTCGTGAGTATAAAAGCCTGCCTTTTAGATTTCCCTGCTTGCACGTGCAGGGGAGCCAGCATGAGCAGAGCTGTGTGAGAATGGGCAGGTAGTGATCTCAGAAGCCAGCACTTGGTTTCGAAAGCCCTGTCCGGTTCCCGTCTGCAGAAACTCCAAGGGTGAGCAAGCCATGACTGGGGAGTTTGCGATGGGCAGAGCAGCATGTACAGCATGTCTTGTTTGAAGGCTCCTGGCATGAGCACAGAACATGGTGATGGTTTTTAACAGGGAGTTTGTATTATAAAAAGAAAGCTGTCTCAACTGAGATTCCCTGGACAGAGGCGAAAGACAGTCAGACAAGGACAGCGCTGCCAGTGTTGCTGCAGAAGTGAAACAGATGGGAAGTTCAGTGTGTCACCTTGAAAACACAGATCATCAGAGCTGTGCTCCTTTTGTCCTTGCTAGCTCCCCTCGTCACTCCAGCATCATGTCCAGAAGGCTCTCTGGGGTCTGATTTGGAGAGAGGAGGACCTTGGAAACAAATGAAACTTAGATTCTTATTCTTTTGCTCTTTGTGTTGGAGAGACAAAACTCACCCAGAGCAGGGACACGGAGACATCCACAAGCAAGGCGTCTCACTGTGCTAATGGGAAAACTGAGCGAAGCCTGATGCTGCCCAACCGCTCGCTGAAGTGGTCAGTGTCAGGCGTTAGCATATGCTGTTAGTACGTGTCCTCTCTGCTTGCTGCCTTTGGAGAGTGCTTGCACATGTCATGCTGGAAGCACGTTCCTGCCCGCAAGCTGTGGGGACAAGAAGTTCTGCATCAGATTTGAAGATTATTCTAAAGTAAGGTTATTTTATTTAGTTATCCAAGTGAGGAGAGTGTGTCCAGACTTCTTGCGATTATTGAGCGAGTTCCCTGGGACATGGAGCTGGGTGCTGGGGGCAGCCCAGGGTTTGTCAGAGGGGTTTGCAGGCTGGGAGGGATGTGTGGGGTGTCGTGGAGAGGAAAATGCTCACCTGTGGAGGGCTGTGGGGTGTGGAGTTGCTGAACGCAGTTCTGTCTGAAGGGGGGATGCCTGGGGTAAGCCCTGTTTTGCAGAAAGAAGGAGACTGGAGGAGAGGCTTTCTGGCTTGCTACCAGCACCTGAAAGAAATACACCCCATTCCTGGGTCTCCTCCAATAACTCCTGAGATATTCCTCAATTGCAGCACCCCAAAGAGTTTGCCTGTAATACTTGCTTTGCTTAGCTCCGTGACTGACAGTATGGACCCATCAGATTCACGTCAGCCCACCTGAAATGCTGGCCGTGCCTCCCAGGAAGGCAGCCTCCTTTATTGTACTGCAGCGAGGGATTTGCTTGGAGGTGCAGAGGGAAAGAGCCTCTATGGATAAAGACAAATACATAACAAAAGCTAGAATGAGACTGGCTAGGATATTAATCTCTCAGCCCCACTGTTATTTAGGATTTTTCCAAGCTCTCTCTCCAGGAGGAACCTGATTCCAGGTCTCTGTAGGTCTCTGTCTCCTCTATTTGGAGGTTTTCTTGTTGCTGTTAAATACAAGTCAAGTTGCAAAAAACACCTTTATATCCTTAATTTTATCCTAATTTACAAAGATATTTTCATCTCATGGCTTTGCATCTCTCTTTGGCATTTGTCAGAAAGCTGAGCTCTTAAAGAACACAGAGAAAGAAGCTCGTAGATGGATACGGAGGAACCGTAGGGTACCAACTCCTCCGTATCCCACTAATTGCACCCTTGAGAGGGGTCAGCTGAACTGCGCACACAAACTTGCTTTGAGCCATTTCTAAAGGATCTTCTGGCAGTGCACAGCTGTGTTTATTTGTTGTGTAAGGCAACCTGAAAATACAAACTGCTAAGTTGTGTCATGCTAACCCTGTGAGTTTAAGCCGTTACTCTGAAATGGGGTGGCCCTAACTCCTATCTGCTCTGAACCCAGGGTGGAACTTAGTCTACAGTAAATTTTCTGGGGCCAAAGCTGACTGGAAATACGGGCTGATTTCCCATGTGTGTGCACACATACGCAGAGCTGAGCGAGGAGGCACAGGGAGGAGCTAGCTGGGGCCAGGCTGGATGTTCTTGCTGTATCAGGACACCAGGACAGGGAGCAGGGAGGTGCCCCAGGGCCATGAAGGTCAGGGCAGAGCGGCTGGGGCTGGGATGACCCAAGGAGCCGGGCTTAGGGCAGCACACAATGAAAACCGCGTCAAGCTCCCAACTCTCTTGTGCTGGGGACAGGCTGATTTCTGAACCTGTTTATTTTCTTTTGGATTGAAAATTTGGGGGTTTTCTTTGAAATGACTTTTCATACGGAAAGTCCATAGCTTTTAATTTAAACTACATTTTTAAAAATGAAAGGGCTTGAGAGTGCAGTAAAATCTTTTTGCTGTTGTTTTATTTTTTTCTTCCAAGATGAAATGTTCCCGTCAACTTCACATCCCCTTATTTCCCACAAATGCTCTTTTACAGGACAGGTTTTTTTTCCATTAAATGTTTTCAGATTTTACCATTTTCTGGAATTGCATTTCCACCGACATCTGTGCTGCCCACATGAGGAAAACGAGGACTGATCAGTGATGTGCGGCAGTGCCAGGTGATGACAGCGACCAAGGGCCAGCAGGGACATGCCGAAAGGCTGAGTTAGCCACGAGCCCGCACAGCTAGCAGCGGCAACGCTGCAGGGCGCTCCTCAGCATCGGATAAACTCACGTGATGGTAGTTACCAGTGTTTGCCTTAGGGGTAGTTTGATTTATTATTTTATGACTGAAGTTCGATGTAATGTTGCATGCATGCCAACATGTGTGTGCTACCCCATGGGTGATCCAAATGGCGCGACCTAACTCTTAGAGCGATTCCTCTTATTTCGCTAGCTCCTTCTGTTGAAAACGCTAAAAAAACCCGTGCTTTTACAGAGAAGTTAACAACCTCCATGTGCTGCGTAGCAGATGGTACAGTAATGTTGGAGGCGTATTTTACAATAACCTTTTTCCACATGGGGAAATTGAGGTATAGAGAAGTCTCTTTCTGATGCTTGAGAATGAATCAGTGGCTGAGAGAAACTACAGAGATGCAGAAGTTCAAGAAACAGCTTTTCCACAAGTTTTAGGGGCTGAACTCATCCTGACAAACTTCAGGTATTCAGCCTTGATCAGCCTGGACTCTTCTAAGGTCAGTCCAGAAGACTACGTGGACTGCTTCATATCGGGATCTCCCTCCAGAAGTGCCTACCCCAGTGACTGTAGGGAACCCATGGTCAAACACCTCCTATTTTAATCACCTTCGTCAGATGCCTACAGCTAAGTGGGATCTGATTTATGCTCGGAGAAGGGTGTGAGCACTGTCCTGCAGCTGCTCAACGCAGAGCCGCAGCCGTGCAAGGTCCCTCAGCATCAGTGCAAACATCACCTGATAGGAACCGGTGCTAAGGTCTTCAGGAATTGTCCTGGTTTAACCCCAGCCGGCAACTAAGCCCCACACAGCCGCTCGCTCACTCCCCCTGCAGTGGGATGGGAGAGAGAATCAGGAGGGTAAATGTGCTCCCAAAGGCCAGAGCATTTTTGTATAAATCTTGCCTCGGATAATTCTGAATAAAAATACATTTGTAAATGCCAACATTTCCCACCTAGAGGCAAGGGAGCCAGCTCAGCTAATAAGTTCTTCCTCGTGAATAGCTGTGCTTATAATAGCCACTGAAATTAGATCAAACCACAGGACAGTGACAGTAACAGCTCCGATTTTTCAGAAGAGCCGAATGACTTGTGCACTACACCTTTTGCAAAGGCTGGCTATGAATGGCGCACGAGGAGCTCTTTAATGATGATCCCTTCTGAAAATCTGGGCTTGACAACAAATACTAAACCCCTGGGACAGCTGACCCTCCAACTCTCCCGAAAACGTTAGCATTGGTTATCCCGGACCCGAATGCTGAACTTTACAGCAGGACATCTGACCTGAGCAGCCAGCCCAGAAGCAAGATCTCACAAGTGACTCCAGTTAGGAGGTGAAACTAATAGTGGCATCTAACATGGACTTACCATTACATTTTTAGTTGCTTTCTCCTACACCAGAGATATTGCTGAGGAGGAGCGATGTATGCTCATACTGGCTCTAACAAGGTTTGCAGGGGTGGGGGAGAATATGTCAAATGTTGTCTTTTTTTGGCCCCAACAGCAGGAAGGAAAAGAAAATGGCCCCAAGCAGAATAAAGTCAGCCCTTCCCATCGATGTTATTTTCTTGGGCTGCCATTACTCCATCTTGTCCCTGCTGTGCCAATGTTTCTTTGCCCACCTGTGGGCTCCATTTCACTGTTTCACAACCTGATCCGTGCCTTCGTCACCACATACTCTATGTCCAAGCACTACCCAGTGTGATCCAGAGCATTTAGATGCTGGAATGGGCTCTCCCCACCTCCTGTTTTCGGGCAGTGGATGTGCTTATACACGTGGCTTTTAAGGGCTGCTGCTATCCTAGCTCTTTGTCTCCTCTGTCTGTTTTGAATGAACTGTGGAGGCAACACCATCACTTTGAACATGCTGCATCTGTCCCCATTTAGAGCTATGTTAGGACTTCATCCCCGTCACCTTCGCTTATCCCTCTGTCTAACAAGGGTGAAGGATCAGCCAGAGAGTGACTCGACTGCCTGATGGCAAATGCTCTTTTCTCATGATCTCATTTCCATGCAAGGGATGTTTTCAGTACCAATCACTCATCACCAGTTGGCTGACGGTGGAGTGAAGGTGAGGAAAATGAGGCGGGGAGTCGTGCACTGCCCTGCTCTGCCTCCCCCAGGAAGGACACGCTGTCCAAGGGAGCGCGCCAAGAGCACCGCGTCTATTTTAACGGCATGGTTTGGGGAAGTCAGCTCTGAACCAGCAGTGAGGGCAGCAGAGGGAGGATGTGCTGCAGTCATAAAAATTCCACCGAGATAAATCAATAGAGGGAGGAGGAGAATGGGAGGGAGAGATGGCAAAGTCAGACATTGTTCGTCTCTGCCCAGAGGAGAGAGGGAGACGACGCCTCCATGGTCATGGGGATTTAACAGGAGTGAAAGGGAGCAAAGTCCAAGTCAGAGAGGAGCTGTCAGGAGCAGGTGACAGCCTCTAGTAGGGGCTGGTGGAACTGGATCTGGGGGTCTGGTTCAGACAGCCACTAAGTGCCAGACATGCTCCTGCATGGCACTAATTAGCACCTTCTCAGGCATGCTGAAAAAGAGGGTAAGGAGCAAATTGGTTTGCAGCAGAAAGCAGCAGAACAGTGGGCTAATGATGTGGACAACTGAAAGTCCAATCCAGACAGGAGCTGCCTGCTAGAAACACTAGTTATGGGTGAACTAGGACAACCTGTCTCTCACCAAAAACAAAGGTCCTTATTATGGTGTAAACTCTGTTTTCTGTCTGCAAAAGATTCAAGATTTTGAACTGGTTGCAGCAAGAGCTGAGTCCATAGCAGCCCCTGCCCCAGCCTCAGCTTTCTTTTCTAATCTTCGGCAAGGGGTGTCTACCCCGGAACCCGTAGTGCCCTAGTTTTTCATATAAACCACTTACAGTATAAGTCCTGCAGCAAGGGATGGATTCTCACTAGGTTTATGCACAACATTACTATTACTATATGTACAAATTAGATTTATGGAGCACTGCTGGGCTGTACCCTAATAAATAACAGAAAGAGCTGTCTGCTTGCCTTCTCTGGTAAGGTGGTGAGTAGCTTTCCTTGCCTGTGCTTGAAAAGTGCAGCTGAACTTAGAACTGGATTCAGCCAATGTCCACACTGTCCCTTCATGCCTGCGCTTAAAAGGACTGTCTGGGTTGAGTTGTCCATCAAGAGGAAGTCCAAGCCTTTGTCCATATGGTCTTGACTTCCAGGCATAGGTCAGGCCAAACATGCTACGGCTCAGCCCACCAGTCAACACAGTCTTTGTCTCTTGCTAAGTGTGCTATGGATGTCCTGACCCCGAGCTAAAGATGAGCCTAGAAAGGTGTCAGTGGTCACCAACACGTGCTCCCAAACTTAAAAAGAAAATATTCTGTCTGTGACTCCAAAACGGTGGCCTGCAGATCAGAGGACAGGGTTCTGCTTTGCCTGAATCCCTCTCAGAAAGACATGTTCTTCCTTCTTTTTCACAGGAATACACCATTGATATCTTCTTTGCTCAGACATGGTATGACCGGCGTCTTCGTTTCAACAGCACCTTGAAGGCCCTCACGCTGAACACCAACATGGTGAGCCGCATCTGGATCCCAGATACCTTTTTTAGGAACTCCAAGCGGGCCGATTCCCACTGGATAACCACTCCTAATCAGCTCCTCCGCATCTGGAATGACGGAAAAGTACTCTACACGCTCAGGTACATCCAGCAGGCACTACAGCTGGCTGCTGAGGTGAGGGAACAAGGAGCTGGTCAAAGTAGGGGAGGTTTGCAGATGCCCTGGAACAGAGTAGTGGAGAAGTCTCCCAGTGCTGATGGGAGTACATATGCAGTATTGGTTGCAGAATGGGCTTCCTCTTCCTAGGATGAAGGCTTCCAAAAAATCAAACTGTTTTTCCATATCATACCTAGAAAAAAGTCAAAACTGCAAATGGTTTCCTAAACCAAAATCCTTTAAATGTTTGTGTTGGTCAGTCCAGCTATTTCATTCTGATAATAAAGATGTGGCTTTTGTTCTCATAAATTCTCACTCCGACAAATGAATATGAAAAGCTCCCTAAAACAAAAAGGCTTTTTGAATGTGAAAATTAGATGGTTTTTCTCATTTTGAAAATATTCAAACATATGTTTTGTTTTGCTGCTGTTTTGAAATGTTTCTGCAAACAGACTGATCTTCAACAAATTAGTGTTTCTCTCTCAAGGAAGCGAGAATCCCGCTGTCACATTCTGGTGTTGGAATCAAACCACCTTCACCAACACAATATCTCAATCTCCCTCTCGCTCTCTTCCCCTCTCAGGCTGACAATCGAGGCTGAATGTCTGCTGCAGCTGCAGAATTTCCCAATGGACACTCACTCCTGCCCTTTGGTTTTTTCCAGCTGTGAGTATACATCTTTTTAAAATAGTTTTTTAGATGGCAAATAGAGAAACCCCAGGAGAGTAAAACTTTTCTGGGGAGACCATCCTCCCTTTTAGCTACATTTTTCACCTAATCTCTACAACTGTCTTCCTGGGCCATTGTCCGTCATGCCCTGAAGCATCCTCCCACTCCTGGGCTAGCAGAGGTCTTCAGGGACAGATTCACAGCATCTCTGAGTTTCTCCTTAATTTGGGCGGACAGTTGGAGATGACTATTTCACTGACCTTCTGGTCACTCTGACTTACTAGACAGAATATATCCCTTCAGCTGGCAGACAAATGGCATCCGTTGTGCCTTGCATCTTTCCCCTTCTGCTTTCTGAGGTGGCAGCTTGGCTTTCCAGACCTCAGCCCAGAGACAGGCCCACTATTTGCACCCAAGGCCATCGCAAAGGAGGGGTACTCAGACCTCTCCTCTCAGTCCCCACGTGTCCATTGTCATCAGCAGAGAGGGCTGCTGATGTTGGCACACCTCCACAGGTAATTTTGCAGGGAGCCTTTCTGCACCAAGAGATTCCTGTCTTTATGCATTGGTTGGAAATCTGATTGAGTCATCTTAGCTGGGGTTCGCCTCTCCCGCTTCCCCCCTGCCACTGAAGGGATGCAGCTCACGTGGTTCTGAGGTGCTTCAGAGGGAGGCAACATGCTGAGGAGATACCATCCCCTCATTTCCCACCTTCCCTCATTCTTTGCTAATTAACGGTACATGCCATACATGCTTGATAATTAGAAACACACTTTCAGTTAGCTGCCAAGCTCTTGTTCCTTCCCTCCTCTGAGGAACTCTCTCGTAGGTGTCAAGGTCCCTGCTTCACAGCAGGCTTGTTTCTTTGTCAAGAAATCCAGAGCCAGGGGAAGCCATGCTCCAGCCTGCAGGAGCCAGTTCTCCTTCTCCATGGAGAATGCACCCCTTCTTTTCCATACATAGATCAGCTCCCAGGGAAAGAGGTACAGAGATAGTCAGAACGGCCACAGCCATGCTACCTCCCACTTTGGCAGCTTTGTATTCCTGGCGTACTCATGCCTGGGAAGGTAGTCAGGAGGAGTGGTGAAGGTCCCCATGTTGCCCCAGCTGGGGGAGTCCTCTTACACCAACTCAAGTCTCATTCCCACCAGTGCAGTCCTTAGAAAGCCTCCCGTTTCTAGGATTTGAAGCGGTCCACAAGGGGAGATGCTGTCCCTATTCCCATTGCATGTGGGGATGCCTAAGGGAATCTAAACACAAGGCATCAGAAATACCTGCCTGAAAACTTCATGTCTACAAAACAGCTAGGGTGAGATGCCAGTGCTTCTGTAGTCAGGGTGGTGAATGAGGTGGAGGCACACAACATAACTCTTTTGTTGATGTCCTTGCCGCTTTTCCCAGATGGCTACCCACGCGAGGAGATTGTCTATCGCTGGAGGCGCTACTCCATTGAGGTCTCTGACCAGCGCACCTGGAGACTCTACCAGTTTGACTTCACGGGGCTGAGGAACACCTCGGAAGTTCTCAGGACTGGGGCAGGTGAGGCAAAGGGAGACAGCCCACAGAAACGCCAGTGTGTGGGAGACCTCGTGGGAGGCAAAGGAGTCATCAGACAGCTCCACAGTGGTGGGGAGGGAAGGTCACAACAGCACAGTTAGAGAAACATAAGAATGAAAGGATGAACCTTTGCTAGAGGGAACAGAAGCAATGGGGATGAAGGGTGAGGGGAAGATGAAGCAGGGGTAGGCCACAACAATTGACATCTGTGAACTGTGGGGTGCAATGCTGATGTGAATGAAGCTATCCCTAATTGAAGGGTCAGGAGGGAGAGGAGATGGAGCTCAGATACCCTCTTGCTGCAGTATGTGCATACTATGTGATCCTTGGGTGATGCTCATAACTGGAACAGGGGTGGGGAAATCAGAACTTGCAGGTCTCAATCTTTCCTTCTGTAAAGTTGTGTGGAGCTGAAGAACACCTGAATTATACTTTAAGAGACAGGAACAAGGCTGCATGTGTGAAGAAATGAGGGAATGAAGGCCCTTCAGCTCCTCCTCCTAACAGCCCCTTCCTTCCCACAGACAACCGAGGAAAGTCTCTCTGGGTTCCTGAAGGTGGGGTCAAATTTGTGAGCTCATATTTTTAAGCCTTCTGAAGCAGCAAGTTCAGGGTAGTGTTTCTCCCACTCTGGAGAAGGCTGCTGTTGCCAACGTCAGCAGCCAGGGCAGAAAGGCAGCACAAACCGGGACAAGAAGTGGTGCAGTGAAAGTGTCTTGAATGCACCAGCGGCTGTCTGATTGTAATTCTCTTTTTTGGTAATTGCTTGCAAGCTCCATCTTAACCCTAGAGCTGTCGAGTGGCTTTCTTCCAGTAGTCACTAGGAGCCTCTGAAAAAGAGGAAGAACCTCAGCTGTAAGTTGCCAAATGAGCAATTAGGATGTACGGCACCACATGCCTTTTCTAGGGGCAGAACCAGAGTCTCGATGAAAGTGATTGAAGGACACCTCCTTTGTCACAGCTCAGGTAGTTAGTTGGCAAGCCAGGCCATGTAGCCTGTCACAGCTAAATAGCTTCTATAGAAAAGAAACCCTTGCAGCAATCAGCTGAAGATGAATACTCTCTATAGTTTCTTCCCTGAAACTTTTCCACGCAGTGTGCTTTTCAGTGTGCTCGGACACACAGCCAGGCCAGTACAAACGCAGCCTGGTGGCCACATAGCCAGCCAGCCAGATAGCCAGCTGGGCAACCACAAAGTCAGCTCTTAAATTAATCAAAAAGACATTAAGTCAGACTGCTATAGAGCCAGCCAGGTAGCCACAAAGTCCACTAGTCACAAAACCAGCAAGCCAGCCACAAAACCAGCCAGCCAGGCACTTTAAAACAACAGAAAAATCTAATCAGAAACACTCCAAATTCTGAAACTTCGCCGATTTTTGTGTTTTAGAAAGCCATGTTATGATTCCAATGTCTCTGTTGCTTTTTCCTAGGGGAGTACATGGTGATGACAGTTTCTTTTGACCTGAGTAGACGTATGGGTTATTTTGCCATTCAGACCTACATTCCCTGCATCCTGACTGTTGTTCTTTCCTGGGTTTCCTTCTGGATCAAGAGAGACTCTACACCAGCCAGGACATCGCTGGGTAAGAGACAGGTTCTTGCACGTCTGCTGCTTGTCGAACTCTGCAAGGCTAGCAGACTGGCAGCGTTGGGAGTACGAAATCTCCTAAAGCACTTCGCCGTTTTCTGGCATTATTCAGCTTCCTGGAGGACAGTCCACTCCTCCATCTTTCTATTTGTAACATTATCCCAAATCTCTAGCTGTGTTGGCTTGGACTACTGGATTATTTCAGGATAGCACGACACTCTCATATCTTGATCTGAGATCTGACCACAGTCTTTTCCAAGTTGACAATGTGGTATTTTCATGCACTGAGACAGAAGGGGTGAGCTGTGGCATTGCAATGCTGGCCAAAGGGCTCCTGTCACATGCATGTGTCCTGCATTTCCTCAGGACTTTTCAAGGGCTCAGTGCAGGACCAGTGACATGAAGACTGTAGGGTAATGAGCAAAGCTGCTTGACTCTATCCAGAGAGTCCCAAGCTCTGGCAGGATGTGGGAGCCCTGTAGGTACAGCCTTTCTCTGTCACACCACGGTGGGAGTCCAGGACATGGCAACAGCTATGCCTGTTGTTTACATTTTCTCAACAACCTGCAGTGGCTCTTTGAGGCAGGAAAAAACTTATGTTAATTGAATCCTGCTCTGATAGGCGCTAGAGAGGTCTTTACGAATCTTTAATGCACTTTGTCTGTTTCTGTATTTTGCAGCAAGCTCTGGTTCCCAGCGCTGTCCTTCCCGTCAGCCCCACTGACTTTCCCTTTAATTGGAGGTAGCATTCCCAGCCATTCCTGCCGGCCTCTGCCGGGAGGGGGAAAGGAGAGGAACCATCAGCATCAGGCAGGGCCTATTCAGAGCCCATCCGTTCTGACCATCTCTCTCCACCTCCCTATCAAAATCAATTTCTTTGGTGCCCATGGAGAGAGCAGGAGGAGGAGTGGGGTGTCATTTCCAATGGAGGTGAGGGTACGCCACAGTCTGTGGCTGGGAAAGGAATGAACAGCATGAGGCAAAATGTTCTGCATGGCTGACACCACTATGGTGGCTGTCTCAAAAAACAAAGGCAGGTTTCCCCAGGAGGGGGGCCCCTCTCTGTAGGAAGGGACCTCAGCACATCAAGAGTAATGTATTCTCTCCACAGCCCCTGTTGTACTTAATACAAATGATCCCCAGTACATTTCAAGCCCATCAGCCTATGTTAGGGAGATGTAAACCAGACCAGTTCCATTGGCATTTCGAATATATGGGAAGTCACATCACATCTGCTGATACAAATACAGCAGGAAAATATGAAAATCTCTTGCCATGCTCCCACCCAGAGCCATTGGGGTGACCCCAGGAAAGGGTGGCAGGTGGATTTAGATGAATGCTAGATAAGGAGAAACATCCTGCTGCTTCTCCACATCCTAAAAAGCAGTGGATGAGATCACGATACCAATTCTTGAAGCTGATCCTTTGTTGGCTCATGATACTTTATCACTGGAAACAGATCTGTGAGCATTACTGCTGCTGCAAAAATAACTCCAAGCTCCATTCATGTCAAAAGAGATTCCTTTATCATCTCCTACCCACTTGCCCTCTACATCACAAAATGGATAGATTGTGAAGAGCTGTCTGAAGAATAGCCACAAGCAGGTTGAAAGCCTATGGGTAAGAATTCGAGACTGTGGCAACAAAAGGAACCTTGTTGGTGGTGTCTACTACAGGCTGCCCGATCAAGGGGAGCCTGTTGACGAAGCCTTCTTATGCCAGCTCTCACCCTGCTGGGGGACTTCAACCACAACATCTGCTGGAAAAGTAGCATGACAAGCTGTAGGCAATCAAGGAGACTCCTGCAGGGCATTGAGGATAATTTCTTAAGTGGAGTAATAGACAGTCCTACCAAAGGGTGTGCGATAGTGGACCTGATGGTCACCAACCCAAGTGAGCTCATCAGTGACATCAAGACTGGAAGCTGCCTGGGATGCAGTGATCATGCACTGGTGGAGTTTGCAATCCTGAGGGATACAGGTCAGGAGAAGAAGAGTAAAGTCGGGAGACTGAATTTTAGGAAAGCAAACTTCCAGCTCTTCAAAGAGTTAGTCAATAGGACCCCCTGGGAAACTGCCCTCAGGGACAAGGGAGCAGAACACAGCTGTCAGATCTTTAAGAATGCTTTCCATAGCACGCAAGAGCTCTTGATCCCCAGGAGTAAGAAACCATGAATGGAAGGCAAGAAACCAGCATGGCTGAGTTGAGACCTGCTGTTCAAACTGAAGGGCAAGAAGGAAATGCACAGGCAGTGGAAGCAGGGACAGATACCCTGGGAAGAGTATAGGGACGCTGCCCAGTTGTGTAGGGATGGGGACAGGAAGGCCAAGGCATGGCTGGAGCTGAACTTGATAAGGGATGCAAAGAATAATAAGAAGGGCTTCTACAGGTACGTCAGCCAGAAAAGGAAGGTCAAAGAAAACGTACTTCCCCTGATGAACACGACTGACAAACTGGTAACAACAGACGAGAAGAAGACTGAGGTACTCAACAACTTTTTGCCTCAAGTCTTCACTGGCAACCTCTCTCCTGACACCTCTTGAGTGGATGGACCACAAGATAGGGACTGGGGGAGCAAAGTCCCTCCCACTGTAAGAGAGGATCAGGTTCGTGACCACCTGAGGAACCTGAACATACAGAAGTCTCTGGGACCTGACGAGATGCATCCCAGAGTCCTGAGGGAATTGGCTGATGTAGGTGCCGAGCCATGATATTTGAAAAGTCATGGAGGTCAGGTGAAGTCACTGGTGATTGGAAAAAGGGAAAAATTGCACCCATTTTTAAAAAAAGGGTAGAAAGTAGAACCCTGGGAACTACCGACCTGTCAGCCTCACCTCTGTGCCTGGGAAGATCCTCCTTAAAGCTATGCCAAGGCACACAGAGGACAGGGAGATGATTAAGTACAGCCAGCATGGCTTCACCAAGGGCAAGTCCTGCCTGACCAACCTAGTGGCCTTCTATGATGGAGTGACTGCATCAGTGGACAACAGAAGAGCTATGGATGTCATCTAGGTGGACTTCTGTAAAGCCTTTGACACAGTCCCCCACCTGAGACATTGCCATACTTATTGGTGACTCAGTCAGACACCACTGACTGAATCCCAACTTGCCCATTGCCTGCCCAAAGCCACTGATCCAGTATAATTGCCTCTTAGCATATCCTTCCTTCGTACTCTCCTCCCACCATCCAAGCAGTTGTTCCTCTGTACAGCCTTAAGCAAAGTCCGAGTTCCCCACTCCTTTCACAGTCTAGATTGATGGCCTGTGTGACACCTGGGTTTTGAACGGCTCTTTTTCCTTAAAGCATTGCCAGAGGGCACCTCAAAACCAGAGTCTGGATGAGCAGAGCAAAGACGGGACCAGACAACCAGAGGAATTTCTCTCCCACAGGAGAAGGAAATGGGGATGTTTTGGGGGCTGGATGCATGTAAAAGACAGAAGTGCTCCTCTTCATTAATTAAATCGTCTCTTTTCTCTTCTAGGTATCACGACTGTGCTAACAATGACCACCCTGAGTACCATCTCCCGCAAGCACCTTCCCCGTGTTTCCTATATCACAGCCATGGACCTCTTTGTCTCCGTGTGCTTCATCTTCGTCTTTGCAGCTCTCATGGAGTATGCTACGCTCAACTACCTTGTGGGAAACAAGAAACCACTTGAGCACAACAACAGGAAAGCCAGGCTGGTAGGTCAAAGCAGCCAGCAGAGGTTTGATGCTGTTAGAACCCCAAGCTAATTAGAAATATCGCTCCTGAGCCTGCATTGGAAACTGCTGATGTGGTTTAGTGCCTGACCCGTACTCTGTTCATAAGGTCCTCAGACCACTCTGTGTGCTGAGTCTGAGCACCTGAAAGGTGAGACACAACCAGAAAAAGCAGCTGAGGCTCCCCTAAAACAATGAGGTCCCTGTCAGAGCCAGGCACCCTGTGCTCTCTTCAGAATTGCTGGAGAGCTTATCAGTACAGTTTAGGATGCCTCACATGACCAAATGTAAATGTCTATTTCAAGACAGGGTGATCCACACTCAGGTTCTTCCACCCATACTAGTTTAATCTCTGTGAATTACAGAGGTATCTTAGGTCACAGAGATGCAGAAACCTACTTTGTTTTGTGGTCTATCCATCAGACGACCTCCTGAGTGTGGGGACAGTGAACCCAGAGTGGTCATCATCCCCTTGAGCCCAAGGTACTTCTGACACATCAGCTGAAACAGGCTTCTGAATTGGGACAGAACTGAAATGAAAAAACAGTTCTCTTCTGTGCCAGCCTCATTTCCCAGCATGGGTGGAGAGAGCTCTTCCATGAGGCTCATGATACACTTCTTGTCCTGGGCCAAGAAGTCATGAGTCACACATAGCCTTTCACCAGCTTTTTTCCAGCAATTTACAGCAACCAGATGACACATCTGGATTGTATTCTGTGTCTTCAGAGATAGCTGAGCTCAGGGGAATGAGGGAGGAGGCTAGCACAGCTGAAACCACACAGGTCCCGTTTCTGCACTGACTATTAGTGGCAGAGATGGGGAATCAGAGTAACTAGATCTTTGCTGACTAAGGCTTTGCCTTAGGGTGCCAGGGAAGAAACTCACAATCATGCATGCCAGTCCCCACAGTACACCAAGGTGGTGATTTACAACCAAGTGCAGAGATGGGAGATGATCAGTCATCCCTCTCCATTGAACTGCATCTATGCTATGAACTGATCTGTTGCCAGTTGGATGAGGTTTGGTGTCTAGAACATGTTTTCTTGCCTTTTCCTTGCCTTTAATCCACCGACCCCTCCTCATTACAGCCGCCTGCCAGCGCACAGGTGATGCCATCCTTTACCACCATCAACATCAACAACATCATGCACTGGCCCCCAGAGATAGAGGAGGATGAGGATGAGGACCCTGGCTCCCCGTGTCTGGAAGGAAAGGAATGCGAAAGGTTCTTCTGCTGCATTGAGGACTGTCAGACAGGAACGTGGCGGGAGGGGAGGGTCCGCATTCACATCTCCCGTCTGGACTCCTACTCTCGTGTTTTCTTCCCCACCGCCTTCCTGCTCTTCAACATTGTCTACTGGATTGCCTATCTCTATCTCTAGCCGTTCTCTGTCCTCATCTGGAATGGACTGGACACCAGCAAGATGGGCTTCTCAAGGAGCATAGAGAACAGCATCTCTTCCGTTGTACTCGATTGTTGGTCTGAACAATCCAACCTGGTGATTCCCTCTTCCTGCTCTCTCATCTCTTCTGAGAAGAACCAGAAAGCTTTTTTTTTTAGCCTTCTAACATATCTTTTTAGAGAATCTACCCTTCCCAAACAACTCCCTTCCAGCACCACCAGCATTTTAGTCCTTGTAAGATTGCCCAAAAGCATCCTATTCCATCTCAAACATTAGGGATTTTGTCAAAAACAAAAACCTTAATGCGTTTCATTTTTCCATCCAATCCTACTCTAAAATTCCGTGGGAAGTGATGGCAAATGGAGTTTTCTGCATAGTTATTAAGACTGCAAAGGAAATAAAGTACATCTTACAACTTCTGCACCACTTCCACCAAGAATAGGCTTTGTGGAGTGCTAGAGGCTTGGAAAGGTCAGAAAGCTTTCCCACAGTAGCTGGGCTTGGCTAAAATGTTTTGAACCCACCCAGAAATCTGACAGTGGCATTGACAAGGATGGAGTAGCTGCAAGCCTCCACCGGCTCCCCCTAGAATATCCGTGGAACATTCTTCATGGATCACTCCACTTGTTGTACCAAGTGGCACCCAAAGCATCCACCCACTGAGGCGTTGCTGTTTCTCATCAGATGGTGGTAAAAAACACTTCACAAGTTTGAAGGGCCCATCTGCCTTACTGGAGCAGACTCTTCAGGGCCCACGGTGACATTCTGCTTTGTGATCAGGACTGTGATCAGGCTATGCAGCTTATGTGGGGCATAGCCAAAAGAGGGAGAAAGTCCTTATGCTACAAAGACCAGAGGTAATCTCATGAGCCTGTTGTTGTAGCTTTCTTTGGCCTGTCTCATGTGAGCTGGGCCCCACTGTACCATGCATCATAGCAGGGCAGTGCTCTCCTTCACGACACTTGTTGAAACCCTCAGATTTGTGCTTGGTAGTAGGTGCTAAGCTGAGAAAGGGGTACTAGAAAAGGGAACACAATCAGCTACCAGTGCTGCACCTAGCAGTGGTGGGGAGAGAGCATTCCTGCAGCACAAATGTGTTTCCTTACTTCTTTTTTTTTTTAATAATTACATAAAAAAACCCCACTTCACTAAAGCTGTATGGCTCCTCCCAGTTGCCACCAGTACGTGGCCCTTTTTTTCCCCAAACCAGGAAATGGAGCAAGTCGCCCCTGGTAGATTTCAGGAAGGTCAGACATAGTCAGATGGTTCCTTACGGTCCATCTTAAGGGGCTAGAGAAATGCATAATACAGTCTCTAACTGGGAAGAAACTGCATAATGTAGAAGAAGGAACTTGGGCCCAAGGTTCATAATGTGTAAATCAGCTGCCTCCCCATTTATACCAACTGCTGATGTGACCCACAGCATGTTTGTTAAAAGCAATGCACCATTAATAGTTACTTACTGTGTAAATTAGAAACACAGAAAAAAATCTTTTTAAAACCAGCATGTTTTAGAAACAATTAGTACTTAAAAGGCTTGCCACGAGAAGAAAGCTGGCATGGCTGCAGATAAAAAGTTAGGAACGGCAGGCTCACAGGACAGCTAACAGGGGCAGGAGGTTTTACATATTCTTAGAGAGCAATTTGATCTGGTTTAAAGATGGATTTTGACACTGTTAAATCTGATCTGAATAATGAAGTGTCATGTTTAATTCATTCATAAATACAGCCTTACCTTGGTTCCAGAGGAACAGCTAGAGCGCCTAATTAAGTATACAATAGTACAACACTCAGCTAAGTATAACCTAATGGGGGTCAGACCAGCATAGCTCTGGAAGGGGAAATTGTGCCTGTCTAACCTGTTACAGTTCTTCTTTTAAAATACCAAGTAAGAGATAAAGGTTACCCAGAAGCATAATTTACTTAGCTACTGCGACAGCTTTTGAAAGGATGGAAAGAAATTATGGCGGGTGGCTCTAACTGAGGAAATTGATTTAGCAAAAGAATTATTAAGGAGGTTCTAATTAGAGAAAATTAACTGAGGAGAGGGGAAAAAAGAATTGTTAAGGAGGCTCTAATTAGAGGAAATTAATGTTTTAGAGAGAAAGACACAGAGAGGGAGAAGTCTAAGAAAAGAATCAAAACAACTTCCAGACAAGGAGAGCTGCTGGGTGACAGCGCCAACTCCCAGCCAAGCAGGTTGATATTCTGCTCCTGATAGCAAAGTGCTATTAGATGTAGCAACAGAAAAACCTCCTATGACTCAACCCTACACCGGCAGGGAGCTGGATTAAACAGGGTCCTCTGATCTCTGTGGAGAGCCAAAAAAGAAAGTGCACCCTAGATTAAAACTGGCTCACGCGAGAGTCTCTGAGTGAAGCATGTCTTCACATGTCAGAAGGCAGCTGCTTGCGTGTGTGTGGGAGGGCACCCTGGTGGCAAATCAAGGCCCGTGCCAAATATGCTCATTAACAGTACGGTGGCATAAAAGGTGTGCAGGCAACGCAGGCTGTAGTGAACACAGGCAACAAAATGTAGAAGGGGGTCATCTGAGAAAGGGATGGTGGATCTGAGAAAGGGATGGTGGAAGGGAAAATTTCACATCCATGTGCAAGGGAGTCCAAACATCTGCAATTCACTGTAGGTTCGAAGCACTTGGGAGCCTTGATGGACACGGATGATCATCATGGGCACCGGAGTACAGCCCTGAGAGCAGCAGTTCGTGGAAATTAGACCTTTTATGGAATCAGCCAGGAGAGAAGCAGGGTGTACAAGAGACCAAGGAGGGTGACAGGGACTTGGGCAAAGTAGACTTGAAAGATTATAAGACTTCAGCAAAAAAAGATAAAGCCAACACACACCTAGGTAATTTAACCAATGATGGAGGATGTGACAGAGGAAAATAGCCTAGCGTGGGCTGGAACACAAGGAAGCTGATTACTAAGGCTGGGGAAGGAGGAGGGAGGGGGCTTTTTGGCTTAGGGAAATCTGTGCCCATCATAAATAGCTCAATAAATAAAGGCATGCACAAATTCAATCATGTTTTTAAGTTTCTACAGTATCTCAAAAAAGGAAAGCTAAGAAAAGACAGAAAGAAAAATCCACCATTTTTTGGAATTACTTTGCAAAGCTCCATTGTCCTGAAAAATAGGTTTCCCTGCTATCAGCAGGGAATCCAGGGCACAGAGACATCCAGTAGCCCTGTGTGGCCCTGCTCAGCAAGGCAGCAGGAGCTGAGCCCCACTGGTCCCCTCCTAGACCAGCATAAACCACCCACCCTTCCCTGCATGCTGTAGTTTCTGCCATCATGCTGCAGTGGGTTATCGTACCACAGTGTCTTTCAGCCCGGGACAGCTGTTGCCTTTTCACCAGTGTCTGACTAGCTCACTCCAGGGGACACAGCCTGAGAACATGTGGCTGAGCTGTGCTGCACCGGGCGGGAGGGACAGAAACACCAGGGTGGCTGCGAGACACCTGGGAAGCTGTGCTGCCTCCTTCCTCTCACATAGATTTTGACTTTCTTCCCCACCTGGAAACTTGGCGGAGGAGCCACCTATTGCTGCTGCCACAGGCCAAGTTGGCACTGGGCTTCCCTCACCTTCTCCCTCCCTTCCCAGGGACGAGCGAGTCACCCCTGCACCTACAGAGGACCTCTGTCAGATAGCTACTACATGACAAGTTTCCTTGCTGGTGGCCCAAGAATGCCTGATACTGGCTATCATGGCTGATCCCGTAGCAGAACTCCACACACCCAAGTTCGTGAACTTTGCTGTAAATCTGGTCAGTTCCACCTCTTGCTGGACAATCGTCTCTACAACTTCCAGGATGAAGTGGACGATGACCTCATCTGCCATATCTGCCTTTAGGCTCTGCTCCAACCTATGGACACCCCCTGTGGACATACGTACTATTTCAAATGGCTTGAAAACTTCATGCAGGAGTATAACTTTTGTCCTGTGGATCGGAAAAAGCTCTCTTTCCAGCAGTGCCACAAGTCCAGCCTTCTAGTACAAAACCTATTGGATAAGTCAATTGACTTCTGTCCTTTCAAGGCGGAGCATCAGCAGAGAATGCAGCGGTGTGAACTAAAAGCTCATCTGCAGAACAGGTGTCCTGGTTTCAAGAAAAACAAATCTGAATTACAGCAGAAAAAGAATCCCATTTCCAAAGGGAAGGAACATCCCTCTACCAAGGTGGAGACAAACATACCCAAGAATCCAGAGATGCCAAGTAGAGGATCGTCACTTGTGACAGAAAGCTCTGCAGCTGCCGTGGTATCACTAGGGACTACAGAGCCTGGACTGGTTAATCCAGCTTTTGAGGAAACTGAAGAAGACCTTCCTCAGAGAGTTCTTATGGCTGAAACAAACACAACTGAAATTCCCCAAGAAGACCTGGAGGAAGAACTGAGGATAAGGATAGCTGGGGGTAAAGACACCCCACTAGGAAACATTCTTGTTCAGGAAGTCTTGTGGGATTCTGTCATTGCTGTGGACGGAAGAATAGCACCTGGGGACCATATTCTTGAGGTGAATGGTGTCAACATCAGCAGTGTCAGTCACTGCCAAGCTGTCGCTTTCCTGTGCCACCCAGGGCTCAGTTCTGCTTAGTATCTTTATCAATGATCTGGACGACGGGATCGAGTGCACCCTCAGTAAGTTTGCAGATGACACCAAGTTGGGCAGGAGTGTTAGTCTGCTGAAGGGTAGGAAGGCTCTACAGAGGGATCTGGACAGGCTGGTTTGATGGGCCGAGCGAGGCCAAAGGTATGGGGTTCGACAAGACCAAGTGCTGGGTCCTGCGCTTGGGTCACAACAACCCCATGCAGTGCTACAGGTGTGGGGAATAGTGGCTGGAGAGCTGCCCAGCGGAAAAGGACCTGTGGGTGTTGTTCGACAGCTGGCTGAATATGAGCTAGCAGTGTGCCCAGGTGGCCAAGAAGGCCAACAGTATCCTGGCTTGTATCAGACATGGGGTGGCCAGCAGGACTAGGGAAGTGACCATCCCCCTGTACTCAGCACTGGTGAGGCTGCACCTCAAATACTGTGTCCAGTTTTGGGCTCCTCACTGCAAGAAAGACATTGAGGTGCTGGAGTGTGTCCAAAAAGCAACAAAGCTAGTGAAAGGCCTAGAGCAGAAGTCCTATGAGGAATGTCTGAGGGAGCTGGGATTGTCTGGTCTGGAGAAAAGGAGGCTGAGGGGAGACCTTCTCACGCTCTACAACTACCTGAAAGGAGGCTGAAGTGAGCTGGGTGTCGGGCTCTTTTCCCCAAGTAACATGTGATAGGACAAGCGGAAATGGCCTCAATTTGTGCCAGAGGATGTTCGTATTGGATCTTAGGAAAAATTTCTTCACAGAACGGGTTATCAAACATTGGAACAGGCTGCCCAGGGAAGTGGTTGAGTCACCATCCCTGGAGGTATTTAAAAGACATGTAGACGTGGTGCTGAGGGGCATGGTTTAGTGGTAGACTTGGCAGTGTTAGGTTAATGGTTGGACTCGACAATCTTAAGGGTCTTTTCCAACCTAAATGATTCTATCATTCTCTAATTCTAACATCTGGCTGATGATGGGGACTGGAAACGATGATCTCAGCATTTATGTTTTATGGTTTTTGTTGGGAAGATGCAAGAAAGTCAGGAAAAAGCTTGATTTCTCATTTCTTTGTCTCCAATTCCTATCCTTCCCCTCCAAATTATGCCATGTAAAGGACCATTTTTAGACTGTACGCTCTTCAGGGCCGGGACTCTCTTATTGTGTGTTTGTACAAGGACTAGCACACTAGGGCTTGCTCCTTAACTGCAATTTCTGGATGCTACTTATTATAGATAATAAACAACAGTATGGACTACCCATCTTCAACACCACTGTCTATCCACATCTTGTAAGAAGGCTAAAAATTGTCCTTTGTCCCCCTCTTGATGGGCTTACTGGAGCTGGTTAATATTTTTATTTCCCAAGAGAAAAATATCTGGTTGGAAAGTGAAGAAAAATGTTGGTCTGAGACTTTTGGGGTGGTGTGGTGATTTTTCTGATTTATTTATTTTCTTTTTAAAGAAAGACAGAAGTTGCTTCAAATCAATGCTTCTCAGAAGCAGTCTCTACCGTTTAAAATCATTGTTTCTAAGACAAGAGAACCCCTTTCTTGGTCCCCTCAGCCTGTTGCCATTGTAGAGAAATACTGATTTTTCCCCAACCTTTTTTTGGGCGGGGGGATTTGCATTAATATTTGGTGAACTTTATTTTGGCCTTTCTGCTCCCCATCGTAACGCTGGTGACTTTTGGGGTGATCAAAATCAAAAGGACAACCCCAGCTCTGAAGAAGGCCTTTCCCAAGAGCCACCCAGCCTCCTGTCCCCGAACCGCACAGAGGAGTGAAGGCCAGCAGTGCCTGTGTGGCTGCCGAATCCAGCCACATATGTGAAACCTCACCTTTTGCTCCTTTGGAGAAGCATTAAGCAATCAGCCATGCCTGATGCGCTAGGGAAATTAACTGGCCTCTTGCTATCCCTCACACAAATTCCCTCCTTCAGCACTGTCTCCCTCCCCGCATCCTGCATAACCCTGACATGCTGCCGCCATTCCCTTGGCCTTGAAGCACCCCTAAAATCTCCCCTAAACATCCAATTTACTGAGGGAAGAAGGAAAGGGAGCACTAATGCTAATGAAAAAGTCCCCTCGACCATTAAAACCACCACAGGATCACCCAAACACACACAGCGTCGCACAAGGCCTGCCTGAAGATGGCCTGCTGCCCCCAAAGACTCCTCCACCTCTCCTCTACAACCCGTTTGGTGCTTCCTGAACTTGCGGGGAGATGTGGCCCCACCACGGCCTTGCCTCGCCCACAACATGGAGGAGGGCTGAGCCACCTCCTCGAGGCCGCCACCCACACCACCTCCTGCCCCCTCAGGCTATTTCCCCTCCTTCATCTTTCTTTGGGGGCTTGTTTTCTGGGTTTCCTCCTGCCCCCCCCCAACCCCGTCCAGGGCCGCTCGGGGTTTTCCCGACAGACGAGGATGGTCGGGCCCATGTCGCCGACCGGCGGCCGGCCCGGGACAGCGCCTCCCGCGCAGGCGCGGAGCGGGTCCGTCGCCATGGAAACCGTTAGGCCGCGGCGCTGCCGCCGGTGCTTGAACCCTAAAAATCATCGTATTTTTAACGTGATTTCCGACACACCCCCCCCCCTCATTTCTTTCCCCACTTTTGAGTGCCAACGAGAGGCGTCGTTATTTTTATTTGAAGCACAGCGAGGGAGGGCAGTGGTTTCTGAGGAAGGCCGGGGTGACCGTGTGCCCTGGGGCCAAAGGCCGGGGGCTGAGGGGAGAAGCTTCCTCCAGGCACGGTTCACACCAGCCCCGAAAGAGAAAACCTCACACCTCTCTCCAGCACACATTACATCCCCTTCAAGCTTTGACAGTTCCCAAAATGTTAAAAACATGAGGTAGTGAAGGGGGGGGAGGGGCGGGGGGAAGAGGGGAGAAGAGAAAGTTATATTAAGTCGTTACTTTTTATATTCCTAAAATACATCCATTATAATTTGTCTTCCCCTTAATGCCTCAGGTTTATCGGCCTTTGGGAAGACTGAATTTCAGGAGAATGAGCGTGGCCAAAAATGTTTCAAGCTGTGCGCCGCGGGGCGAGAGGGGAGACATAAACCCTTGTGGCAGCGCAGCCCCGGCGTGGCTGGCGTGGGGGCTGCCACCCCAGGCCCGTGCCAGGGTGATGGCCACTCCACAGCCGTTTCTGCCTTTGTCTCCTCTTGGAGAAATGTCATCCATCGCCTGACAACACAGCACAACGTCTGGCAGCCCATTAGGGGCAGGAGGTAACCCGCTGCGAAGTGTCGGGGTATAATAACTTCCCATCAGACTGGGTGAGGAAGCCCCAGTATCCAGAGGAAATGCCCTATTGCCTGCAGGCCTTCAGCAAAGGAGTATGTTGGGGAAAAAAAATTGGGTTTGTTTTTTTTTTAACAATTGTGCAAGAGAAAATTGACTCAGTTTTCTCTCAGAGGAATCTCAGGAATTTCAGGTTGCTTTATTTTTTTTGTTGTTGCTGTTGATGATTCTTTGTACTGCTGCCTGGCATGATTTTACCCCTCTCTCCTTGTTTTTTACCCCTTCTCCCCACATCTTCCAAAAAATTACTTGAGTCCAGGCCTCATCTGTCCCAGCCACACTTCTGGCGCCATCTGAGCCCATATGACAATAACAACACCACAGGATGGAAGAGAGCAAGCAAAGCCTTAATAGTTGCTGTAAGCAGGTCGGCATAGCAACATCTCCAGAGAGAGCTCTCCATGGGGTCATTTCCATTCACTTTAAAGCCCACTTGGGTTCCTAGAGTGCTATAAAATGGACTCAGAAAAGCTGTTAATTAGGATTAGCAGCTTCAGGAACATCAAGCCACAGTGCTCCAAGCTGAGCCATTTATCTGAGAGAACTCAGGCCTCTTGACTGCCTTCTGAACCGAGGCGCAGGACACCACATGTCAAGGCAGACAACTTTGAAATCAGATGTCAGAGCCACCCGGTCATCTGTGAGAGAAGGTTCCTACCCTAGCTGCTGAATGACACTGCTGCACCTCTTCCTGCATGAAAGGCCCCAGGAAGGTGGTAACACAGAAAGGCAGCTTTACGATAGCTTCTGTCACACACATGAACAAAACAGGCTGTAGGGAAAGGTTCAGCCATTGCCAGGCTGCCATTGGGCTGATTTGCATCTCTCATGCGTTCCTGACCCTGACAAACCTCCTAAGGCAACCTTTTCTGACATCTCCCCTTTCCAATGCAAGGTGAAACACAGATGTCTCCCTTACATTATTCTGTTTCTCTTGGTGTTTGCATCTCCTCCGGGTAAAACACTACCTGACTCAGAGCTGAGCTGAAGGCAAAACTTCCCATCTGGGAGCAGAGTACTAGCTTCCTTGCATATGTCACTCTTCGTGGAGAAATACATTAGATCTGGTCAAAGAAATACCCATGGCAGCAATTCAGGCATTCACACTGCAATCTGTTTTTCAAGATCATGCAGTTCAGGGCTTCTGGCAGCCATGCTTTCAGCTGTGTCCATCATAAAGTGAAAAGTCTTGTGCCATATTGACAGCTGGACCATGTTCAAGCAGATCTGAAATCAATTTTAAGGCAGCACTGGGCCTACACACTTCTCACACAGAAACTCACAGTAGCCTCAAAGAATATATATGGCAGCAGAGATTCACCAGGCCAGAAAAATAGAAATCTCTACCCAAGAGTTTACAGTTAGCATCTTGAAAATGGTAGGTACCTGCTGTGGTCCTTGCCATATGGGAGATCCTCTATTGCTCCTCTCCAGGATACGTCCTTCACCAACAAACTCTTCTACCACAGAGCTTCAGCCAGCCCCCAGCAGCACCCAACAGAGATCAACAGCTTGGGGAAAAAAGTCAAGACAACGTGCGAGAAGAAAAAGCTGTAGGAAGAATTTAGTAAGCTAGAACTATCACATCTCAAAAGAATACGTACAATGCTAGGTGATTAAATCTGTCAGTAAGACATTGATGCTTTGACCAAGCAGGTAGAATCATAGAATTATAGAATAGTTTGGGTTGGAAGCGACCTTTAAAGGTCATCTACTCCAACCCCCTGCAATAAGCAGGGACATCTTCAACTAGATCAGGTTGCTCAGAGCCCCATCCAATCTGATCTTGAATATTTCCAGGGATGGGGCATCTACCACCTCCCTGGGAAAACTGTTCCAGTGTTTCACCACCCTCATCGTAAACATTTCTTCCTTATATCTAGTCTGAATCTACCCTCTTTTAGTTTAAAACCATTACCCCCTGTCCTATTTTAGTACGAAACCAAAAGCAAAAGGAACTGCACAACGCTTGTGGAACCGTCTCAAAGTCCCTGCATGCCCCCTCTGCCTAACACCACTGGTATATGAAATCCTAACAGCCAAGTGGAGAAACAGACCAAGCTCATTCAGGCATTTCTCATTAGTTTCCCGAGATTTCTCCGTTTCAGGCATTTCTCATTAGTTTCCCGAGATTTCTCTGTTTTCTGCTTCTGAATATATTCATCTGGCAGCAAATTATAGATGAGGGAAGAGCATCTCTCCCTAAGCCATCCAGAGAGCACAAAGCAACAAAGCAAAATCATAACAGACAAGGAAACTTCTTGAGTCATCATCTTCCCTCCTGTCCCTCTCCCTTTCTAACATTGCTGGTAGCCTTGGGATTGTTCCATGCAGCCTGGAACCAGAAGGTACCTTTTCCTGCTGCAGGCATAAACCACTTCACCCCAGGGGAGAAAAGAGGATTTTCAAGCATGGCAAGACTTTTACTTTCATTTTACATAAATAAAGGAAGAAAACAGCAATTGCATCTTTGTATCTCTCTACTTAGGTACCTTGTACATGTTCTTCTGAGATTGATGGCCCAGTTATGCCAAATGCATGAAATAAAATAACTATCCCTTTTCCAAAACACTCGCCATCGTGCCCAATATAATCCCGCCCCCCCAAAAAAAAACCAAACCAAAACAACAACAACAACAACAACAACAACAAAAACCAAACCAACCCAACCCAACCAAATGAAATAAACCAAACAAGTGAATTCATCAAAGAGAACGCAAGAGCTGTTGTGATCAGTGCAAAACAAGCCAGGGTGGCTACGTATATATATGAAGTCAAGTGAAAGGAAAACAGCCCAATGTCTGCAGAACAGAGAATGTGTTTTTGTCAAATCTTCAGATCCCATATGACCAAACTGCAAGGCATTTTCAATGGCATTGATTGTGCTGTATCCTACCACATATTTCAAATTATGGCTTGATCACCAACTTTCACTGCTCAAAAAGGAAGATAAAAACTTGCTCTGGGCTGATAACATTTTAAAGAACCATTTCTGATTTCTATGGCCAAATTTTCAGAACAAATACATTTGTCCCTGAGATAAGCTGTATTTGATCTGCATTGATATTCACAGAATAACCCACTTCTCCCTGTCTGAAGAGACTGACATGTTTGCCACAGAGACTTCAGATAAGCCATTAATACATGTTGCTGAGTTTAGGGCTTATAGGGTCACCATTCCATGTGGACTGTAGGTAGCCAGCATTTCTACAGTGTTTAGGACCTGAATTTAAATTCAGCACATATATTTATATTAGGGGAAAACTTGGCAGATTGAAACATAGTTCAGCATATTTCTAACGTGGTTTCCTCGATGCGTTCTTCATCTCCCAGGGAACCTCAGAATTTGGTCTAAGGGGAGGTCCAAGAAGGGCGAGCGTACTCCATCTGAGGAAGCTCTGCTCTTCCACTTCCACTTGGTGCACATAGACTTCAGGCTCATGTAAAGGAGTTACTTGATGGCTCCTACAGCTCCCCCAGTTATTACAGCCCTGGGTCTTCAAGAATCAGAACCCAGCAGATTTTATACTGAATTAACTTCAGCGATAGGTCCATGTGTTGCCTTGCCAACATCATTATCAGACTCAATAGCATGAGTCTCTATAGCCATAAAAAGCAAGACCACCCAGAACTGTTACCTCTGAAGCTGAACTAGTGGCGTGACGTACTGCCACATGCTACAAATCTCATAACTGAGTTTTGATTGATCTTATAGAATCACAGCTCACAGCATGCTACACATTGATCCCCATCCTTCATTAGCTAAAGCAATAGAAACATCTAGTTTGGAACTCTTGGGATCCAAAAGTACAGAAAATTGAGTCCACATACACTGCCCCACTGGTGAAAAGATGCATAAAAACCAGTGAGGCGCAGGCACAGCACTCCAGAAAGGGAGCTCCATGAATTCAGCTTGTCCCTGGTGCCTGCCACCTTCTTTCTGCTCTGTAATTCATTAAATTCAGGCTACTGCCCTTGCAAACCGGGAATCTTTATTAAGTGATGTGCAGAAACAATCCAAAGACACAGGAGGTTGGTCACCCTCTTTGTTCCATAAGCCAAATGCATACACACACAAACACACACTTTTTGCCACCAACTACCTCTTGCAGAAACAGCTTTCACCTCCTGATTGTCCAGGCTCCTCTCCAGGGAAGAGTTTGAAAAGACTCTTGAAAACACCGAGTCAGGAGAGACGTGTAGTGCTGTACATGATGTTTGCTCAGGCTAGGGCACTGGAGTGTGTGGGCCATGCTGGTTTTCAACATTTTAGTCCAGCCAGAGGTCCAGAAGCTCTACAGAGGGAAGCAAGAGTGAATCAGCAAGGGTCTCAAGGGAGCAGAAATGCATATGACTGATACAGAAAGAAAGAGGAAGAGCAGAGTATGAGTTTAAAAATTGTTTTACCTGAAAAGGTAGCTGATGAAAGGCATCTGCTCTCCCGTGTAGTTCATGACTTTGGATGGAGCAAGCACAGCAAAAAAAAATTTCCAAAAATAATATAAAATTTCGGCCACCTAAAAATGTATCAGAACAGAAACAATTTCTCACTGTGATCAGATTCTAAAGCAAAGCCAGAGCTCTCCTCAGAAGATCGGACTCTGTGGGCTGCTTCAAACACACTCTGTGAGGATGAAGCACAGGGACCTCACTTTCAAGCAAGTAAAGAGCCTACTGACCCCAAGCCACCCAAGCCAATATTTCCCAGACCCCAGCCTGGCCAGAATAAGTCAGTGGCTCCTGCCCAGTCCCACTGCATGGACACAGGTGAAAATTGCGCCAGGGGACTCCAGTACCTGGGAGCAGGTCTCCTTCCTCAGCGATCCTACTGCTCGCCCACACAGTGCCCCAGGGGAAATGACTTTATCCCTATGCTGTATTCAGACATCCTGCTATAGATTACCCACAAGGGGTCTAAACTGAAGCACAAATAATTAGATTCAGGCATTGCCACCCTGCATTAGGTAGTCCAGGAATAGCACTAGCCACCTCCTCCATACAAATGGCACCTAACCTCTCTGGGGCAGCCTTCCCTGAGCCCTGAGATGGGACAGGGCCCATAGCAGGACCTGCTTAGTGCCTCCTTTCCTCATCTCAGGGACAGCTGCATTGTAAAAGCGGATTATTATACTGCAAAATTTACTTTGGCTATAACTGGAAAAAGTAATCAAAGCAAATGCAACAGCTCAGAAGGAATCAGAGTAGGATTAGACATTTATATGAATAAGAATAGCTTCTGCGCTTCAACTTGCTGTGAGAAAAATAATAAGTACCTCAGTTTTCACGCTCCCAGGCAGAAACCTGATCTCTGAACAAGGTGTTAGAAACAAATTTCCTCGCCCAATAGTAGTCCACAACTTCTCCAGGCCACAGCATAGGGTTTAGGGATGTCTAGTGGCCATCGATAGAGACAAAGCTGGCTGGAAGCCCATGGGCTTGTTCAGGAGCCACTGCAGCAGAGAGGGAGTGAGGTGGGCTGCAGTGTATCAGGCATAAATTAAACAAGCCCGTCACTCCCTTTTCTCTTTGCATTTCCTTGCTAAATCTTAGTCCCTGACAATCAGCGAGTTTCTGTACTGGATTCCAGGGATCTCCTTGCTTTGTTTGGTTTGCTCCTGTGCAGGGATGGATCACTGCCACCCCTTGCCTCCTCTGCCCCCACGAAAGCTGAGCTGTTAAGCTATAATGGCCATAGCCCCAGCTGATTAATAAACTGGCTTGAGACTGCTGATCTCTTTGGACCATTAAACCTTTCCCCAGCGACTAGTCATTAATCCCCCAAAGAGTCATCCTGGATGAGGTTGTTGTTAGCCCCATCAATCCTTTTTAAGGCCTCAATTTGCAGCAGAAAGGAGCAGGGAAGGGGGGGGGGGGCAGTCTGCATTTGTCAGGCAGTGCCATCTGTTCCCCTGGGTTACAGACAGCTACGCCAGCCCCTGCGTGCCAGAGCTCAGCGTTTCCACTCAGGTGAGGGCTGTCACTGTGCAGCACAGACCATCCACCAAAAAGCATGAGAGTACCGCACCAGACATCTGGGGTACTAAACAAGACCAGGAGAAAAAGCCGACATTTGTTTCCTTAATTGCAATGCCTTTGGCTGGGACCAGAAGGCATCATAACATACGGTTACCGTAGGAATACCTGCTGTATCAATTTCAGTAGAGAAGCTTTCAGACAAACAGGTTTAGGACATGAATTACCCAGAGCTTTACAACCTATAGGCCTGAGCAAGTCTCCTTGTTTGCTCAGCTTCTGTTTCTAATCCCAATGTCTTCATTATTAAAACAGTCCACATCTTCAGCCAGAAGACTGGATTTGCTTCAATGATGAGTCTGGAAAGTGACATTTCAGCCATCCTGGCCATAGCCCCCCCTACACTTTCAGCCTCTTCCCCCGTTGTCAGCACACTAACCCTGATTATCTTTCCTTAGCTCTTCTAGGGCTTTTTGATATCCTTAAATCTCATTACCATGAGCCATGCTTAAGGGCTTGAAAGGAGGACAGTGGCAGCAGAGGTGCTGAACCTCCAAAGTTCATCCTGGATGCAGCATAGAAATCACATCTGCAAAACCACAGTCAAATGTTTCTGGGTTTTTCACCTAAAAACCCAGCTATTTCCCCACCACCACCGCTGTCTCTGGGAAGTTACAGCTTTTGAACTCTGGATTTTATATCCACATGAGGTTTTGAATGAATGAGTGGTGCATGTTTAAGATCAGGTTTTATAGAGATGAGGTCATATAAGCCTGTCAGCTGGAACCAAGCTACATTTGTAGCTCCCCACAGAGCAAACTGTGCCCCAATCTGGTCTGCACTACTAGGTATTGCACTGCTGTTAATGGTCTGCTGGAGCAATCACAGAAAGGACAGGAGTGAGGGATGATGCTAGTACAGAATTTATGCTATGGACAAGAGTTTTCTTCTTCAGCTAGTTGTGTCAAGGATGGCTGCTGCTGAAGCCCAGTGTTCAGGCAACGTCAGAGAAAACAGCTTCAAAGTTTAAGTTGGTAACTTAACCATGATGCTACTGCCCCTGCAGCATGTCCAAAAGGGGCAATGAGAGGGCAAACCCCTGGCACTAGCACAGCTTGGAAGAGGACATCTCCATCCTCGGCCAAAGAGCTGGTCAGTGCTATGCTCTTTATTAGACTTCCCATGTGTCTGTGCCAGTGTCGCTTCATGTCTCTGTGCCTCAGCTGCCAGATATAATTTGGAAATGACCATGCCAGTTCTACCCTTTCAGTGTCAGACTTCTTATACCGTGAAGCATGTCCTACCATTAACAAGCAAAACTTTTACACATACTCATCAGAGGTCCCGGTATGCTGCTTTACTACCAGCACAGTGCATGACTTGGCACGCCAGCCAGCTCACCGGATTAATGTGAACATGAGTCTTCGGAAATGATTTTGGCTTTAGCAATATCTTGGCTGGTGCTGAGCACACCAAGTATAGCCAACAACAGCTGGACTTCGGGGGGAGTGGGGAGAAAAGGAAACAACCACACACACATGCAAAAACCATCAGTCAGGCTCCTTTTAAATAATTAATGCAGTGCACAGTGAAAGGCTTTTCAGCTCTCAAATCTTCACATGATTATATAAACCTTAACTCATCCCAGCTACCGAGGACCTGTGTTTGTTTGTGGGCATTAACAGCTGCCGCGGTGTTATAATTAGAGCAGAGAACCAGGAGTCCCATGGGGAAATGGAGGAAACCCCACACTGATCAAGTCATTTAAACATTCAGGGAGATAAAACACCGCAGAGGAGTTCTGGAGGGAGCAGTGCTCAGGGAAGGGAGGGGTTACAGCCACCGCAAAAGTTGTTTCTGCCTCTCTTTAGTCCATACAATTAATTAAGGTTATTAATTATTTAGGATGATACAGTAATAATTAGTGCAATAATCTTCTCAGCCACTGAAATAGCCCCTTCCAGCCCCTGAAGATCTTGCAAGATGTCACAGATTCCTGTGCAGTCTCTTGCCTCTGTGGTCTTAGACTGCCTACTGCACCCTTGGCAAAGCGAAGGCTGGTGGCTTCAGCAGGGAGAAAGGACCACCCCAGCCAGGTCCCCACCACCCTCCAGACATATGAACAAGGGCCTGGCGTGGAGGGCGATGGGAGCTGCTCCCACATGGGAGGGTAGCAGCGAGCATGTGGTTTGGATGCTGCGGCTTTCCTAGGAAGACTCACTGGGTGCCAGCATGAAGTGGGGAAGGACCTTGAGGGTCTGACAAATGGAAGCTTCTCTGGGAGCAATGGGGAGCTATGGTGTGGACATGTTCCCCAGCCCTCTCATGGGCACTTGTCCAAGAAGAACTTGCACGTGACCCCAGATTCATCCCCAGAGAACGGCTTTCCCCAAATCCATCACCCATTTTTGTGCTGGTGACTCCCATAGCCTGTCCCAGGAGTGCTCACGTTTGCAGCATGCTGCCGTGATTTCTCCCTCTGTTCTCCCTGGCCGTGGGCATCATGAGCCAAGAGGCACCTGAGGACTGAGGACATTGCAGTGATGCCAGAGGTTTTGCTTTATCTCAGGGCCTTGTAAGCCTCCCACATCCATCTACCCATGAGGTGACCCCAGAGTACAAGAATGCCCCAACTGCCCTCCAGCCCCTCTCCGTCCCATCATGTCAAGTGGCACCTCACACTTAAGAATTTAGCTCAACCAAAAATTAACTTATTTTACAATGCCCACACCCTGAAGAAACACCAGCGGACACACACCATCATAGAAATAACGCTGAAAACCAGGAATCAGCTCTCCTGCTCCACATCCAGCCTCTTCTTCCTCCCCCAGGCAAGTCCCGATTGTTGCTCACAGCATCCGCAGTCCTCGGGTGCGACCCAACAGGCCACATCGCCCAGCCTCCCGGGGGCTTGCGTAATGGGGAAGTGTCAGAGATTAGAGACAAGAGAGCAGCGACTGCAATATAAAAGCAAACTGAATAATTAAAGAGAGGAGCTGTTCCTCGCAGAGAACAAAATGAAAGAGTTGTGTGATTTGAGCAGAAGTGACCTTTACACTTCATTACAAGGAGGTGGTGTCCTTATAGGGTTATTAATATTTCCAGATGAATTAGCTTGGGTTAAAAATGGCTCAAAGGAATGAAGAGAGAGAGGGAAAGTGTGCACAAAAGTATATCATTCTGTCATTTTCTCCTCCTCTTTGCTTTTTACCTTTTTTTTTTTTGTAACTTGTTGACCAGGAACAAAGCTTCATTAGAAAGGGTGAGAGCCGCAGGATGACCTGACCGAGAGATCTTTCTTCTCCACTGGTTGCGCTTCAGCAAGCAGCCTGTGTGAGGCCTCTGTGGCTGTTTCGCCGTGTTTTCATCTAGGGCATAGATTGTGTCATCATTCACCAAACTGCAAACACTCTGTGGGACTGACGTCCAGGAGGTTTTGAGCCAGCACTGGAATTCAGTGCTGCTGCTGTTGGGTCCATGTGGAGTCAGTACGATCTCCTAGGGCATCACAGGTCTCACACGTGCTCTCATGGTTACTGTTCACCTCCCTCTGGGCCAGCTGATTCCCATTCCCGCTGCCCACAAAACATCTTCCCACTTTCATCAGTGGGGAAATGGACAACTCTGCTCAGCAAGATCTACCCCATCAAACCGTGGGGACATTTACACCCTGACACTAGGGACAAGAGATATATCCTCCCTCCCAAACAGAGACAAAGCCAAGGCTTTCATTAAAATTATTTTAGCAGAGGGCAGCCCATAAAAACGTCACTGAGAGCAGAGCTGCTTTGATGCTGTAGCTGACAGAAGCTCATACGCACACAGACACTTTTTCCCCCAACGTACACACAGAAAAGGACCTTTACTTCAGCATGTCGCAGCAGACACAGGCCCCCACAGCCTTACAAAAGCATGACTGTCAATAATGTCCCAAAGCACTGGGTGAATGAGATGAGCAAAGCTGAACTTGGTGATCTGAACCTAAATCCAAGCTGCAGTCACACTGCTCAGAGCCTCGAGGTGTACACAGTTGTGCTCTTTGCTCAGATCACTCAGTCTCATATTAGTTCCATCACTGACTTTGCAGATGTAAAACCGCTGCTTCCTTGAGAACGCATCCAGATACCTGGTTGCTTCTCCACAAGCCTGACCTAAACCATTTGTTTTAGTGCCTCTCTCTGCCCAGTGATAACAGACATCAGGAAAACCCACCCTGGCAAACAGAAGAAGAAAGAAGCACGAAAGCAGGTGCACATCAACAAGGAATGAGGGCGCTGTGGTGGAGCCTGCAATCAGTCTCATGGGCTGCATCGTTACCACAGTGGTTACTTCCACACCATCCTCGCCAGAGACACAACAGATCACCTTCCCCTGCTCCACTTGTGGAGGGGGCTCTTGTAAATTTAATGCAAAAACCCAAATCAAAGAGAGAGTTTAGGCTTTTGAAGCGATCATGAAACGGACACAGTGGCAGCTGCTGCTCCTCCAGTGGCTGCTGAATCACAGACCCTCACTTATTTATAGGCCTCCCCAGGGTGCTTGCAGCCGAGCTGATGACAAATACCAATGAACATCTACACTCACCCCCACAAGGTGTTGTTATCCTGGCTGTAAGGGAGATGCAGAGCAACTAAATAACACATCGTCAGCTGCGCCAGACAAACGTAGCAGAGGCAGGCAGAGGATCCAAGACGCTTCACCGACCAGGCACTGCCTCCAGCATCGTCTGAGCTTTGTTCCCAGCAAATGCACAGGTCCCAGTCTCTCACCCAACAAGATGTAGCCAGTGTCCATTACTAAGCCGCACAGTTTTTGATGCTATCTATCTTCACTCTTACAAAGGTCAATGCTCTTATGACCACAGAAAAGAGGACACGGATGCACAGAGCAAGCAGAGGACTTGCCTGATTTCTGAGCCGAGCAGGGAAGCATCCCAGGGATGCAGGCTGAGATGCTGATACTCCAGAGGGAGCAGCAGGAGGAGATATTAAAACCCAAAGAATGGCCAAAGCTTTCCCTTTTTTGCTGGAGGCTATTGCACATGGGCCAGGCAGTGAACAGGGCAAGAGAGGAGAAAATTCAGACTTAATCTGGCCTTGGTGCTAGGAGAAGGCATGAACATGAAGGGAGGGGAAGAGAGAGGCCAAATGTTCCCCAGCCTGGGTCAAGGAGGTAGGAATACCTTTCAGGGACAGCAAAGGTGAGCTGTACCACCTTTCTGTCCATAAGAGCATTCCTCCTTAGTGATTTCCGTCTGGGCTGTGCTTCAGAAGGAAGAGGCCATTTCCCTCCCCGTAGAGCTCTCTCTGAGTGCATCCACAAACGCTGGTGCTGCACAGCTAGGAAAAGTAGGAGTCAGCTGGGAGGATCGCCATTATCAGTGATGATTCACAGGCCATAGAGATCACAGCTTGCCTTGTAGATGTCACTGGGACCTGGCAGTCAAGGAAAAACATCTTATTTATAAACTGGAACAAATTACAATTGCTGAGGTATAGCCCACATGGGAGCTGCTGCCTGCTTTGCAGAGCAGAATGGCTCCTTAAATGATACATGAGGCTGCAGGACCCTTCCACAGGGCTCGCTAGCTGGGAAAGGGCCACCCAGGCACGGTGTGCAGAGCCCCGTCTCTCACCTACAATCAGACCAGGGCTGGGCCTCTCTGTAATAACCCTCCTGGTGTTGGCTGACACTGTGCTGCTGTAGCTCATTTTTTATTCAAGTCATCACTCATATGTAAATCTGAAGGGGCTGTTTGGACTAGACATGTTTTCTGTGAAAGCTTTCACATGGGCTGAAAAAGCAATGGGTTTTATAGGGAACACCTATGGACTTGTTCCAGTGCAATTCCAGATGGACCCGGGAAGGCAGTGAGCTGCTCTGCAAGGGAGGCTTGGATCCCAGTGGAGTTGTCTCTGGGGTGAAAATCTTTGATGTCTGATTTAGGGTTTAGCTCACTATGCGGCCAACAAGTCTACTGATAAAGTCTCCACCCTGACTCTTCAGTTTCATGACATTTATAAGCATACAGTTCCAGATTTAGGTGGAATTAGCTGATGGCATAAAATGTTACTGAAGCGGGAGCTGGAGTCAGATAGGCAAAAGGTCCTCTACATTTTGTTTGCTTTGTTTTGACTTTCTTTAGCCAAACCCATGGCTGATCTCAAAGGACTAGAGGCAGCAGCAGTACCACACACCTGAGATCCACTGGGAAACGCAACTGTGGAGCAGTGGAGAGAAAAAGAGGAAAGGGTTGGGAAGAGGAGACATGAGGTGAAGACCTCTTGCTCATCTCAACAAACAAGTGCCACTTTAACTCTGCTAACACAGAAAACAGTAGCAGCAGTAGCTCATCATATGAAGACTGTGACATGAAATTTATCTTTTTTCCTTGCTTTCACAGCAATTTTGCACTATGTTTGATAGCTGATGTGCATATCCAAATTCATGCAGCCCTACCATCCCTCTCTCTCTGCCTACTCGCACTCACCCACGCTCCTTCCACATGTGACTCAGGATGAAAAGGGATTTAGAAAGATGCAAGGAACATTTACAAGCCACCCACCATTTCATCCTCAGCCTGGATTGCCACATTAGCACCTCCAGTTTGCATTTAGAGGCCAGACTGGCCATCATTTGGGATAAATCCCCAGGACAAGTATTTCTTCTGTCCCCAGCACAGACAGGCACAGAGGAAAGCTGCACAAGGCCTGCCTCAGTGATTACTGTTGGCTGGACATTGCAAGGCTGGATTTGCTTTAAAACAAGGCAAGTTTCCTGACTTCTTACTCGATGCTTTGTCCATAGGCTGCACTGCAATATTCACCCAAGAGTGGTTGAGTGAGGACTTGAGTCTGTGAAATATCGAGCGAATTACCTGCGGCACGCGGGGACTGGCGCAGGTTCCACCAGCACAAAACGAGCAGCAAAAATTACCCTGGCAGCAGCCACCAGGGATTGACAAGGAACAAGCTAACCAGATTTGGGTGACAAACTAAAGCCAGGCTCCCCCTCTGCCACGGCTGCCGAGCAGCCATTTAGGGGAACACGTCACCACGAACATCATCCTGTTTCCATGGAGACCAGATTAACAGAGTGGCCAAGAGAAGCTGCACTCCTAATCTCTCCCAGAGAAAAGATCTTGCTGATACAAGAGACTTTTAAACATCTTTAATCCAAACTCAGGGTTCTCCTTTCCATGTTCTCTCTAGTCCTGCTAGAGGTTACTAGCTCTTTTTAACCCCGAACCCAGCACTATAGCACCAAGCAGTGTAGGTGCCCACAGCCTCTGCAGTTCCTTGCTAAAATAATATCTGCCCTCTCTCTCTCTGCAAAAGTTTGGCTGTCTTAAAAATAACACTTAAATACCCCAGCCCATCACGTGCAAGCGGCCTGCAAAATGATGTCTGCATTGGGGCACTCAACCTACTTTCTGGTGATGGAACCAGCCACTGAGGACAGAGATGCAGGCACTACCTCCATCAACAAAAAGATCCAGCTCCTGCCTTCTGTATTGCATGAGATGTCTTTTATTGACTTTCTTCCCCTTGGCTTTTGCCTTTCCTCTGTAGCAATCCAGGTAAGAGCGGATCCCACTCTGGGCAGAGTTTGCCCAGTGGAACGGTGCACTGTAGTTGCACAGTTTTACCTAAGGACTTGCTGATAATGACTTCCACAAAACTATGTTTGACCACTACCACTGCAAAGAAGTTCCCTGCTATACCTATAGTCCCACCTGCACTTCGGGTGTGTTGATTTTCTGTCCATTCCGTGAAGAAGGTGAAGAGAATAGCGCAGCGTGGTGGGAACAGCCACACAGCAGCTGGCAACGCACCTACGCCCACCCTGCCTGGACCTGCACGCCCTGTCTTGTCTGTGGGAGGGTTTGTGGGCCTCAGGCCAAGGCAAGGTCTAGGGGACTGGAGTCCAAAGCAGTCTCCAGCCTACCAGTAAGAAGTCTAAACCCCTGATGAGAGGTCAGTGTTGGAATAGCAAGGGGTCCTGGATCTCAGCCTATATGGGCCAGGAAATCCTCCTTCCCAAGCCCTGAACTTAGAATCATAGAATCATTGAATTGTCAGGGTTGGAAGGGACCTTACAGATCATCTAGTTCCAACCCCCCTGCCATGGGCAGGGACACCTCCCACTAGACCAGGTTGCTCAGAGCCCCGTCCAGCCCGGCCTTAAAAACTTCCAGGGATGGGGCTCCCACCACCTCTCTGGGCAACCTGTTCCAGTGTCTCACCCCCGTCATGGGGAAGAACTTCTTCCTGACGTCCATTCTGAATCGACCCATCTCTAGTTTTAATCCATCCCCCCTAGTCCTACCATTACCCGACATCCTAAAAAGTCCCTCCCCAGCTTTCTTGTAGGGCCCCTTAAGATACTGGTAGGCCACAATACGGTCGCCTCGGAGCCTTCTTTTCTCCAGACTGAACAACCCCAACTCTCTCAGTCTGTCTTCATAGGAGAGGTGCTCCAGCCCTCTGAGCATCCTCGTGGCCCTTCTCTGGACACGTTCCAGCACGTCCATATCTTTCTTGTAGTAAAAACTTCTCCAGGGGAACCTCCAGACCCCAAATTTAATTCTAGTTTGGGAGGAAAAGAGTTACTTTGTTCTCTACTTCTAGCAGCACTGCAAATTTAAGCACAGCAGAATGAGGTCTGCTTCCTCTCCAGATATTTTTGGCTTGGTCTGTCCTTTTCCTGATGGACAATTCCTATCTCCAAATGCTTCAAGAGTTCTCCCCACCCTCCCTGTCCATCCAAGGCAGGCACCCCCATTTTCAAACCGTCAGGCAGGGTCTTTGCCACACAGCTATTGTTAGTTTAATTCCAATGGGATTCATATTGATTAAGCCTCATCTGCTTCTCTAAAACTCCAGGCAGTGGGATGCTGCACACAGCTCTTTGTGCTTTCCATCGAGGTTTACACTGAGCCCCGCAGATGTGGCTCATACACTGCTCTGGCTGCTGAGCTGAACAGGACATTGAAGGCTCTACCACCTTCCTGTTGCTTCCAGAAGTTTAAAGGAATTTGACTACTTGCTTTTTTCTCGCCTTTACCCTATAACCTTTCCAGGAGGTTCTTGACAAAGTCTGATCATGCTGGAAAGATGAAGAAGGAGAGATTGCGACCAGAAAGTTCAGTTCAGTCTCAGTTTCATTCCTGCTTCCCTTGCCAGAGGGGTTGATGATGTTCTACACATCTGCAGACATAGTTACAGGTTTGCACAGCCTTGTCCCAGAGGGTCGGAGCTTGTAAGTCAACTGTACTACAAGGTCTCACCTGGGTCAGCCCTCTGGCCCCCCCTTGGGACCCTGCATGTGCTGAGGTTTCTCTTGGCAGTCAATACACATGCAAGCCCGAAGCTTCCCAAAAGCACAGCTCGAACACACTCACCGCATGTCTCTGGAAAGACACGTGCCTCAGCACATTTGTGTCCTACAGCTGTGAGCAATGAAGGGTTTGTTTCCTCCCCAGGCTCTGAAAGCACATCTCCGAAGCACCAGAATACGTCTGATCAGCATCTCTGATTTCAGATGAGAGCCCTGCTGGCACATGGGATAAGAGGGAGCAAAATTAAACACAGGATATTTTTGGGTAGGGTTTACTACATCTACTTCTATGGTCCTCCTTTGACTGAAGGGTCCCTGCAGTCTAGTTCATGGCTGTGCATGGTGGCTGGACTTTGGTAGAAGTGGAAGCAGGGGCAAGTTAAAGCAGAATGCTGCAAAGGCTGTGTTTGTAGCACCTGCACCTGCAGGTGATTTTTTTTTTTTTTTTTGGCCGGATGATGGGCCCCTGGGCTCTGCCTTGCATCCACAGCCACAGAATCACAGAATGGTAGGGGTTGGAAGGGACCTCTGGAGATCATCTTGTCCAACCCCCCTGCCAAAGCCACTCTGGATCAGACAACTAAGACTATTTCATCTGAACATGGCCCCAAACTCCTCCATCTCACCCCCCAACTGGTCTCTCTGAAAACATGATGCCCAGAACAGACGATAAAAGTGCAGAATGTTATTACTATTATCGTTTGTGTGTAAACAGGTTGTACTGTCACCGCCAAGGCCATGTCTAGAGGCCCAGAGAACTGGCCCCCCCTGTTGGGGCCACCACCCAGGATCTGCCCCTCAGTCTGTCAGCCTGGGGCTGTCGGGGGAGCACGGGTGGGAGGACAGGGTAGGGCAGGAGCTGGCCTGAGCACGCCACGTAAGTAGAGGAGATGGCAACTGCCTTCCTATCTGCAGCTTTTGGGCACCTCAGTTGTCCTTGCAGAGCAGAAACAGCACAGGCAGGACAGCGGATGCGTTTGAGGTGCTCACAGTGGTGAGGCACCTCGGGAGTTTCCTCCCACACGTGGGCTGGATGCCGGGGGACAGCGAGCGGGGACTGGCTTTGCTGACTCGGCCTCGGCTGTCGGGCCCGATGTGTCTTCAGCGGGGTCTGTCACACTCTGCCGCTGTGGCTTGGTTTTGCTGGCGGCCAAGAGCTCAGCAATGGACAGGCAACCAGAGGGAGGAAAGCGGGAAGAAGAGGGGGCAGACGAGATAAATAGGTAGTGTGAGGATAATAAAGGAGGACAGCTGGCCTAGAAAACTCAAAAGATAAATTGGCAAGAAAAAAACTGAAGCTAATTCCAAAGTGCGAGATTCCTGCTGAGCCCACAGGAGAGAGGCACCACGTAGCACCAGCTCCCGCTGCAACTCCTTGATGCCAAGCGTACCAGTGGCCAGCACCCAGCTGTGGTTGGCAGCTGCCAGAGCCCTTCACGTCAGCATCAGATTTATAGCCAAGGAAAAGCAGGTGGCTGTGTGGCTTTCCCCATGAGCAGGGGACCTTCTCTGCAGGACAGGGACAGCTGTTCAATCTGCAATGCACCATGCTGGCAGCTCAGACTCACCAACCCAGGCCATACCAAGCCTCTGCATGCCCGCAGGACACAAACAGGGCTGAAGTGGACCAGGAGGGACTTGTCTTGGCCCCCGTACTCCAGTCCTTTCCTTACTTTGTCATTATCCAAGACCCTCAACCCCACCAAAGGAGCTGGGCAAGAATCTTAGTACTGCCTTAGTGCAGTACTAAACCCCACAGAGCTCTGGGGAGGCCAGAGATGGGGGCTCACCACCCTCTAGGCTGGGACAGCGGGTCTACATGAAGCATGGAAGCAATCTACCAGCGGTCACTGAAGCAATTGAGGCTAAAGAGTTTTTTATCATTGAGTTCCTCTGATGCATCACAGTGCAAGAGACAGGAACATTGTAAGACTCTTCAGTAGCAAAGAAATGATGAAGTGCACCCTACTGACATGAACACGATCTCGCAGGAGGTCCATGGCCTGGGCAGAGAGATGAACCTGTGTCTCTCAGCTCAGCGTTTTTCCTGTGCAAATGAGACCGGCAAATAAGCACACAGCACTGGTGTTTTCACAGATGGCATCAGCAAGCTAAATTGTTTTCCAAGGTTGCAACCAAAGATGGAGGGAAAGCCAGAGCAGGAGGGAATATGGAACTGGGGAGCAGCCTGTGCTTTCCAGGTTGACAGAAAAAGCTGGGAGTGGTAGGACTAACAAAGAAAACAGAGTATAGCTTTAATTCCCTTCTAACCACCCTGTCCACAAGCATCTGTCCCAGCATAGGAAAGGCAGCTCACGCTTAATCCTCCCCACAGATATTCACATCCCTCCCTTCACCGCCTGGAGCCTGACTTGGAGAAGTGAAAACAGCAGCTACAAAGTCAAAGCTAAGTGGCAGCTTCCCATTTAACCAGCTCTAATTGCCAGCTGAGCAGACGGTTAATCTCCAAGAACGTGCTGTGATACGGGTGTTGCTGAGTCCCCATAATTGCTTAAGAGCAGCCATCGAGGATGCCGGGAATCGGCCAATTATTCTCTCTAGTTGCTTTTCCTCCCTTCCCTCCCCCCCTCAGATTTGTGAATTAGCAAAGAGATTTTTTTGCCCAAAAGCAGCCGGCGCAGGATCTCTCAGCAGTTCACTAGGGATGAAGAGATTATATCTGGGCTGGCTAATCCTGTGTGGGCAGGGAGAAGAAAAGAGGGGGGCAGCAGTGGGGATCCCACTGTCAGCTGGGCCCACTGTGGGGAGGGGGAGGTCTCTGTAAAACCCTTCGGTGTTATTGCCGTGGAAGCGAAGGGGAGGCAAGTCACAGGTGATGCCTTGAACAGAATTCATCCCAGCAAGCCAGCGCTAGCCCTGAGTACAAATCACATCCAATTTCCAGCTCCTCAATGGCTCTATTGAGTAATAAATCAGCTCTACGTCCAAGCTGGCTGAAACACTCACGCTTCCACAGTTATCTTATTCAGTGCTGAGAAGTTAAAGCCTTCTTGCCAAGGCCAGCAGGCTGGGGAGAGTCAACCATCCAAATCCCTTCAGAGCTCAGCAGTAAAAAACAAAACAAAAAAATGCCAAAAACCACAAGACAAAAAGCAAGTCCCTGAACTGCAGATCACCTGCACATCTCCATTTGTTCAGCTATTTTTCGCCACTCTGGCAGAGATGATGCAGTGGGCCCAGTATTCAGCTAGTATGATCAGCGCTCTGCAAACAGCCAGGCCTCTGGCTAATTCAATGCTGATCTACACGTACAGGTAACAGGGCTCAGCTCCCAGCCCTTGGTTATCTTTGCAGCTATTTAAAGTCTGGTTTCCTCCATAAACATTTCATGACCATCACTTAAATGCCACTTTTAAGTCCCACCATAGCAGCGCTTCTTTGAACTGACTGTACAGGCAGAAGTTTCAAAGCCACTGAAAGGACTGAGGGATTCAAGGTCTATTCATTTTAATGGGATCAGGTTTGTTCTTCTGGAAAGAGTTCCTAGAAGTTTGGATACAGCCACGTTATAGATGCATCAGTATTAAAGCACCGCTGACCTCCTGCAAGCAGGCCCAGTCTGCCTGGGCCACCTCTGGGTGGGACACCCAGGTGGATTTGGGGTCTTTGTTGTGCTCTGCACCGCCAGCAGCTAACGCACCTGCAAGCCACAGCAACCACAGCATCTCTACCTGCATCAGTTTACAACTCTAAGTGGCTCTCCATCTCACATCCCATCCTTCCTGTTATTATTCCAGCCCTTGAAGACACCAGGTAGAATCAGTGTTATGCCAGTTGCTGCACTGGCTTAATGTTGGAAACCTCTTAGTGTCCCCTCTCAGCTGGGATGGGACTGGGGAGCTAACACTGGCCCCAGAACAAATATACACCCCATCCCACTCACAGCAAGCTGGAAAGGTCCCTGTGAGCTGAACCAACAGAGGATGCAGGATCTCAGCGAGGGAGAAAACAGAGCAGAACAGGAGAAAAGATGACTTAAAATCCCACAGTGCACCTTCAACTCAATGAATGCCAACCGCAGTGTTGCACGAGAAGAGTCAGAGATCACTCAGATCTGAGCTAGTAGTTAGTTTATTAAATTCTAATCAGTAAATTTACGTATGTAAACTATTTAATAAGTACAGGTGGATTGGCAGTCAATACTCTACTATTTACTACACTTAAAGTTAGTATGAGATAGAAAGATTATCGCTTAAGCTTACTGTACGTATCTTAAATGCTACATGCATGCAAAACATGTCACTTACCAACCCATTGATGTCTGGTGTCAGGTAAGGGATCCCTCGGCCTTGAGGAGTAACCTTGAGAGACATCCCTACTCAAGGGGAGATCACCACTGGGCATCCAGCTGCTATGGAGGGAGAGCTCAACGGACCCTGATGGCTGCAGATATTTATAGTGTAAAGTGGTTGATCTGTAGTCAGATTTTCTGCTGCGTTAATGCAGTTTTTGCCACTTATCAGCCCAAGACGAGTTTCTGGGGAGTTTGGTGCTGAGTTCTCACTGATAGCCTTACACAGTAGGATTGACTTCGGTTAGGCCTGCATGCTGAGCATCTGCCTGGACCAAAGGTCAGTTGGTTCAAACAGGAGGAGTGCATCCGTCACACCACAGTCCTGAAGCCATTGTCACAGCAAATTGAGGAAGACTCGTTCAATAGCGTGGCCGATCTCTAGCAGCATCAAAACATGCCCTGTGGACACTGGCAGACCTTCTAGGCAGTGACTGGGGGAGGTTCCCTCTGCCAGGGCTGGGCTCTGCTCTTCCCCATCAGCCACCCCCCATGGCAGGGGCTCTGGGGAGCGCAGCTGCCCTGGTGATGCATCTGGGTGACCAGGGCTCGTGGGCAGCCACAAGCACATCTCCATCCTGCCTTTCATCCATATGCAGCAGAGACAGCATCAAATGATGGACTGTGAACACAACACCAAGTGACAGCCTTCCTACAGGAGGATTTTGTGCTTACCCAGCAAGGCCTCTGTTTGCACTGGGAAAGCAAGTTCTGGGGCTCCCCAGAAGCTCTCTAGGGACAGGACAGAAACCAGGGGAACCGGGAAGGTCAGTTGGTTCAAACTCCCATCCCAAGGAAAGGGCTGTCTTTACCCACAGCAAATCCCTAATGTCTAATCTCTGCACGCCCTCCCGGGCAGCCCATTCCTCCCCCTGCATGCCCCTGGCTCCCACAACACTCCGGGGTTGCACACTTCCACACCACAGACATGTTGGTGCAAAAGCTACAACCAGCTCTGATCCAGCAATTTCACCCAAAGGGCTTCACCCTTGCAGGTGAAGGTCCCAGTCCTGTGGGTTACTCCATGGTCTATGCAATTAGCCCCAAGAAACTTTCCACCCGGCAGCTCCCTTCAGCTCCAGAGGAACCAAGTCCTACGCCAAGGGATTGCTGAGGTTGATCATAGAATCATAGAATGTGTTGGGTTGGAAGGGACCTTTAAAGGTCATCTAGTCCAACCCCCCTGCAGTGAGCAGGGACATCTTTCACTAGATCAGATTGCTCAGAGCCTCATCAAGCCTGGCCTTGAGTGCTCTGCCTGGGATGAAAAGATCACAGCACTTTCATTTTGTACAAACACGCAGCTGAGCCCAGCAGTAGTGGCCGAGGCCTCCTCCCTCAGCCCTGTCCTCATGCTCTCCTGACGCTACTCCCCACCCCAGAGGCAGCCGCGTTTCAGCTCCATTGCTCCTGGGCAAGGAAGAGAGTGGCGCTGGAGCCACAGCAGTGCTCCTGAGGGCCGTCCCTATTCTCCTGCTGCCTCGTCTTCCCACGCAGTTTCCTACTGCTTTTCCTTATGGATATTACACTTGTCTGACCCTGGGGAGATCCACTAAGCCTTTTCACAGCTGCCCCTCGTGCAGAAGCCTTTGCACGGGGCAGCGTTAAGGCAGGAGACCATATGCTCCAGCATGGGGGACAATGAGCCACTCACTGCGATTAGAGTCGCTGTGATGGACCGTTGTCATGACTGATGGCACGAGTTCTCTGGGGGAGTCGGCGGGGGGAGCAGATTTTCACAGCAGATAAGCCCTAATGAACAGAAAAATAACTTCCCGTGAAGCGGCAGATTTACAGAGTTACAACAGACATGTCTGGCCTCGCAAGGAAGGAAACACTTCATTGCCAGCAAGGCCATAGAGCGATACCTGGGGCAGAACAGCCAGGGCTGCTGAGAAGGGGCATTTCCCGCGGGGCTTGGGAGTGGGGGAATGAGCAAACACTTATGAGGAGAAGGGGGAGGAATAAAAGCGCAGGGGTGAGCGGCAGAGCAGAACAGGCTCACTGGGGCGTGGGCTGGGGTCTGCAGGTCTGCCCAGGCTCTGCAGCCTCCCCCATTGCAGGGAGAGCAAGAAAACCGTGCAGCTAAAATGCATCCACCCGGACCCCCTGTGCAGAGGGAAAACAGGCACGGAGAAATACAAAGCCAAGGAGTCATTTCCCCAGGGCAGGGCACCCCCTTACTAGGGAGAAGGAAACTTCAGAACTCAATATTGGCCTTTGCGCCTCACGAGCCGGTTCCCGCAAGGAATCTCTGTTGTCTAATATTGGCTTGAGCGCACGCTACAGCCTTCCCCACCGCGTCGGAGGAAGCTTCACCATGGGAACTGCTGCCGAGCCACCTTATATTAGAAGTTACTCCAGCTCTGCCAGGAAGCCTGCCCCGTGCTTTCTATTTTTAGCTGCAGGCAGACCTATTCATATCAGTCACTGCTGGAACTCGGGTCCTTACACACAGATGCGGTGCAGTAATTCAGGGCCATGAAGTCAGGTCTTCAGGTTTGAACGCAGCTCACCAAGATAAATAATAAACCTACAAGCCGTGCGCTCACGAGCCTGGGGGCGATGCGCTGGGCAGGAGAGGGGGGAGCTGGGAACAGGAGCGTGCTTCACTAAAGGCACTCTCATCACACACATTTATTCCACAGGATCACACCACTACTTACGTGCGGAACGAGGCGCAGGCCGGAATGTGATTTACCAGCTCAGAGACATAAACTGCAAGAGAAGCAGGAGAAATGGGATGAGGGAGAGGAAGGGTCCTGAGGGAAGCGTAAACAGCTTCACAAGGCTCCAAACTGGTGGTTGTTTTCCCGCTTGTTAATTATTTCATCTTAAAAGGCTTTTAGAAGGGAAGCGCTTCATTTGTGTTTAACACAGGACAAGTAAAAAAGATGTCTCCTTTTGCAGCTAGTCACTGTAAACATAAGGAGAGTAAATCTCAGAGGTCTGCAATAACTCAGAGTTATTTGAGTAAACCAGTGCAGGGACAAGGTACATATATTTGGTGATGGAGTTCCCAATCAGCCAGACCTTGTTCTAACGATGCTTTATCTTGCTTCCTCCTTTCACATGGATGGTAGCACTTGCCAAATCTACCCAGGTAACTGATAGCTTGAAAAATAAAAAAGCCCTCAGCAGTGACACTACACGCCTCCTTCCCAGGAGCACTGACATTGCCCACCATCAGCCTCCCCCTGCCACTGAGGGGCTGCAGAGCCCCCAGCCAAAGAAAAATGTGGCACCCACATCCCCCCGGGGAGAGGCAAAGCGCTCCCTGCAAACTGTCCCCCTTCCTCCATCCAAAACCTGCCTCTTCTGCACCTCCTCCCTGACCTACATGAGAGAAATTTCACCCTCTGAGCCCACAGCCCAGAGCCCCGTCCCCACGGGGAGGGAGTAAATCACTGCAGGCTTCCAGAGGGTCCCCTCTGTGCCCCAGCGGGAGCACTGGGTTAAACAACACAGGACCACAGACCTTCCAGTGCAGACATCTGAAATGAAAAAGCCCTCAGGTACGAAGCTACAGATACATAGGAAGAAGTACATAGGAAGTACATAGGAAGTTCCGATCGAATATGAGGAAAAACTTCTTTACAGTGAGGGTGACAGAGCACTGGAACAGGCTGCCCAGGGAGGGTGTGGAGTCCCCTTCTCCGGAGACTTTCAAGACCCGTCTGGATGCAGTCCTGAGTAATGTGCTCTAGGCAGTCCTGCTTTAGCAGGGAAGTTGGACTAGATGATCTCTAGAGGTCCCTTCCAACTCTGAAATTCCGTGATTCCGTGATATTCGTAACGTCCTTAATTCACAGTTAACCTACTGGAGCTCTCAACAGGTCCAAAAAGCCTCTGCAGAGCCAAGAGCCCCTGGGTTGGGTGCAGAGCTGGGCTCCCGCCATGAGAGAAGCCCCCATGAAGGTGAAGGGGGCGACACTGACGCTGCACCCCGGTATTTACAGTGGTGATCTCTCTGTAGCTGCTTTGCAGCTGGTCACAAAATGTTAGTTACCAGCGTTTCTCTTCCTCTTCCTCAACATCTTTTCCAAGTGACAAACCAGAAGATATAAGTACTCCCATGAGCTCCTTTAATTTAATTGAGAAATCTTTTGTCTGATTTGATTCAAATATTGTAGAAAATACTATCCGGAGCTCTGCTAGCTATTTTGAAGCTGATACAGGCTGTCTTTATCGTTACACCTTATGGCAGCTAAACTCAACCTTGACAAAGGAAAGCTGAGCACATGCTCACCCCAGAGAGAGCTCTTCCTCCTGCAATGGGCTGGGAGGAGAAGAGCCACAGCCAAAACCTGTCAGTCCAGCTGACAGGCATTTGTATGGTCAACATCTGTGCATTTAATCCCACCAGTTTCCACATGAAGGAAACGCCGCGTAGAACAGCTGACTGGGATATATCCTTCCTGGCTGCAATGCTGAATCACTCCTGTCTGTCGCGAGCGAGAAGCCTGAGGCTCTTCTGCTACAGGGTGCTGAGGTCAGAGAGGCAGCAGGAGGGTCTCCCACGCTCGCACAAATAACCCGGTCCCCAGCCACTGCCCTTGGTCACTCAGCGTGGGACTCGCTGATGGCAGCCCCAGCCCTCCCGACCCGAGGTGTCAGCAGAGCAGAAGGAACAAACGGACAAATGCTGCTTCTCCCATGCACACAGGAGGGGCAGTGACAAATTAATAGACAAAAAGAGCCCAAAACAAAAACAACAAAAGAGCGTGAGTGCATTAAGTCCTTTACCATCCCCAGTTTATGCTTCAGCTGCTACCTTGAGACCGGCATAGAAACCAACGTGCCGTTTGCTTCACGCAGCTCCTGGGACCTTCATGGCACAGTTTCTGCTTGGATAGCTTAACTTCTGGAGACCATTAGGCAGGGTAATTTCACCAGTTCCTAAGAAAATGCCTGGAGGGGTCTTTGCAAAGCCAGTTCAGCACAGCTAAAATATGGAGGAAATGTTCGTTTGAATCCTAACGAGAAATGTAATGACTGCTTTGTAGTAAAGCACATTCAGATCGGCCCCACTTTGGCTGATCAAGGGACGATCTCATCAGCACCCTCGAAGAAGAAATACTTCTGATCCAGCAAGTGAGCTTTACACCTTTGCAGAAGAGTTTTCATCAACTGACAACACCCAGTTTGGGAAAAATTAGCTCACAGCATCACTCAGGTGCAGACTTTAAAAACAAGTGCATTTTTTCTAATTTTTCTCCTTTTTTTTCTTTTCTAGAAAGGTACTTGCAGTTTGATGGGCCCAACTCCACTGAGATGCCATCTGGCTGAACACATCAGCAAAGGTTTGCTCTGCAAATGGCTGTGACCTGTTTATTCATTGACGTGTTGGTGAAAAGAGTGTTCTGCAGAAGTGCTCTCATGAGCAGCATCCACACCTGTGTCCCCGCCAAGGTAGCCGGGAGGGAAATTAAAATGGGGAGAAGGAGACCTTGGTTACGGTGATCAGGAAGCTGGAACAAGCCCCTGAAAAGGAAATAAGTTGCAAGGTCCTGGGCCACCCAAGCCCACCAATACAGCACTGAGAGCAAAAACACAGAACAACCGTTTTGGGAACAAACACCCAGGGTAAGCGTCACTGGTGCCACCAGTTCAGCAGCACCACAAGGAGGAACTAAGTGAGGAATCCAAAGAAATCACTGTGGGTTCACTGGCAACTTGCAAAGCAGGCAGGAGAAATAGTCCCTGGTGGGGTATCTGTTCTGATGTCCCCGGAAGGATGGAGGGGCTCCCCGCAGTCAGAGGAGGCAGGAGGGTTGCTCCCCAGCCCATGCTGGGTGGCAAATCAAGCTTTGGAAGTGGCAGTGGCTGGTAATTTGTTGGATCTTACTGTTACGAGGTGCATATCTGCAGGTCCTCCTCACCAGTGCTTTAGTCAGGGGGATCAGAGTGTTCCTCACCCTGCCTTAGAAATGGGAAAACAGAAGCAGAGAGAGAAACAGCAATGGGTGAAAATAGCCAAGTTTATCGGGCGGCTGATGAAGCAGAGCACACGCCTGCGGGCTGTCTCCTTTGGCTCATTCCACCTCGTACCTGTTCCTCTGCCCAGCCAGGCACCTGCAAAGGCTGTTTTCCTCTTGCCCCATCTGTCATTTCGAACTCTGGCTTTGCCACCCGTGCCAAACAAGACAGTGTAGGGAGGGGAGGGATGGCAGGCAGGTGGCTTCTTAGAAACTGTTCCTGCAACACCCAAACCTGTGAATACGCAACATGCACTGCATTTTGATAGATGTCTGGAGAGCTGATAGAATTAATTAAAACAGGACAAGTATGTGAAAGGTGCTTGTGAAGAGGAGCGGGCCAGTGTTAGTGCCGTATATATCAGCAAAGGCTTAGAGAGAGCTGTGGGAAGGAAACTGGGGACTATCCGTCCTCCCATTGCTGTTTTATCCGGGCAGAGGCTGGTACTCAGCCTTGGCAGCTGCAAGCACTTGCCTGTGCTCATCTGTGCGTGTGTTCCTGTGTGCGATGGCATATAGATGTTCGGCTGTCAGGGGACTATATATTAGCAAGCTTGTGCCCTGAAACATGCTCATGCTCATGCAGAAGCATATGCCAGTAGAGAGCAGGAAACAAACACCCAAGGAACCCAGTTTCCTCTGGCTGCATGACAAAGCACGGGGCTGACTCCTGCCGGACTCTCCGGTACGTGAGGATGCTGCTCCGGCGCAGAGCGGGTCTGTGCTGGGCAGTTGCTCACTGCCCTTGGCACGGCAAGAAGGAGGGCGACCGAGTGTCCCTGCAGGGGAACCTGTTCAGATGAAGGCATCAGGCCAGGCATCTTGCCAGCTGACGCCTTTGAACAAAGGGCTTCACCAAAGCAAACCTAGTATGCAAGTTTGGGTGAAACTCAAAACCCAAAAAAATCAAAAACTCTGGTCTCCTCAGAAAGGGGATTCTTTTGCTGTCTGCCCCAGGCTGATCTCAAGCAAGTGCAAACATCTGCCACCAGTGAGGAAGGAGGACCCTGGATCTCCTCTCCTGGGTACCAGTAGCCGCGTTGTGCCGCAGACACCCCATGTTTCAGAGTCCCCAGCACAGAGGGGCTGCTGTTATCAGATAAAGAACTCAGCTCCCAGCTCCAAGGAACCTACAGCACATTATTTCCCTTTAGTAACTCCTACCTAGCTTTTCCCGACATTTAGGAAGACTGGGTACTTGATCTGTGTGGGATTTTTTCATCTTTAGCACCGACAATCCTCTGATACTGCCAGTGCTTTTTTTTTTTTTTTAAACTCTAACTAGAGCCCTGAAGTTGTTTCTCATATCAAAAGCTCCCAGTCAATCTGATTTTTAGAAAACACAGCGTGTCTGGGGAGAAACCTGCAAAATATAGAACACATTCCCCATTTGCATCCAAATGTTGAAAAACGCCATCACTCCTCTATGATACATCATATCAGCGCTACACCCGCCATGAAATATTCATGGCCATTTATTATGATGCTTTTTATTATCCTCGTAAAACTTTCCAGCGATCAGTGTCTCTATTTGCTCAGCCTCCAGCCTGGATGGGTGCTTTTCTCTCTCCTTCAGTGCTGGCAGTGTTTGAATTAATCCACATCCCCCGTCAGCATAAGGAGGACCCCACTGCCCTCCCAGTCCATCCCGGGCTGCTTCCCTCCCTGTGGCATCAACAGAGCACTCACTGGGAACGGGAGGGTGACTGTGACACACTCTGCCTGCATTAGGTTGATGGAAAGGAAGGAAATTCAAACGAAGATTGGCTTCCCGAGCCCAGGGTGACAGCAGACGGAGCAGAGGCATTAAATGGCGTTGCCACTCCTGCGTGGGTTGGGAGCGCAGTGGGAAATGCTGCCGGTCCCGCCGTCCATGCATCCTCCATGCGACGTTAAAAAAGAGAAGGGAAACACTCTGTGAGGATGGCTCCTGAAGGTTTTATGGCAACTGCCAGATTAATTTTATGGTAATCTGCTAAATGCTTCTCAAATGCTTCTCTGTTTCCTCCTCGGCACCCTGCAGGGTCTGGTAGGGGAAGAACAGCCCTGAGTCGTCTCTGCAGCCACCAAACTGCCCTCGTGGCAATGAAGCAGAGGAAAGGATTGAACCCGGAGGGAGGGTGTGAGAAAGACAGAGACAGTTTCTGGAACAGACGCAGTTTCTGATTCAGAGCAGTCCTTTATAGCAGGACACTTTGTAAGAGCCGCATTCTGCAAACCTTTTATTCTTTCTGCAAGAGCTTGCGAGACCTGCCTTCTACGTGTGGAGGGGAGTAAAAAAAAAGATCTACGAGGACAGTGAGAGCTCTCCTTTCACAGAGACTGCAAAGCTGAATCTCAGTGGAGTGACCTTGATACAACCTCTTGCTTCAAACACACAGCAAACAGTTCTGCGTTGAACAAACTGCTGCAAGAGGATTCAGGCTCCTCACTTGCCAATGCAGTGGCACTGCTTTTCTCCAGAGCACAGTGTCTTCCAAGAGCAAACTGCATCAGCCTCAGAAAAAAATAAATAAATCTACTTTTCACATCATTTCATCCTCTGATAACAGTAATGAACTCAGTCCAAGGCATTACTGGGAATTAATGACTGCCTGCCTCCTGACTCACCAGCCCTTCCCAGGCTATCATAAATTCCCAGGAACTGTTTTGAACCACGCATCAACGAGTAAGCTGAAAAGAAAGCAATTGGCCAAAATCCTGGGACACATATACAACATACCGGTCCCACCTGGAAGCCTGGGAATTGAGATGAGCTCCCAGATAAATGTGCTCACTCTGCCCAGATGGCTCACGGGGGGCAAGCGGCGGGAGCTGCTTCCCGGGGCTCCCCCCAGGATCCCACCAGCGGCTCCGCATCATTTTTCCAAAATAAAACTAGTTGAAAGCAGCACACATCACCCTTGGGGAATTGTTCCTCTGGATAATTAAACTCACGTTGCATGCCTTACCTTTAATGTTTTTTTTTCTGGCTAATTCTCCAGTCTCACGACTGCTCTTGTCTGAGAGATTAAAGAGCCTCCCAGAAGCTCCCCCTGGATGTAGGTACTTCCAGACCATTATCACATCACCTCTAACCTGCTCTTAATAAACTAAAAGGAGATGCTTCATTACTGAAACCAAGCTTCAAAGCTCGTACCTGCATGGCAGTTAGAAACCAGGGTACATCACGCATGTGAGGCCTCTTGGACTTTCTTCCTTTCAGATCACATCGCTCTCTGCAGGGAGAAGAAGGGTTAATAAAATTGACAGATCTACATACTTGTTTAAATATCTACATTTCCTACTCTCCCAGTTGCAAGTGTAAATTTGTATGTAACTAGCTCCAGTAATTAGGATTAATGACTAAAGAGCATTTGGAGATTGTGCAATTCATGAAGTTCTCCATCAGAAAGGACAGATTAAATTTGCTGCTCTTTTTGAAAAATACAAATTTCTGGCATCATCTGTGCGTTGAACGTGCCTATCTGGGCTGCTTGTCTGAAGAAACCTAACTAAATTGACACATGGTTTTGTTATCATTTATTAAATACAGGCCATGTGCAGATTTTTATGAATCAGAGCATTCAACTGGCAGAACAGATAGAGGTATGGCAGATAATGGAATATGCTTTAATTTGGAGAAAATACTGCTACATCAAACCAAAAGGCTGAGCAGCTCCAGTCCGGCCTGTCGCTGCATTCATTTGCTGTTGGGTCTCACTTTTGCTGGAGTCATACATCCAAACTACTTAAGCTCCAAGGACAATCACTGTGCAATACAGCCCAGTGCAGAAGAGAGACCTGTCTCATGATGGATTATCCCCAGGCAGAACCAGCGCGACGCTCCAGGGGCTTCAAGAAGACGAGCCCTGAAGAATAATCCTGCACTACAAATGTGTCCTTCTTCCCCTCCACAGGCACCAGCCCTGTCCTTAGACCCCTCAGGGCAGAGCCGGGCACCCAGGGGGTCCTGGACCAGCAGTCATCCCACTTTGGGAGCCAGGTCATGGGCGCTGCAGAGGTATCTGTGATTAGCCCTGTAGCTGTGTCCCTCCAGGTCTTTAATTAAGGCAGCTTGCCTTCCCAAGCAGCGGGGTGTGAAAGCAGCACCTCATAAAAACGTCCCAGTCCCAATAACACTCCTAAATCAGCTTCTCGGGATGCAGCCGTAACAAGCCACGTGGAGAAACCATGGCAGCAAGTGGAAGGTTTTACCGGCTCTTAATTATGAGGTTTGACACAACTCTCTGCGGCTGATTCTCTGGAAAACAGCAAGGAGGAACACTCCAGCGCTGTGCCACCTCCACCAGCTCCAGCAGCAGCTCCCCACCGCTCCCACGCTTTCCCACGCATGGGTGTGCAAGACACTGCAACAACTGCATCCCATTGCTATTTCTCCAAAGACCCACAAACCAACAGTTTCGGCTCTTTCCCTTTAGCGGACCTCTGATATTTTTCTGGTGGTGACCCATGTACAATTAATTGAAGCTTCCTGACCTGCCAACCGCTCCCAGGATCCTTGTTGCAACCCTTTGGGAAAGGTCCCACAAGTCGGCCGACCACAGACTAAAAGCTGCTGAAGTGAACAAGTCCCTAGATGGGGAACCTCATGATTAAGAGCTCTTTAACCTAGCTGAATCCCTGCCTGCAGGATCAAAGGCGGCAGCTGCAAGGCTTGATATGTTCAGAGAGACACGGTTAATTGTGAGAGCAATTAGCCTCTGCAAGAATTCACCAAGTACGTGATGGATTCTCTGTGCCTGGAAGTGTTTAAATCTCAGCGGAGATCCTTTGGAAAGATAAGCTTCTCTTTGGCCAGGGTGGATGGGCTTCATACAGGAATAGCCCATTTTATGCAAGAAGAGATGAACAGAATGGTCTTTTGAGCTGGAAAATCTCTAAAATCTATGAAACTATTAATAGAGAGTGAGACATTTCTAGTGTGTTTGACAGCTAGATGACAAATCTGTGTTAAATTCCACAGGATCCAAAAAAACTACTCAGCCTTGTTTTCTGATATCCTCCAAGGGGTTTCCCAGTGGAGGATTTTAGTTTTCCACTTTCTAGCTTTAAAACAGTTTTCCAAACTGGAAAACTTTTGCAGCTCGCCTCCTCTTGCCTCCCTTTACTCCTTCATCCTCTTCTCTGCCTCGGAGAGTATGTGCCAAGCTGTGTGTGGGTGAGCCCCTGGGAGAGGCGGCAGCAGGGAGCCGTCCCACGTGTGTGCTGAACAAAGAGGGGTGGGCAGAGGGAGGAGAGACCCGATTTTGCACTTTCCCACCCCAGAGCAATCTCAGAGCCTCAGCACAACGCCCTTTTGCAGACCCTGGAGAATCCCCACGGCGTGAGGAGCCCCGGAGTCACTGGGCCGAACACATTCTGCTGTTCCCGGAATAGCTGGGTTTATCAGTGTTTCCCTATCGGTATTTCCCTTTCAACTCTGCTGTGAAGCTTTATCCTCCCAAATTTAGCAGGGCACAGCAGCTCTCACTATCTGGTGTTGGAGGCACGCTTCTCCTGCCGTCTCGCTGCCTGCTATCTCATCCGCCTCGAATAATGCAAGCAGTCGTGAGGCTTATTACATGATGCAGGTGATTAAGAATTAATACCTGCTTCCAAGACCAATCGTTCCAGCTAAGGCTGCTGCGAGTTTGCTATTTTTTATATGTATGTTTTGAAAAAGACGGCAGATAATTGAAAAATGCAGCATTACTCCCAATCGTTCATCATCTTCGGCGAACGTCCACCCCCACCAAAATATAAAATCCTCACTTAGGAATGCTGCACCCTCCTTCCTAGCCTTCCTCTGCCGTGCTTGCTTAGCAGGGAAACTCTTCAGCGAAGCCTGGCTTACAAGTTTGTACAGCACCAAAATAACAGGCACAAAGCATAACAGGAATCAGAATATCTAATTTGCTTTCAAGAAGATCGCACTTATGTGAGATCACATCTGCTGCTTAGAAAAAGGAGAAAAAAACCCCAACACCGTCACTACATGAACAGGTATAACCATCAACACAATCGCGCTAACACTGAGAGTAAGCTTCAAGTGTGGCAAGACTGATGGGGCTGTGCAGGGGAAGAATGGGATAGAAATAAGGGAAAAATATGCCCACCACTGACTAGGTAAAGGGAACCACCGAGCAAAAACTCCGAGGGACTCTTCGAAGGTTAGTGGATGTGCTACAGGGTCTGTTGGGGGACCAGAAAACAAGAGGGAGGGGTCTACTCTGTGGGTATTTCCTCAATGGGGAGCGTCAGTTGGAAGCGGAACAAATGAACGAAAAGGTGGCCAGGCCCGCCAATAATAATAATAATAATGAAAAAAATAAAATATTTAGGATGTGAAAAGTAGAAGCAGACAGTCTCTGAATTCCGGTGGGACTTCCTGACAGGCATGACAACAGTACCCTGTATTGTGAAAATCTGCTCTCTTATGAGGCTGCCGGTCCTTCAGAAAGCAAAGAGGTTAATGAAAGAGAGGTAGAAAAGATTTTTATGTTTCCTGCCCTTTCTTGTCATTTAAATGTGAGCTAGGGACTGCATTCTTCCAGAAATCCCAAGTGGAAGAAGTAAAATAACAACCACTTGGAGGATTTAACCCAGAAGTCTCCAATTTAATTCATATTTATAATGTGAAGTTTGTATAAACCTGTGGAAAGTCTGGGGAAAATACGTAAGCAGCAACCACGGCTGGAAATACTGGAAGAGGAGTAAATTGCAGAAGGTTCCAAGACTTGTTTCTCTTGGACATCCATTTTGAAGGCACTCTTCCTTCTCACAAAGGGGCTTGCCCTTGTGTTCATCCTCTGTGCATGATTCAATGTGCAACACGGTGGGGATGACGGGGAAGGGGTCCCTGTGACACAGAGCTGGATTTCAGAAACATGCTGCTAAGGAAGATGCAGCCTGGCATTTGAGGATCAGCAAGATCTGGAATGATCTCCGAACAGAGCAGCAGGGTTCAAGTTTCTCAGATGAGTCTCATCACTCCACTCCCTGGGAGAGATCTCAGCACCTGCTGCTTTCAGTTCCCAACCATCCTCGCGACGCTCCCAACCACCCTAACATTGCTCCAGTGCCTTTGGAGAGGACAACCTTTGCTAGTCCCACTTGCAGGTTGTAGCTAGAGCTTGTATGGGTGGCTGTGTCGGATCCCCAAGCCACACACAAAGAGCAAACACCACAGAGCTGCTGTCTACCTGTCTGCCGCAGAGCAGCTCCATCAGCCAGGTCCGAGCCTGCCTCCCCACTGCCGCAGTGCTTGGAACTGCCCACCCTGGGAATCCAACACCACCAAGGTGATTTACGGGTCCTTTTTTATTCCCCAGAGCCGTGCTTTGCATGAGCCCCAGGTACAGCAGCATTAAATCAGTTTGCAAAGGCAGAGCTGCGCCTGGCAGCATAAGCAGGACCCGAGAGAGATGCGACAGCAGGAGGAAAGAGCCAGTTAATGCCTGAGCCCAGAGCCTGTGTCCAGGTGCCAGAAGCCTCCGCAGAACCCCACTGACCACTGCAGCTCTCCCTGCCTGGGGACAGCAGTCTCTCTGAGCACTAGGTGTTGCAGCATCAGAATATAAAGATCACAAAAATGTGATAGAAAAGTACCCATGCAGCCAGTCCCAGCAACGCTGGTGCCTATGTCTGGATAGAGTTGGAACCCCAGGATTCAGCGTTCATCCCTGATCCCTTCACTCATCTTTCTGCAAAATTGCTTTCTCCGATCTCTGCACTGCCAGAAAACGTGCCTTCTATGCCAGGTGTAACACCAGATGTTTGATAACACAGGGAACATGTCATCCAGCCAGGGAAAGGCTGTGTCACGCTATAACAGCTACACTTCTCCTTCCCCTTTATGCCACCCTAATGTAGTGCAAGAGGTTGAACCCTGTAGGTTTTGCCTCTACTTCTATCTAGGACCAAGGAAAAAGTCCTTTGTGCTCTTTCTTGGGAGAGAACATGCAGTTTTCCAGCAGCTGGAACTACTTGCATCAAAACGTGGCTAGGGAAGGAGAGTCCTGTCCAGCTCCCCAGAGCTTCCCCAGACTTCCAGCTTCCCCAGAGACCCCAGACCAAGCCCACCACGCTGGTGACCCGCTAAGGCTGCAGCAGGGAAGGGCTGATGTCTTACTCCAAAGCGCCTGTTGTTCCACCTGCTCTACCAGTTCAGGGTGTCTGGTTGCCGCCTCAAGACCGCTCCCACCTGCTTTGCACCCTGAGATCTGGTCAGCACGTCTTTGACCACAGAACGGGTTTTCACAGCCCACAGCCACAGAAGTGTCAGCTGTGGATATGGCCTCTGCACCCCCATCTGCCACATCTGCTTTTCCACTGCAGAGCAAACACAGGAGGTGGGACTCATCTCCCCTAACATCAGGTGCCTACACACAGGTGACTCCAGTGTGTAGGCTCCAGTAATCATGGCTCCCTTTACACCTGAAGGTGATCCAGGCCATACTGACAGCGCAGGGGAATAATTTTTCAGATCCACTGTGTGTAGATCCTCCTACTTTAGGAGGGGAGATTTCCTGCCCTCATCTCTTGATGGTACCAACCTGATCTCTGTGAAGAAACCACAAGACAGAAGCTGCTGTTAGATGGATCCATTCAGCCCAGCTGCTCCATGTCCACAGTAGAGTTTTGGTGTTTCTTCTAGAGAGGACACAGAGCAAAGAGGAATCAGCGTGACAGTACACAAAAGCACCTTTGCATCCCATCAGCTAGGGAAGCGCACAGATTCTGTGCTACCCCAACGGCACTGCCCTACTTTGCTCTTCCTGGCCCAGCCCTTGCCGGTGTTGCTTCTCCTAAGCATCCCTCGGGCACGACTCCAACCCAGCCGGGACTGCAGGCAGTCTTGAAGGCAGCAGCCCCTCGGAGCATGCCAATCCCCAGTGCCAGCGGGAGGCACACTCTATCCCACCACGCTCTGTCCCACCACCCTGCATCAAAGGCTCTGGCTTTTAATTAGCCTCTTTGATGCACAGCCTGAGCCTGTACACGCTCGGCATGATCGCGTAGCCAAATTAGTTATGATCAAAGCCCACCTTGCCCCACTGAGGGAAATGACACTCAGAGACATCTCTGTGTTCACATGATCAAATGCTTTGGAGACACCCATCATTCGGATGAACTCCTTTGCTCGGCAAGGGAGAGGTGCGGCTCCCCGAGGCTGGAGCCATAGTCCCGCATCTGCAGCATCACATCATCATGGCTCAGGATGGGAAGGGCCGTGGTGGATGCCGAAGGAGGGAGGAGGATCTGCTCAGGAAGGGAGTTGTAAGGGCAGGAGGGCAGCCCAGAAATGAGCCTGCTGTAGCAAAGATGATGGAAAAGGGGCTGTGCAGCTTTGGGCACCGCTGAGCTGCAGGTGTCACGGGCTCACTGGAAATGTGGGAGTGAGCAGGCGGTCCACAGGGGACATTCTGGGCACATCAGTTGAAACACAGCTTCAATGGCCATTAAAATCACCCCCTAACACTTCGACATGTGTCTTGAGGCATCTCATGGAGCACCCCAAGGCAAGAGAGAGTTGGGAGGGGACCTCCTGCCATAAGGAGACCCTCCAGCACTGCAGATCACCCCAAGGTTTCCTTGGCTCGATCCTGGTGCCTTCTCTGTGCAGAGATACCACCCGAAGGGTCGACCTGTCACTCCCCATCTCCTCTCCCTCCCTAATGTTCTGCAGATGGCAAATGATGGAGCTGCCAGGCAGAAGCTCGTCTTGCCTACTAGCAAAGCCAGCAGTGCCGCCCTCTGGAAACCTTGCCTTCCTTCTGCGGGAGATGTGTTTTGTCAGTGCACTGACACCAAGCAGCGTGGCAAGAGTTTCTCTCCCTTATTCCATGGGATCCTTTCCTGCCCCAAGGAAGAGCAGAGAGGAGAGATGAACACCAAGACCCAGCAGTACAGGAACGAGGAAACCACACACACAGCTCCCGGAGAGACTATCATGCTCAGACTGCAGCTAAGATACTGGTTGGTCCTTTGTCAACACATTGTCCCCTCTTGCCACTTGGTTTCCTGGCCTTGGCAGCCCCTGTGAGATGCTCGGGGCCTGATCATGCCTTTCCCATGTCCTAAGCGATACAAACACTCTGGCTCTTCCCTGTAAAAGCTGAGCTTTTCAAACAAACCTTGGCCCTGCTTCTGGCTTTGCCCACAAAGAAACTGGCTGATATTCAGCTGAGCTGCTCTCAGGCAGCAAGGCTTTTTTCCCCTTTTCTACTTGTATCTTCTTCTCTTGGTTTTTAGCTGGTACTGAGCACAACCAAGAGCCTGCAGGAGGGGCCAGGCTGCAGTTGGTGCACATCAACGCAGCCTTGCTGATTCAGAGTGACCAAGCATCTGATAGGAATCCTCCTACATCAACAATGCGTGCTTGGTGACTACTGACACTGCAGAAGTGAAAGCCACACAGAAAGAGCCTGCCATCGCATTCGACTTCTCACCACCGTTTATACAGCTCGAGCCCTGGCGCCACAGCGACAGGCGGTTGTGCCCACCACTGCCAGCCACGTTGAGGATAAGGCTTGATCAAGCAGAGGGAAAGATGCTGTACCATCTCCCTCTGTCCTGGCAGGAGCACAGTACCCTATTTCAAAGACAGCAAGAGATGTGGGATCCTTCAGGTCACCCTGGAGGTGGCACTTACCTCCAGCTCAACTGGTCCCTGCTGCCTCAGTGATGGAGCACTGCAAGGTTTGTAGAATAGTTTCCCTTCAACAACCTAAGGCTTAACAAATCTTCCTGTTCAACTTCTCACTCCTTTTTGGAAGGTGTATTGCATTCCCCTAAGCTGAACTATCAGGGCGCCATCACCAACAGAATAATAACAGGTTCTTCTAGAGCTCTTTAATGAGGTTCCTGGTCTTAGAGAGAAGATTTTCTTTCTCCAGAGAAGGCTAGAGAAAACCTCGCTGAAGGCTGTGTCCCTCCATCTATGGCTGTTCCACGTCTATCTGTCTGTCTGCCCTCTTGTCCGTTAGCTGTGAGCGGCTTGCAGGGAAAACAAGCCTGAAAGCTCATGTGTGCTCATGACTTGTAGCTGGGAGACACCTGTAAATCAGGGCTTTGCCCAGCAGATCCTCCTAGTCCTTCTTCTCTTGCAAGAGCAGGAGAGGGGTGATGGAGGTCAGGCCTTTAAAGCTAGAGGACAGTAAATCTGCATGGCACTCACTCCATTGTCTGAAGATTCATGGCTTTGTTCTCTGAAGGTCAGCTTCGTCTGTTCTAGTCAATTAAGAATAATCTATCGCTTCTCCCTCTGCACCTTCCCTGGCCGTATGGTCCTTGTCAGCAGGAGACCATTGGTCAAATAAAAGTCAGAACTGCTCAGTGTCCCAGAGATATGCAGCAAGAAGAGCAGTAGGAGGCAGATAGCTCTTCATCTCATTATGGGCTCCCAGGGATCCTGCTTCTCTGAAAGGCTGAGGACTGGCAGAGCGGGAAGGACCCCAGAGTGACCTAAACCCCTAGGAACAATTTGCAGTGTGGGGACTGGAGAAGGTCCTTCTGGCTACACCACAAAACAACCCCGACACCCCACAACTTCTGTCACAGCGCCGTTCCCACAGATCTCACGGGGATCCCTCTGGCTCCTAAGTCCCTTTGCTCCCTCCATCACTCTCATGTGACCACATCTCCTTCAACCTTGAGCGTTGCATCGCTGGCTCGCAGCCAGGAATACAGCCCACCGTGTCATCCTCCCTGTCCTGCCTGGAGCCGCTCTGTTGTCTTCTCTGCTCGTGGCCCCTGGAACCTTCCTCAGAGGAAGGACTGCTCCTTCCTGCCCCTAATCTCCCTCTGCATCTGCTTTTTTGAGTATTTCCCCGTTTGCAGGCAGAGATGGCAGTAGGCCACATGCAATTCCCTCCTTTGAATGCTGGAGCTGGAGGAGCTCAGGGCAGGCTGGGAGGAGGCTGAGCCTTGGGAATGGCAGGAGGCAAAGAAGGGCTGTTAGGAAGTGGAGACAGAGGCAGGGAGAGGTCCCAGAAGGTCTGAGAGAGCTCCAGATGCCCGACAGACCCCGGTGCCACACTGAGTATACTAAAACCTGGATTCAGGAACTAGCTTTAAGGTCTGAGCTTGAAACCCTTGACCTAAAGTTATTTTTGAAACCCTTGACCTAAAGTTATTTTCTGCTGGTTTCTCACTTGATGGCGTCTCTAAGCATGGCCAAGCAACTGGTCTCTGTAGTTTGCAGGAGGAGTCAGTGGGCCTTGGGATCCCAAGGAACCCAAACTGGCCCATGTTCACTGCTTTCTTTCCAAACTGGCATCCATGGAACGCAGGACTCCTCTACCATTTTCAGTCTGGCATCCCAACCAGCATCATTTATGGCAGTGAAACCAGTAGCAGAGCCAGGACTACAGCCCTGAACTGCTGACCCACAGCTGGGACCAGAGTCTAAGAGTGCCCTTCCAGGGGTTTTGGGTTCTGGGATTGCAAAAAGTATCACAAACCAGCATATCCTGAGAATTAAGCTCACATTCAATTTACAAGTGTTTTCTTAAAAAATACAGCCCCAGGTATCAGGGGATGGCAGCAGGCCAGTATAGGGGCGGTGGTAGTGAGGTCCCTGCTGGAGTCACTGGCAGCAGGTGAAGGGATGGGAGAGATGATGACTTCGGCCATGCCCCAGGAGCTTGTGCAGCTGGCTCTGTCTGTCCTCTGGGGCCCAGCAGGGACCAGGAATTGGGGCACGTTCTCCCTCTAAATTTCCTTTATGGGATGAATAGGTGGAAGAGCTTCCAGCCTCCCTGGTGCTGTGTCTCCTTGTCCGCTTTGTTAGCTCATTTTGTTTGTCTGCTTTGTTTTTGAGCAGCCCTCAAGGCTGTGTTTTGGAGAGAGGGTTTCGTCAGGCAAAAGGTACAAAGACGAGTTAATGAGAACGATTATTCAGTGACAGCTGCTGCCGCTCACCTCCTAACAAGCGTAAGGCACAGCCTTGCAAAAACAAGGCTTCCTCTGATGATTATGTTCAGGGGGATTAACTTAGGAAACTTTGCTTAAGACCTGCAGTGATCTTGTTGGAAATCTAGTCAATGAGCAGGGGAAAAACATACCTTGTTTAAAGTTCATTTGCTGGGAGCAGAGAGAGCCTGGGGCTGGTTTGGGGCAGAGCAGAGATGTGCAGTCCTTGCTCTGCCGTCCCTGGGTTACCCACTGTCGTGCCAGGAATGCGCAGCCCGAGGCGATGGCCCACCTGTAGCTCAGCAAGGCACAGTCCCTTTGCAGAAGCGTTTTCTCCCCTGACTGCTGCAGTCAAGAAATCAAATCCTCTCTCTTGAGCCCAAACAACCCAGGCCAGGACTGGGGAATGACTGGACCGCAAGCTCCTGCGGTGAACACTGGCTCTGTTTCTCACTGCAGATAGTCTCCTCTCTACGACCACAGTCGGCTCTGCTGATGATTATTGCCGTGTCCACGCCCGAGAACTGCTCATCATCGGCCTCTCCACACAGGAATGTGATGCCCAAGCTTGGCACGTAACACTTGCCATTTAATGTCCCCATCAAGCCACAGAGAAACCAAATGGACTGGAAAACTGGCCCAGGATTGCTGCTCTCCTTCCAAACTGGCACCCATGGAACTCAGGACTCCGCTCCGTTTTCAGCCTGGCATCCCAGCCAGTCCCCTGCTCAGTTGGTGATGGCCAGGAGAGAAGCTTTGCCAGACTCGGTTGCCTCTACCTGTGCCGCTGGTGGTGGGATGGGGCCTCCCTGGTCTGGCACAGCTGGCCCAGGGGGGGACACCAGCATCCAGGGGCTCTGCCCTGGCTGCCCTGGCGCAGGCAAAAGGCTCAGGTCCCTTTGGATCTGGCGTCACAGCCCTGCCACTAGCTCAGACAGATGGTGAGCAAGCCCGGCTCCATCTCCTGTGGCTGTTTGGCGACTACAGAGAGCTGTTCAGGCCAACCCAAATTTGGCTGGCAGGTGTCCGTACCCCAAACGCAAATATTTTGGCAGGAGCTGCTGTGAGCCGAGCGGATGAGACTCTGCGTTCCCCATCAAGGCCAGGGAGTGCGGGGGGGTTCTGCCCCACAATAGCTCCTGGGATTTCCTCACCTGGATGCACCAAATCTGATGCTCAGCAGCTCTTCCCTCCGCTGGCTCCCATCCTCAGCTGCATTTCAGGCATCAGTGGCCCCACATTTTCTGCCAGGGCTGGCCCTGCTCCCAGGGCAGCATCCCAAAGCATTGGCCGTGGCTCTCTGCATTTCCCCCACTGGTCCCTCTTTGAAACCATTCCCCTTGATTCATGGCTGTTTCACCTCATCTCCTCCCCCAGTGACCCCCGAGATCCGAGGTCCTGCTATAGTCCATGGCTAGCAATCAGTGGTAATCGACTCCTGGCTGCCATTCATAAAGCTGTGGGTGTTTTCTGGCTTTTTCTGCTGTGCTGTCTTTCGTTTTGACCCCTTCAGGGCCTCCTTCACCCCCTCTTTTAAATCTGGCAGCACCTTGGATGGAGGAGCACCTGCCCGGTCAGCTGCAAGCCCACAGCCAGGCATCCCCATCCCATCACCAGAGCTAAGCATTCAAACTGACTGCAAACTGGTGACTCAGGTGCTCTGCGGGGGGGACAAACTCTGCTTCACCACAAGCGTATTGAAGGTGAGGGGTCCCACCACCACACATGCTCTCCTGTGTCCTGAGAAGAAGCTCCCCCCATGCACTCCCCCATCCTGCTACAAAGTCAAGCAGCAGCTGAGGTGCTTCAGCCCCGCGATCAGCGCTGCTTTGCCAAAGCTGGCTCTTGGAGGAGCTGGAGGGGTTTTACTGCCGCCTTTAAATCCCAACGTCTAGAAACCGAAATCACAGTCTTCCCCTCCACAAGCCTGTAACCCGCTTTGCACACAGCCAGTCCCTGTGGCAGTAAAACTCCCATCACCAGCCCATCCTGCTCCCCTTCCTAGGGAAAAGAAAGGAGCAGGGTTACCGTGCTCTCAAGGGATGAGGTCTTCTCTATATATCCAAAAGAAACCGTTATGGTCTTCTCTATATACCCAAAAGAAACCTTTATCAGCCTGTGTTTAGGGCCAGAGGTCTGCAAAAAGCAATGCTCTTAAAAATGAAATAAGAAGCCTTGAAGAGTTTTTATTTGCCATCTCTACTCACAGGCAATTAGAGGAGTAGGACACAAGACCTGGTTTTATGTGGAGGGTTTTTTTTCTTTCTTCCTTCCTTTCTTTTTCAGTTTGTTTTAATCGTATAGCTCTTGTAGCACAGAAATGCGCCTTGCATGATAACTAAATACAGGAAGAACACTCACTCCAGAAAAAGTCTAATCAATACCACTGGGCAGCCAGAGCCAAAAACATGTCAAAAATGAGTTGGGAATGGGAAGAAAGTAACAGATGTCATTCAAAACCTCAAGGCGTGATGAAGGGCCGAATCACGCTCTGCCTGGCTGAACAGGGAGCTGTGAGACGGGTGCCGGGGCGAGGGGAATTCACTGGCATTTGACATTAGATGCAAGCGTAGAGGAGCGATGGGAAACCATATGAGCAACAACAGGGAAAATTGCCCAGCCTGCAGAGCACTCTGGCACCTGCAGAGAGTTTGGCCCTGTCGCAGGAGAAATGGGTGGAAAGGACGAGATACCAAAAGCACAATGGGACATGGAAGTGGGGGCGGCGGGGATGGGCAGGGACCGTGGGATGAGGTTACGGGATAACCGTGGGATGAGGTTACCCGCTGCTGGAGACGGAGAGCGGCCACTGTGTGGGTGACGGCAGGAGCCCGCCCGAAAGAGGATAACGGAAGGATTTATGAGCTCAGCGATAATGAAAGGCAGTTATCCGTGACCATCTTAAATCTTGTCAGCGGGAGGATGAGAGGGGCTGTCTCCGGTGGACAGGATGGAAGATTTATCGCGGCCGTTCCACAGCATAATTGCAAAATGAGCCCCCCCGCACTGGCTGCCGCCCCGTGGGAAGGGGCTCACGCTCCTGCTGGTGCTTTCGGAGCTGGTTGGGGCTGAGCGCCGGCCACCATGGTCAGAGAGGGCCGGCTCTCAGCCAGCCGCAAAGGGAGGGAGGTTAAATAACACAGGAGTCACTGCGGAGAGGCTCAGCGTCTCTCCCAAAGACCAAGGAGGGTCAGGACGCCTCCAGGCTGCTGCAGCCCAAATGCGGGATGCACCAAAAAGCTCAGCTGAAAGGCTCAAAAGACTCAGCTACAGAGGACATCACGCCGGTCCTATCCAGTGGCACACAGCCCCGCACATCCTTGTTCCCACAACCTCGATTAACGACGTTGCATTTCCAGCCCGGTGGCTGCAGTGCCCCTCATCTCAGCCACAGGAAAGAGGACACAGTCCTGCAGCAGCTTCCCAGGGCTGGAGAGGACCGGATCCTGAGAAGATCCTTTCCTTGTCCCCTCTCTGAGCCACTCGTGTGTCTGCATCGTGTGGGTGCCACTGAGGGGAGCCCAGGTCGGGGTGCACGCACACCGCTCTGCCTGCGCCCCGCATGTGCCCTCCCCTCCATCCCAGCCCTTGCACAGCTTGCCAAACTCGTGGGATGGGCAGACGTGCCCGGTGGGTCGCGCTTTCATGGCAAGGACTTGGGGAGCATGGACTCAGCAGCAAAAGGGTAAACCCAGGAGCCTCTCCCCGAGTCTGGGGTCCACATGAGGTGTGTCGCTGCCACCTCCCAAAGGCCAGCACCGACAGCAAGGAAGGGAGCCCCAGGGTCCAGCCAGGGACACCGGGGCACAAGGGGACAGGGGAAGAGCAGCCCCAGCAGCCCCAGAGCCCAGCCATGGGAGCTGCCTGCCTCCCCCTCTGCAACCAAGCAGCCGCGTCGCGCTCTCCCCGAGAGAGAAAGATATCAGGTAAGCAACGTCTACAAGCCCATATGGAGGGGCTGGGATGCTGCCCAAGCTTCAGCTCAAAAAAAAGTGCACATTTTATGGTATAAATATTTTGGTTTGCCTCCTCCTCTCCAGCCCACAAGCTCCAGCACGGAAACCACAACAGCAGCCCTCAGCACAGCCGTTTTGGCTATTGGATCCCTCTGATCCCCACAGTAACTGATGTTTGCTGCAACAAAGGCCTACCCAGACTCACCTGGCTGGTTGGGACCAAAACCCCCAACCCTGCGTGTGACCCCCCCACTGCCTGCAAAGTCCCACACGCCTCCCAGGCACTGAAGTGAAGGAGAGGAGCTTCTGCTGGAGCGCAGGGAGGTTTTCAGCTCCTGGGAGGTGCTGCTCCCCCTGAGGACCACAGCGATTCCCACATTTAGGGCTAAGGAGATGGCAGGCTGCCTTGCAACACCAGCCGGCTCTCATGGAGATGTTTGGTACTTTTAGTTTCTGTTATCCCCCTCAGAAAAGAGCTGAGTCCACTCACTTTCCTGTTAACAGCCTAAAAAATAATGCTTGCTCTGAAATTAAAACAACGGCTGCAATGCAATGGGGAGTCTGTCCGCCCTGACAGCAGTGCTGCCTCACAGCGCTCCCAACACAAGCCCTTCCCATCTGCAGCAGAGCATCTCCCCGGGATGCATCCCCACTGCTGCAGGTCCTGCCCTCGTGTCAACACGTCTGCTAGCCCCCCCCGAGCCACAAGCCACCCCATTTTCCATTCTCTTCCTCTTTTCCTCCTCCCCATGCCGTGGGAGAAGCACTCAGCCACCAGAGCCGCTCTCTGCCATGACAGGCGCAGTATCCGCACTTTGATGTGCGAGCAGTGTGGGGACGACGGGGATGTGTCTTCTTTAACTATCAGAGCAGCTATGGTCATGTCTTACCATCACTGAATGCAAAGAGGCAGGAGCTGCCACCTCCCACAGGAGCACTGTGATTAATCCCAGGTGCCAGCCCCAAAACTTTCTCCAAAGACTTGGGCAAGTCTGATGACAGGAATTTGGTGGTGTGAAAATGTGTTTATCTGATTAAAATGGAGAGGAGAGGGGAGGGGAGGGGAGGAGAGGGGATCCATCAGGGGCTTTCTTCACCAAGTCCTCTTGGAACAAGACGAGAGGGACAGACAATTTGTCTAATAAAAATAATATTAAAAGCAATATTTCACCGGTGTATACTTTATGGCTTTAATTCTTGAGAAATGAGATTGGGTCCTGCCTCCTCCAGCCCCGCTTTGGCTGTGAATGCAGCCGACCAAGGCCAGCCCTTCACCCGTCTCCGTCTGGGCATCAGGTGCCCGGGGAGAGACCGGGAGCAGCTCTTCAGGGTGCTCCTTTGCCTTCAGCCACCCTGAGCAGGACACTTAACCTGCAACGCTGTCTCAGGCAGTGCCTCCCTGCGTGTGCGCTCCAAACCCAACACAAAACCCGAGCGCGGCATCTGCACTTACCTGGGCAAACATTTGTTTTGTGCTCTAATAGCAAGGTGAGCGCGCTATTCCCCTGTGTAAGCATCCACTCTCCAGACATAAGCACTTCTGAGCAGTGCTGCACTCCTCTGTTCAAACAGCCACTTTCCAGGTGAAATCTGCTGCATTCTCCTGTGTCAACAGAGCCGGTGCTTGGGGCTGTCCTGGTCTCCTGTGAAACATCTCTGGTCTTGGATTGGAATAGTCCAAGGGTGGCTGTTTATCCGTGCAAACGCATCCCCTGTTTTCAGGTGCGCTCTGTTCCTTGTGCCATCTCAGCAGATGGGGCTGCAAAGCAAGAGCAGGAAGATAAGGACGATGAACAGCATAGACAGAAAAAAAAAAAGGGGTTTAAACACATTATGGGTTTATCCTCCCAGGCTAACGTGGTAACTGTCTTGAAAGAGAAAGCCAAAGGGAAAAGAGCAATCTCACCTCTCGGGTCTTAGTGTTGATGCTCCGTGGGAGGCAGTGACCAAAGCAGGAACGGGCTGTGAGTGGGAGATCCCAAAACCAGCCAAAAGTGCGTCCTGGAATAGGAAGAATGAGGCTGGGGGGAAGGTACCAGCAGAGCTCCCTGCAGAGCAGGTTTGTGACCCATATCAACTGTCTCATTCATGACCTCATGCTGATGACATTTGACGCTGGGACAAAACCAGGAGGCAGCAGGAGCAGGCGGAGGGTGCACAGCCCATCACCCAGCAGAAGACAGCCTGGAGGCCACCAGGAGAGATAAGGAGGAGTGCAGCGGGCAGGGCTCGGGCTCATGAGCACGGGGTTAGGAACAGCTGTTTGCATTGCCCATCAAGGGCTCATCCGTTGGGAAGGGCCAAGGAAGAAAATGATCAAAGTCTATGATTCCAGGAAAGGCTTGACAAAGTACGAGTGTGATGGGACCCCAAAAGAGACAAATGCAAGTCTAGGGGAGGTGGTCCAATCCCACTCACAGCAGCCTATGAGGCACTGGTTAGACCCCCAGGAAAACCCTTCAGCATCAACAGATCAGAGAGGTGGCATCACACAAGTTCCCACCTGGTGTTGTTTTAGGTTTACGGCAGGACCTAGGATGTATTTTGTCCGTGTGGGTGAGTCACCAGCATTCAGCCTACTCTGGATGCTCATTTGGACCACTCAGCTGTTCTGAGGCCGTCTGCAATCGTCTGGGACAGGACTCATGTCCCGTATCGCTTCAGTTTATGCTTCTGTTGAGATGTAAATTCCCAGAGTATTGAAATGAGCCCCCATAAAGGTCCAGGCCTGGGAAGGAGAAAGCTCCTCTACCTCCTATAGCACCTAACCCACCCCACGCCACAGGATGAGGTCACTCTCCTCTCTCTAAATGTGGGGAAGCTGAGGCAGGAAAAGTGAAATTATTTGCCCAGGGTCGCTCAGCACATGGTGGCTAAGCCAGAAGGCTGTCTACATTAGAAGGTTAAAAAGGAGCAGAGAAGGGCTCTTGAGTGAGCTGGTGAGCAGAGGGCACATGGTATAAAAGCGATATAGAAGAACAAAGCTTGCTCAGCCTTGGTAAAACAGACTGGCAGTGATGTGATTTTTTTTCTCTATAAATACATCCGGAGGGTAAACACCAGCGAGGGGGCAGGGGGGAAAGCTATTTAAACTGAAGGACAATAACGGCACTAGAAAACATCCATATTAATGTTTGAAGAGGTAAAAGAGCAGGTTATGAGGAGAAGGAAAGGAGGAATGAATGGCTTGAAGGAAACACAGAGGAGAAAAAGGGGGGACAAACCACAGAGCCGCCAAGCAGGGGCCGAGCAGGAGCTGCCTCTCCCAGGGGAGGATTCCCATGGGATCGATGCCTTTGCAGAGCTCGGGGTCCACACGCTTCCCACCTGACGAGGTTAAATAGAGAGGCAAAATTAGACAATCTTTGTCAGGAGGTGGGAGAAGGAGGGGAGGGCAGGACCCGAGCGGGGTGCACAGGGAGCACTGGGGAACAAGCTGGCTGCTGCCCTGCTCCCCAACATGAGCAGCAGGAAAACAAGTGCCTGGACCCCCAGGAGAAGCTGATTCCTCCTGTCCTCATCCCCCTGGGCTTTCCGTACACGTGGGCAGGTTTTGGGGGTTGTGCATGGGCCAGCAAGGGGTCGAGATCCCCCAAAATGTCAGCATCCAGCGGAGCATCCCCAGCAGATGCCATATGCTCTGCTGTCCACTTGGTTCAGAAGCAGAGCCAGACGCTGCTTTCTCACCCCCACCTTCCAGGGGCAAGCTGGGATTTCCATAACCGTTAAAAACAAGCCTTTGTTATTAGCCCTGTGAATTATTTATTCTACCATAATTAATGCAGGACTGTTAACGGCCACAGCAAAGCTCCCCAGCTCACCCGCCTGCAAACACCGCTCCACTTCTGCTCACCATTTCGGCATTAAATATGCATCGGGACGGATAAATGGCTCCAGCGCGCTGATCACCACGAGCCTGTTGAACAAAGCACTCTGAGGATGGATACCTCCCTCGGGAAGGGCTGTGCTGGGGTAAACCGCAGGCGACCGGGCAGGGAGGCATCTCCCAGGCAGGACAGGCTGCTCCCCTCTCACCGCTCCTCCCATTGCTCTTACCACTGAACAGAAGCACCTTCCTGGAGATGGTATCTGAGCCATCCTTGGATAAATCAATCCCCTCGGGCTCTTGCTTAGTGCCTGCCCTCTGTCTTTTCAGGTCAGGTTTGGAGTAGATGAACCCCTCCGAGTCCTCCTTGCATTTCAGCCCTGCTAGGTTTGCAGAGACGCCAGCCGGGGTGCAGGTCTCCCAGGGACAGTGACCATGAGACACCGTTATGCTCTGGGAGGGTGCCCAAGCCTCCAATGAACGGGAGGAGCTGGAGGCTTCCCCAAACTTCCTAAGCCTCGGCAGAGAATGAACTGCAGCCACCTCCCCTTACCGTGTCTCTCAAGCACCTCTGAAAACAATTCTTTGGCATGAGAGAGGATTTTTGTCCCCTGTTCCCCCATCCCTTGTCACAGGGGACTCAGGTGCTCCTGGAGCAGCACCAGTGCTGGTCACTCCATCGCTTCCCGCCCTCCCAGCCAGCTGCAGAGCGGTGGAGAGAAACCCACCTCTGCGGAGCATGGCTCACTGTCACTTGTCCCCATCCACGGCCATTCTCTCTGTCTAGCAGGCAGGCTGTGGGTTAGCAGAGCTGGAGGCTCTGGGTCTTCTGCTGGAGGAGATGATTGAGAAGGGAGCCTGCAGAGCCAGAGATGATGCCTCTATCACATCCCTGGAGGGGGATAACTGCTCTGGCTGGGCCTCCCAGGACACATGAAGTGAAGGGGTGGACTTCGTTTGCCTTCAGTGGTTTCACAGGGTTTAAGCAAATGCCCAGAGACAAAGAGGGAGATGGGGAGTAGCTCGCCTAATTAGTAGAAACAAGAAGAAATTAACAGCTGCCCGAAAGCTGCTGAACAATTTTGCTCCTTTCTCAGACCAGCCGTTAAGAACTAAAGCAATTCCAGAGTATGAAGCTTCCTCAAACTCAATCCTCTTTCAGGCAGAAAGCTGGGCTGGGAATACCTGGGAAACAGGTTTCCATAAGGACAAGTATTATAGGATACTTTAGGGACTCCCTAACAAGCTCACTGACCATTAGATTGGTGAAAAACAAACCAACCCAGCCAAATCCAGGCTTAGTGCAACAAATCAACACCTGGGAAGCCTTTACTCCCTACCCCACCAAAATCCCCTCCTATAACATCCCTCTGCCAGGCTGTGTCCTTCAGGACACCCTGTAGCCCAGCACCCCAGTGCTGCTAGTCCTACACTTTTTTCCTTTTCCAAAACTGCCACTTCTAGTTGGCGGTGGCAGGCTCAAGAGAAAGGCAAGTTTCAATTATGGCTAAGTTTGATTTAAATCTAGAATATACAGCACATAGATTTGATCAAGAGACCATAAGAGCAGCAGTTATGCCGTCTGGCTCCATGAGATTGCTCCAAGCAGACTTTTTCTGGCTAAGCTGGTATCGTAGTTTTTGGCCAAATCGGCCAACGGCCGGCGACAGATGCTCGCCTCCCAGCCTCTTGTGCACGGGGAGGAGGGGGAGAGATAAAGAGAGATTTACGACTTTAGAAGAAACTAAACTACTTTAATGAAATATTAGTAATAAGATAAAAAGGAAAATAGTGAAATAGATACAGTATATACAAAACCGTGTTAAGCTCCCAGGATGATGTCACCGGCAGGCACTGGGGAAGTCCCCGACTGGACTCAGCAACGGGTGGGAACCAGGTTCCAGAGTTGGAGTCAGAAACACACCGATCAGGATCAGAGACAGATGAACAGACAGGGTCCTCCTTAGATGTCAGCCACTGAAGGAAGAGAGTTGACCCTTTGATCCCTCGGCTTTTGTACTGAGCGTGATGCAGATGGGATGGAATACCCTGTTGGTCAGTTTTGGGTCACCTGTCCTGTCCGCTCCTCCCCGCAGGTGGGACCCCTCTACGCCCCTCCGCTTCCGACCCTCTAATGGGGCAAATAACAAAATTAGCTGACCTTGGTTGTTATAGCAATAAGTATAAGCAAGAGCCTCGCTGTGTACCATTCATTGACACAAACTGTCTTATCACTCTGAACAAACCGCTTCAGACACAACGTGCTATTAATTTCAGAGAGTTAGAAGAGGCCTAGCTAAGAAATAAAATTACTGAACAGAAAGTTGGTTCTGTTTTACCTCAAACCAGGACAGCTGGTGCCTGAGAACGGATTATTTCAAAACACGCAAGGGGCTGACTCGGACACGGAGGTCTGTATCCAGTAGCTGAGACTGGGGCTAGTGGATCTGCTCCCATCCCACCACTCAGGGCTTTTAAAGCAAGGAGAGAAAAAAGGAAGCGTTAAACGTGTATTGTCTGGGCTAATCCTGGCCCAGCAGTGAAGTGCACTTAAAATGACCCTTCTCTAAGCTTCGTCTCTCTCATTTGATATTTCTCTTACTCGAGGATCTTTCTGGCTGCAACATCTATTTCTCTGTCAACAGCCCTTGGTGCATCTCTCTTGCTATCTTTAGTCTCGGTTTATTGATCCCTCATTCCTGTCTATCCATCTAATTCGTTTGTGCTTATTTCTGCCTATCACTCGATTTACCGCAGTACACCTGTCCTGTTTTGCAATGAGTGGCTCATGTCAGCCTCCTTTTTCCCTTTTCCCCTTCCCCGGTGAGGAGGGGGACGCCAAGCAGGGAACGGCATGGCAGCCTGTGGTGTCTGCACGACTCCTGGGCAGGGGCTGGGAGATGAGCAGAGTTGTTTTTGTCAAGAAGAACCACCCCCTCCCTTGGCAGGGCTGGAGCATCCCCTTGACTGCGCCTGGGAAGGGGATAAATATAAATCAGGCAGCAGCCACCTGGGCTGCCATGTCGGACCCTCTGCCCTGCGACTCCCGCTGTGACACACCTTATCGGAGGACATTAGTCAGAACCTCCATCCGAATTCTGTCTCTGAATCCAAAACGCCAGCCATACCCTTGGAGATAAGGGCATCTTTGACAGCGTCTTCAGCTCGCCGCGCTGGCTGGATCAGGGCGTAACAGGGAACAGGGAAAGGCAGATAAAAGGAGAACAGAAAGACTGAGAAAAGGAGGAGGATGGAGGTGTGGCCTCAGAGCTGCTCTTGTTTTATTTTCACCTTTCATGTCCTTAAAGGTGAACTGGGAATAAGAGAGGCCAAGAACAAAGCCCTATCACTTACACTGGCTCGTTAACTCATTATCCTTAATGTGGTCCATGCTGTGGCAAGCAGAACAAGGGGAAGGAGAAGGATTTTCTGTCTCAGAGCAGGTGAATAAAGTCCCTCCTTACTCAGCAGACAGCCACTTTTCAGTGAGCTTAAGATGATGGATGCCCAGATTGCTCGGCCATCCCTCCCCAGGGCTTGGCAGGGATGAAACCCTCGCAAAGGTTCTAGTCCATATTTTCATGGTTTTCTGTGGGACCAAGCATGCTGGAGGCACCATCTCTGGACACCACCGAAGCACATGTTTAGTGCGTACATAGCATATTGAGCGTGACATCCAAAACCATTGGGACATCCACTTGTCATGAGGGGTGGCAATTGGAGACTGGCTTACCCTCTGCTGAGGAACTGGGTTTGGAGCACTAACAGAGGCTCAAACTCACCAACAGCCACCACAGCTACGTGTGGTGGACAAGATGGGGTTGGAAACCTAGACCCTGGCCAGAAGGTAGGTCTGGGTCCTCAGCAAGTGTCAGTCTTCTGTGTCTATTGCAGCTTTCCTAAGGATGGCTTGTAACTGTAAAGTACCCGGTTGTTCTCCAGGCAAAGCTAAGCAAGCGCGCCTACAGAGTGTGGACTCACCTGGAAAGCCAGCAGAAAGACCAGTGCCCTTTCTGAGTGAGACTGAGGCCTCAGAAAATCCCCAGGAATCCCCAAATCCTGATCCCACCAAGCAGCGTGAGATGACTGCTGCCAGGAGCACTGATAAAGGCTGAAGTGGGAAAATTCAGCTCCATGAAAATATGGCTAAGGGAACTGCCAAACCTGAACCCCTCTCAGGATTGGGGATGGATAGACATCATGGTGATGACGACAGGAAAAACTTATGTTTTTTCACTGAAGGTTTTCCTGTAGGATGGTATCCAGGAGGACAAAGCACTGCAGATGTGTCCTGATTCACAACGGCCTTGTGCAGTAGAAATCCTGGGGCTAAACCTTGGTTACTTCATGGCCCATAGCAGCTCAGGGACAGAAAAGCTTCTATCTCCATTTCTCTGTCTGAACTACCAGATTACCCCTGCTTGGGCGAGCAACAAACAAAACACCGATGCAAAGACCGTTTTTTGCCCTTCTGCCAAAGCCACGAATAAGAGAGATGAGGAAACAACCACCAGTGGCAGACAGAGACTGAAGAAGATTCATGCCTCCAATAACAACTGCCCTCGTGTTGTCGTCCCAGCACTTCAGCTGGAAATTGCTCTCACGGAAGAAGGACAATAACAGTGAGGCTGCAAGGGTGTGTCCTTATTTAAGTTAAATAAGTCCTTTTGGGTTCTTGGGAAGGTCAGGAAAAAGGGCTAGGATGCCAAGCAGGTTTATGTTCTGGCTTTGGGTAATCTAGTGTAAGACTGCAGTCCAGGGCTTCAAAATCAATGGTTCAAATTACTCCCATGCTCTTTGCAAGCTGGTGGGCTTTGGAGGTACATGCTTGCACTTCCTACGCAAGATTTTCACCCCAGCCCTGCTTGGTGCTCTCTGACGCGCTCCCAGGCACAGAAACTGAGGCCTGGATGGGTAACGGTGAACTGGGCTCCACTGCTGTCCCAGGGGGATGCTCCATCCAGGCTTCAGCAGGCTACACAGCAATGGGTACTCCCAGTACCTCCAGCAGGAGCCAGGCACTCACCAGATCCCTCTATCTCATATCTCCGTGAACCACCTCCAGCAGCAGAGCGGGCGAGAGGAGACGGATCCTGCCGTGCACAAGTGCAGGCTCTCCTCCTCCCTTATCTGGCGTTGAGCAGCTCGTTGTCGCACTTTTCCCACTGTAAGCTCGTTGGCACCTCCAGTGTTGCCATGTGCTGGAGTGGGAAAGCTCTACAGCCTCGGGGCATGAGTCTCACTTTCTCAGACGTGTCTCACCTTCAGTGAAATGGTCCCAGCAGCTCTTCCCTCTCCCGCCTCCCAGGTTCACAGCACATTAAATGCCGCAGTTGTCATAAGTAACCTCCAGCTTTACTGTGTAAGTGCAGCTCCCACGTGGTGGGGAAATCCTTCCAGGATTCCCCAAAAGCACCGGCTCTTGTCTGAACTAACTGCTGCAGCAGCCAAAGGCTGACACAACCTTAAATCTCACCAGTGCAGAACCAGGACCCGGAAAATCTGTGGTTTTCTAACAAGCCCCAGGAGAAAAACGGGGTGAGAACAGGAACAGAGGAAGGAGGCAGGGACACTTACCCCATGCTCCCAGCAAGTTGTGGTTTCAGGGACTTCTTGGGCTGACTTGTTTGATTTAAAAGCTGCTGTGCTCCAACACAGGCCAGGGCTGGTTCATGACCACCAGAAGACCAGGGCTTGGGGGACAGGACGTGTTAGGGAACCAAACGCTCTTCCACGCTGCAGAGAGAACAGAGGGAAGGGAAGGAGGAGAGTGGCAGTAACTCAGGCTTAATTAGCCTCATCAAATATTCATCTGGCAATTTCTCTGGATTTACAGAGAATGTTAACAACATCAGTACGATTCATTGACTCTTTGAAGATCCCACAGCGTAAAGCCGACCCACTCCAAAAAGAGAGAACAGGCTGGGAAGGAAGGGCATGGTTCTAAGCAAGCAGTGAAGTGCCGTGGGGATGGGAGGCCCCAGGCACTGGGATTTGATCCAGGCAGGCCTTTGGAGATGCTGAGCTTGCCCAGGACCCCCCAGCTGACACGATCTCCTTCCCCTGCCTCCCAGCTGCAGCTGGGACATGGGGACATGGAGCCAGGAGGGCGCAGGACCAGCCAGCAGCTGGGGAGCACGGTGGCACCCAGCAGCTGGGGAGCATGGTAGCACCCAGCATAATGAACCCTGCATGGCAAAGTCACAAGCTGCCGTGGCAAAAACCAACACAGAATATCCTGTGCTGGAGCAAGAGGGAGATTTCGGTGGGTCAGCGCATGGCATCACAAGAGTCAGCTTGGGTAGGTCTCCGGAGCACTCACCAGTCCTGGGCAGAACTGGGCTTGGAGGTAGGTGGCAGCTGAGAAATTTTCTGGGCTTGTTGCTTGGCTCCGGAGATAACACGACCTGTGCTGGTGAGCAGCTAGGAAACATCTCGGCCTGAGGGCTACCAGCAGCAGAGCCTCGCCATTCTCCTGGCCCAAGACCAAAGCTGGTGAAGGGAAAAAGGAATAACAGCCAACTACTCCATGCAAACAGGTCCATAAGTCTGAGCTCTCGCCGAAAGCACAAGCTATGCCCTTCGTGTCTGACAGAAAGCAATCAAGCCAAGGCCAACTTACAGGGAACCTTTGCCATTGCTTTGCAGCAGAAAGATTTCCATAAATTGCTGGGGTTTTTTTGTTTGTTTTTTTTTTAATGAGACATTTTCCCTCAATTTGTCTTTCACAAAAGGTCATTTTTAAAGACAGCAGCCCACTGGCGCCCATCATTCAGAGGCTCTGACAAGCCAAAGGAACTGTCAGACCACATTTTGCCTCCCAGCTACGTTCAAGGTTTTGCATTCGATGTTTTTTATTTTCCTAATGGAGTTTTCCCTTCAAGGCCAGCACACTATCGGAAACCAGAGAGCACCAGCACCAGGCAGAACTTTGCACGGGAGAAGTCTTACAATTCAATTCACTGCCAGGGAGATGCTGCAGTAGGTGGCCACAGCAGGAAATCTCAAAGCGAACATTATCCAGGTAGCAGGACACAGAACAGTCCCAAATTTAGGAGTATCCAGGTAATGGTGAGATTTGCAGGGATCACAAGGAGCTGAATAGCAAGAAGACTCACTGTGTCCTGGGTGAGCAGGCAGAGGAGAGCATCGGGAAACGACTGAGCTCCTGAAGCCTTTTCTCAAGGAGGGCATGTGTCTGCATCACCTGCAGAGCCGGAGGGAGAGTCTGGTCGCTTGGGTGCGGGGTCCTCCTCCAGCCCTGAGCACGGTGAAGAAGCTCCACCAGGAACTTGCTCTGCTCCTGCCTTCTGGCCCGGCTGGTGCCTTCTGGAGTGTGGAACCCGAGCAGGGACCACAGCTGATGCAACCCAGACCAAACCATGCGCAAGCCAGCATCGTGGCGGGGGCAGCTCCGAGAAGAGTTTGTATCAGCACACATCAATAAGAATAATCGTTTACACTCCTCTTTCATTGAGGGGGCTGGGAGGTGGGCACAAGCCATGCCTGGGCTCCACAACTAATGCTGGCCCAGATTCCTGAGTCCATTGAGGATGCAAGGGGTGGCCCAGGGACAGCCATCAGCCAGGGACTGGAGACTGGGTAGGAGGGAGAAGGGACTCCCAGGGCAGGAGGGGAGCAGAGAAGGCTCATTGTGGAGTATAGCACCCATTGTTCATGACTGTGATATAGATAAATGATTAAAAAGTCCTTAGCTGGGGTAGGTTGGTACCTAAAGCCCCAGAATAAGCTGCAGCAGCAGCATGACGAGCCTGACCCTCGAAGATGTGGACACAGATGATGCAAAAGACCCCAGGGCTACCCAAGCGGACTTGAGAGGAGGAAGAAACCCTTCTTGAACAGCACATTGCTCCTGGCAAAGAGCTGAGTAGTGTGACGGGTCATTGTCCCCACTGCCTGCACCCCGAGGTACCCGGGGGGAGCCCAGCGCCAGGGGCGCAGGAGAAACACCGGCTTTTACTTGCGCAGCAGCTCGTAACTGCAGTGCTGCTGCTGGCATTTGTTAAGTATTGATTGCAGAATCGATAGGCTGTCAGTGTTAGTATCATTTTAACTGGGCTAATAATAACAACTGTTCATTGCATTTTTGGTTACGTTGTTAAAAGTTTTGATTAGACTAACAACAAATGCTTGGTTTGGCGTAAGAAGGTGTGTTTGGCTTTTGGTGGGTAACATTCCCCAGCTCAGCTAACCCATCCCGGTCCTGCCCTGCCTCCCAGGGCGGATGGGATGCAGGGAGCTGCCATCCCCCCGAAGGCTCGACACCACCCCCTTCACAGACACCCTTCTTGGGGCAAATTATACCAAATACCTCGCAGCTGCCCCCCCTGCAAAGCAACGTTTGTGGGTCAGGGCACAGACTAACTCACCGCCTCCACCTTGCACAGCTGCCCACCGCAGCCGTTGTGACTTCTGAAAGCCCCTTCGGCAGCCGGTCCCCGCTGTGCATCAAAGGCCTCGGCACACGAAGGCACAGCGGAAAAGCACAGAGCTTCAGTCTCAGTCTGTGGCTGACACGGCCGCAGAGGCAGGTTAAGGGGATAGCAGTGCCTGGCTCACATCAGCCGTGCTCCAGGTAACCGAGCCACATCCCCAGGAGCAGCCCAGGTCAGAGGCAGCGGAGGGAGGCTTTAAACCTCTGCGAAGGACAGGTCCGTCCCTAGGAAAGCATCTCTATACCCATGCAGACGGCAGCGTGTTACCAATTCATATAAGCTTCTGAGAGTGCTACACCACGCTGAGCCCCGGGAGCAGCAGGGAGCCCTTTGCTCCTCTGCATGGGGATCAGCAGGATCCCTTTTTGGGGTGGAGGACATCCTGCTGGGGCTTCCCACCTGCAGACATCACAGATCTGACCACAGCAGGGCTGGAAGGATGCTGTGGGGCTGAGTTCACGCTTTCTGCCAGCAAGCAAGAGCTCAGCCCCACACCGACCCCGAGCAGTGTCCATCCCCGTTTGCTCCATCCCCCACAGCCTCCCCCAGGATGCTCCTGGGGGCAGATGTCACCGGTCCTGAAGGCTAGCATGGGCCTGACAGTCCCCCAGATTTTGCCCCACTGTGTAATCCCCAAACCCCTTTGTGTGGGGCTGCTTAACCCTGGCAAAGCCCCTCTGTGTGCCCATGCCAGCTGCACCTTCCGAGTCTGGAGGCTTTCCCCACCGTGATAAACAGGCGGAGAGATACAGAGGAGCTTGGCCACCTGGCAGAGAGCTGGGTGGCCCCAGGTCCCTCATCTCGAGCAGGGGCACTTTCCCCAGCTCCCCCCAGCACCCCAAACAAGGCAGGCATTTCTGCAGCTCCTTTGCATGCCC
>VYZM01004239.1:48804-72346 GCA_013398915.1 Dromas ardeola | reverse complement strand
TGCCCGCCCGCCCCCTTCCCCGCCTGCCGCAGGCAAAGAACGAGCCGCAAATTCGGGAGCCATAAATCACAGGGAAGGAGAACGCTGGGAGGCAGGGATCGTGGTGTTAAGAGGGAAAAGCAGAACAGAACTACCTCATCTTCCACCGAAGTCATCTTAGCAATAAAAATTTAAAAACAAAACAAAACCAAACCACAAAAAACCCCACACCAACAAAAAACCCCACACCAACACCAACCCTACTATTTAATTTAGAGACAACAAAAAAAACCTTTTTATCTTACCCCAAATTCTAATTTTGGTAACCTAACCCTCCCGCCCCCACCAATCCCCAAAAGCAAGACTGTTATTTTTAAAAAGGAAAATTCTCATACAAAATGAAGAGGGGCAGTCTTACGTTGGAGGGAAAAAGAACGGACAAAGCAAATACCCTCAGTTTTCTACCACGAACCCTTCCAACCCTTTCTGGGTTGATACTTGTCATCCCATTATTTTAGCCAAGCTATTGGCTGAATTTGACCCAGAACATTAATTCCTCCAAAATTTCCTTCTCCACCAAATGTTCTGCTCCTTGGAAACCAGCCCCAGCCCACCCTGTGGACCCAGTGGGCAGGAGGAGGAGGTCCCAGATGCCTACACACGGGTCAGGGCAACCTACGTGACATAAGCAAGAAATGAGGTTGCATCCGCCAGTCCCAGCACCGGCACAGTACCATTAGGCACGGGTGGCATTACTGCTTGTCCTGAGGTCGCTTGCAGGGTTTTGGTGGCCTTTCCGGCACTGTACCCCTCACCAGCAGGCTGCTGGCACCGTGGAGCCCGCAGGGCTGCAGCACGGCCTGGCAGAGCTTTGCCGACGCATGCGATAGTGTCACCCTCACACACGTGTCCCCGTGGCTCTGCCATTCATTTCTCCTCCAGAAGGCCACTGGCCTGCAAAGCTCCAAAACTCCCACTGAGTGCAGGAAAACCTCCTGCCTAAGAAAATAAATGTGTTCTGCGCTCTCTCTGAGCTACCCACAGCAAAGCAAATACAGGCACAGTTGGGTCCCACCACTGCTTTGTTCCTTAAAAATGCGTCATTTCAGTCAAACCCTTCCTGGCACATCTGGCTGTCATTAGATAGAGAGAGTTACTGTCTTCCTCCTGCACACAGACAACAGGCGCTGCCGGGCCAGCGAGCTGCGGTCTTTACCTCCGCATTAAACTTGTCACCCGAGACATCCGTAGCCCAAATGGAAATCATGCTGCCTCCGCAGTTGGAGGGCTTGGGAATGCCGTCCCTCAGGAAGGTGCAGTGCTCGGGGTACCGAGCTGCCCACACCAGGTGCCGTTTGACAGCACCAAATACAGCAGAAGGGAAAAGAGAGGCAGGCAGGCGGGAGGGCAGCAGCTGCCCGCCCTTCCAGCTGGATGTCCAGCCTCCGTGTGGGTGGTGGAGATGACCTAGGTAGTGACACCAACCCCGACAAGCCTCTCCATTTGCAGATGTAAGAGGCACAGATTGGGCTGTCTTAGTTGAGTTTTTGGTATCTTGCAGGTAGGGAGTCTCTCGGTGCAATCTGGGTGCCCGCTGACACCCAATGTAGACTATTTACCTAAAGTGAGTTATAAAGACTGAATCTAAAATGCATTTTTAAAATATCTGGTTTGTGTTTTGGTTTCTCTCGTTGGGGTGGTTTTGTTATCTGCAAGGAATGCGGCATCTTCCAAAGCCCTTCTCCTCCTTGTCCCTGTGTGGATGGGTAGGTGGCACATGGCAGGCTTTGTCCACTGTGACTCTGCGTCTCCTCAACACACATGGGAGGTCAGCACATCAAAGTACCCCCCCATGCAAGGTTCATGTCCCACCTTCTATTAAGGCAAACAGGAGCAAGGCAGTGTGATGAGCACAGACCTTTTGTGGAAGCCGGAAGAAGATGACAGCAGCGGCATTAGCCATTCTCCTCTTTTTAGTGATCCAAGTCCAAGGTCTCAGATCAAGGCAACGAGAGAAGGGACAGGCCGGAGGAGGAGCTAGGACAATCACTTGATTTGGAGCCATCTCAGGAGCTGCCATCAAGGCAGTGGCGGCAGCAACGCTGAAGACCCGAGAGAAGTCCTTGGCAAGGCAGCCACAGGATCTGCCTTGTGAAATAGCAAACACTGCCTCAGCACAAGGCCAGACATCATCTAGCTGACCTCTGCACCCCCTCATTGCGTCCCACCAGATAAAGCTTTCTCCTCATCCTCAAGCAGACTGTCTGAGCCATCAGAGAAGAAGTCCTCCAGATCCTGCTGCCTCATCTGGGACTCCAGAACAGTGATACGTTGCTTGAGCTTCATCTGGGCATCATTGTACTCTGTCAGGAGCCGCCCAAAGCGGGTGTGCAGTGTGTCCAGGTTCAAGGCCAGCCTGTCCAGCTTCTGCTCCACGCTCTCCTCTTCCGTGCTTGCCTCTGCAGCTGACTCATCCAGCAGCCCTTCCTTGATCAGGATCTCCCGGCCACGCTCCTCCAAGACCTTTTTGGCATCAGGATACTCTGTGACTGCTTCCATAAGATCTTCCTTTGACAGGCAGAAGAGATCAGAGTAGCCCAAGCTACGGATGTTGGCTGTGCGCCTGTTGCCCATTTTGCTCCCTTTAATGTTGAGGATGCTGATCTCACCAAAGCAGCCTCCTGCAGTGAGCAACGCATACTGTGTGATTCCATCATCCGCCACCACAGCCAGTTTCCCCTCCTTAATGATGTACATCTCTTTCCCAATGTCTCCTTTCCGGCAAATGTAATCCCCTGGGCTGAACACCTGAGGGCGAAGCTTCAGCACCAGCTCCACTAGTAGACCTGCCTCACAGTCCTGGAAAATCCTCACCTTCTTCAGTGTCTCCAGGTGAACGTTGATGGCAATCTCTGCCCTTAACTTATCAGGGAGATTCTTGAGGACTTCCCGTTCGTCTACTGCCTTCTTGTTGGTCCACATGTAGTCAAACCACTTGATGACTTTGGTTTCCATGTCTTTGCTCACCTTGCGGAACTGCATGTAGTGTTTGATGGCATCAATTTTTGCCTGGAACTCTGCCCTGGTGGCATTCATGTTGGATATCATGGATCCCACATTCCCCACAATAGTGGCAAAGATAAGGACACCGATGAGGAAATCAAAGATCACAAAGAGGTACTCCTCATCACGCACAGGGGGAGGGGTCTCTCCGATGGTAGTCAAAGTCAATGTAGACCAGTAGAGACAGTAGACGTACTCCCGGGTCAGATACCCATATTCAGGGTCTGTGATGTTGGGATAGACCCAAGTGTCCTCTCCAAAGCCTATGGCCTTGGAGATGGCATAATAAATGCATGCATTCCAGTGGATGATGACCAGGATGTAAAGAACCAAGTTGCTAATGCGGAAGACGTTGGGGTGACTGGTTCTGGTCTCAGTCCTATCAAAGAACTCAAACATGCGGGAGAAGTGCAGCAGCCTGTTGAAACGCAATTCAGGGCGATGCAATCCCACAGCAAAGTATGCCAGGTCTGTGGGCAGAATGGAGAGAACATCCAGCTTGAACTGTAAGGTGTGAATGTAGTTATCCCGTAACTTCTTCAGGTCCTTAACCAGGAGGCCCTGTTCCAAGAAACCTAACAGAGAAGCAAACAATAGAATTAACTTGGCTTTTGTTCAACTCTTCCGCAGGCTTTGCAAGGACTTCTGAGAAACGTTTTATGTTATGCCATGCACACGCGTGCATATACACACAGGGTCATACAAATATTACCAGTTCCACCCGGTCTGCTCAGTTTACAAGCTTTTGTTATCGCTCAAGCCCTTCATCTGGCAAAAGCCACCTAAAGATATCACTTAGGGATTTACTCTGTTACCACGAAGAAATGGGGACACAAAGGTTTCCATCCTCCAGATCATGAATTATTGCAGTTCCAACAGAAAACGTAGAGCCACCTGCTGCATTCCGAGAACATTAAATTCTACCATTTTTCCATGTAGATAATTCATTAGCTGAACTGATGCACAATCAGAGATACAGACCTTCAACTATGCCCGAATACTAATAGTAATGCAGGTAATTTTGTACAATTATTCAAAGGTGAAGTTGAAAGCTGGGATGATTAATCTTTCATTCTGAAACTTACTCCATTTCTCAGATCTTTTAATTAGGTTCTTTCTCTAGAGACTGCTTCGTACTAGCGAGTGCCAAGGTAGACAAAACCCTCCTTCTCATGGAGGTGTAGATTAGGCCTCTCCCTTGCAGCTCATCTCCACTTTTAGGGGATTAAAGCAAAGCCATCACAAGCCAGGATGCTGCTTCTGCTTACCTGTGCGCAGGCGGATCACTATGTCCCCAATGTAGACAGAGTCCGAGATGTAGTCTAACACCAGCCAGAGGACAACATAGGTCTTTTGCAGGTCACTGAAGCAAGCCCTGGAGGAAGGTCATAAAATAGGGTGGTGAGACCAACAAACCTCCATGTCATCTCCAGCTGTTACAGCTGAATATAGGCTGATTCTGAGGCTCCTAACTCTGCCACAGAGCCTGGGCACTTGCGCTTCTTCTCCTAGAAATTAAAACCCCCTTCTCTGGAAAATCTGCCCTCCCTTGACCTAGGTAAAGCAACGTCTTGAAACCACCTCCCAAATGCACCTTGCAGCTTTACCCCGAAATCATGGTCCTTTCCAACCAGGGACGGAGGATGGATGCTCTGCCTTTGCACCGCAGAAGTCACGGTGATAGCGGGGCTCCCTTTCCTTTAGGTTCCCACCAGCCTCAGCACCACCCGTGTCAGTTGTCTGATCCTGGCTGGGCCACGACAACCAGGGGAACAGGAGGATTAGAGGAGACAGGGACCCCACAACCTCCCGGCTCACCTGGCTACAAGCAAGCACCAGTTATAGAGGACAGGAACGGCAATGACAGCCAGCCAACGGTAATACCAGTCCCCTGCAGGGTCCACCACAAAGATCTGCCATTTCTTCCTGGAAGCAGAGAAAAGCCAGAGCTGGCAATGTAAGAATAACGGGCTAAACATAGAAAATAGGGTTGGAAGGAACCATCCGAGCCACATCCTTCATCCCTTGCACTAGACTGGCTCCAGCTGCAGCTTGAGTGCCAGTCTGTAAGCTAAAATGAATCCCAGCAGTGCTAAGCAAAAATGTCCAGCACTGTTAAAGCTCCCTTTTCCCCAAAATTGGCCTCAGTAATGTACCAGAAGAGGAAACTGTAGGATGGTAAGGCAGAGCAGGTGGCCTACATGCACACAGCATCCCAGTGGCAGAGCCAGAAACAGACGTATGGAAGAGGGTGATCAGAAAACTTCTCGTTCCATGACATTGCCTCTCCCAGATGAGGTAAGGATTGGTGCCAGCCAGATCTTAAGAGAAGATTAATTGGAGCAGGAAGGAAAGTGTGCTGCAGATCAGCAGGAGCCCCGGGACGGGATGCCCAAGCCCCAGAGCAGCGAGGCGGGGGGCAGCTGGCATTGCAAGGCTGCCATCATCACGCCGCTCGCAGCTGCCTGCCCACAGTCTGGGGTCCAGCCTTTGAACCGCTCCCAAGTGTTTGATCCCGCTCGTATTGGGACTCTGAGATAAGATGCGTGTGCTCCAGTTGCCAGATCTCACTGGAGAAGCCGGGAAAGAGAAACTCTGGGGCTGGGCTGATAGGGTGAGCTGCTGCATCCTGGTAGGGTAAAACTCCTTCTTCCCCCTCCCTCCTTCCCTCCCTTCCAGCTTTTGAACATGCAAAAACTCCCTCCAGTGATAGGAAAAAAAAAAACAAAAAACAACTCAACCAACCCACTTGCCAACAGATTCCCCGTGCCCACCCCACTGCTTCTGACAGCTTCAAAAGCAAAACCTCTGCCTTGAAGTCTCCTTCCCCAGCAGCACCCGCCGTGCCCGGAGCGTGGGGACTGGCACTCGGCACCAAGCCAGCGGCGATCCTCCACATTCCCTCTGGATACAGCCACAGACAAGCAGGTGCTCCAGCCTCCCCGTTAAAAGCGCTTATCTTTTGCTTAGAAAGTGCGACTTATATGGGGTTTTTTTGAGAAATGGACTCTTTGCGGGAAGCACTGACTCACCTGCAGCCAGCCAGTACTGGTGTAACACCCACAAGCACCAATAACCTCAATAACGGTGTTAATTACATTGGTAATTTCAGCTTTAAATCACCGGCGCTGCCCACAGCAGGTGGCCAGAGTCCCTGGCATTACGCTGACAGTGGGACCAGGGCTCTGGGTTAACCCAGGAAGAGGGAATAATCATCTGCCTCTTCCCAAGCCTGCAACAGTGGAGATTCCCACGGCCATGAACAGCAGCTCATGTTCGGAGTTACCAGACCTGGGGGCTCTTCTTACCTGTGTGGAGCTGAGGACCTAGAAAACAGCAAAAGTTACCACCATCTCCTCGGAAACCCACTGGCACCGAGGAGCCCTTTCACAGCAGCTCCCTCTGATAATTAACAAGCTCCCCTTAACCTCACAGGGCAGAATGTTTTTTTTTTTCATGACTAGTAAAAGACCCAGATACAAGGCTCAGATATTTTTCTCCTACAGAAAACAATCATTTTTTGGTGGTTTAATTACCATGTCTAATGGTAGGGTCCAGAGTAGTCCATGAGCTTTGCCCTTTAATTAGCCAGCAGAAGAAAAGCCAGGTTATTGCCTTTCACCAGGAGTGTGAGCTGAGGAGATGAAAGGGCTGGATTTGAAAGAGCCTTTTCAGAAAGCTGCCGTCACAGTGTCTGCTTCTCGGGGGGGCACAGGCAGCAATCGCAGTCCCTTCATCTCCCTTCATCCTGCAGATGGTGAATGAGACTGGCAAATCCCACGCGTTTGTGCTTGTTGGGGTCTCCTGGGTGGAGACCCTGCATCCCTTGGCTTATCCCCAGCTGAAGCAACATCTCTTTACAGACCCAGGGCTGGCTCCAAATGCCAACCCTGGTGTTGAACTGCTCTGAAAAAGGGGAGATCTGCCAGCTGTCACGAGCCACGCAATGTGTGTTTCCTACCAGGGCACAGACCAGGGGAGAGAAGACGCCATGGGGGAGGGACAGGACGGCTCTTTTCCACAGGGACAGACTACCAGGTCCTGTGTGCCTGCACAACAGCCCGGCAAAGCCAGGCTGGCTGCCAGGACAGGGGCTTGGAGAGGGCAGGGAGGACCCTTTCCACCGGTGCATCCTGCCTCCCCCCTTCCCATCCCCATCCACCCCCATCAACCATCGCTGCTGGGAGCCCCCCAGCACCGTGCACGGCTGATCTCCAGCCAAGGACGGCTGGGGCCAAAGGGAAGGGACCCTACTTTTTGTTTTCCTCCTCGGTCTCCTCATCCTCTAGATCGTTGCCAGCGCCTGCAGCCGCTGTCTGGAGCTCGGGGCCCTGGAAGCGCTCGAGGAAGGGGTCTGGCCTTTGCTGCTCCTCATGCAAGCTCTTGCTGGCCCAGTCCCTCAGCACCAGCACCAGCCGGACTATCCTGGACGGGGGAGAGAGGCAGAGTCAGGAGGTGTCTGTGGAGCAAGGAGAAAGCAAAAGCTTGAGAGCAAGCTGGGGGGGGGCTACGGCTGAGAAGACGACTCTCACAGCTCCCTCTCAAGCCCAAACATTTCCTTCCCCCCCCCCACCGGCCTTGTAGCGATGTGTGAATATATGAGCAAGAGAGCCCCGCTGGCAGAGTCCCCACGGCTCCTTCCCCAGTCCTGCTGCCATTCCCACAGGGACACGAGGAATGTGTGGGTGACTGGGGCAGAGTGAGGCTGCCAGCAAGGGAAAGGAGCCCCCAAGGTGGTGGAGCCGTCCCTTCCCGCAGCCCTCTCCATGGACACTGGGGCACCCAGAGCAGAGCAGCATTCACAGACACTGGTCCCTGCAACTCTTGAATGCCATAGAGAATCATAGAATGGTTTGGGTTGGAAGGGACCTTAAAGATCACCCAGTTCCACCCCCTGCCCTGGGCAGGGACACCTCCCACCAGACCAGGTTGCTCCAAGCCCTGTCCAACCTGGCCTTGAACCCCTCCAGGGATGGGGCAGCCACAGCTGCTCTGGGCAACCTGGTCCAGTGTCTCACCACCCTCACAGGAAAGAATTTCTTCCTGATATCCAATCTAAATCTACCCTCCTTCAGTTTGAAACCGTTACCCCTCATCCTATCATTACACTCCCTGACAAAGAGTCCCTCCCCATCCTCCCTGTAGGTACTGGAAGGGGCTCTAAGGTCTCCCCAGAGCCTTCTCTTCTCCAGGATGAACAACCCCAACTCTCTCAGCCTGTCCTCATAGCAGAGGTGCTCCAGCCTGTAGTTGTAGGGAATCCTGACCCCACGCAAGTCCCCAGTGCCAAAGCCAGGCACAAAAGGCTCGGGCTGACCCCAGGCTGGTGGCACACACAGGTACCTGGCCAAGGCTCCCCTGCCTTGGAAAGCGGAGGCAGCTGGCTGTTCCCCCTGAGCCAGGGGAGCCCCTTTCCACATCTCCGAGGAGGTGTCATCCTGGGTTGAGCAGGTCCTGCAGTGGGGAAAAGGGGGGGTCACAGCCACACCGTGCCATCGTGGCACCTGCCTACAGCCAGAGGAACTGGTGGAAGCAAGCAGCTGGGGCTTGGCATCACAGCCCTGCCCACACCAGGTCTCGGCAGACACACCGAGGTGTTCCTCCCCTCCCCTGCCCCACCGCTGCCTCCCTCAACCAAACCAGGGTCCAGCCTGACCTGCTAGTGCTGAGCCCTGTCCCCTCCGTGTCACCCTCCGCTCGGGCTTGGGCGGGTGAGCAGGGGTGGTGGTTGGCCGGTGAGCTCTGCAGACCATTACTCTTGGCCCTCATCCTCCATGTGAGGAGTCCCCGGGCAAACACCCTGCCCCAGAGACCTGCAAAGAGCAGAAAACAGCCACAAGAAGAGCCATGCAGGACACATCATGTGGTTTGAACGCAGAGATACAGCACGGGAAGAGAGAGTCAAACCCCACGGGATGGGCCCACCCCGTGTTTTCCACCACCAGCCGTCACTGATGCTGCAGTAAGAGCCCTGCAGAGCATTTTGCCCTCCCCAAGAGGTTCCACATCTGCCCGTGGCCCATGAAAGATGCTCTCCTCATCGTTCAGGCTCCTCCGCCATTGCCAGGGCAACAGCATCCCCAGCGAGCCACGCCATAACAATGAGCCCACGGCTCTCGGCACCTCTGCCAGTCCAAGGACAAGAAAATAGACTTGTAAGGGATGTAAGAGCAAGGCCAGCCCTGGAGGGGAGGTGTTCCACCGGAGCAACCACTCTCCTTCCCCAGGGCACAGCAACCTCCTGGGGGTCTGCCCAGCAAGCCCCACCTCTCGTCACAGCAGAAATATCCCCTGGGTGGGAAATCAAGGTCTGCTGTTTAAAAATACCATCTGCTTTTGGAGAGCAGCAGAGAAGACCCTACATTAATATGCGGAGGCTGCTGTGGAGCTGTTAAGTGTGGGATTTCTCCAGGGTTTGTTTATCTAAAAAGCGAGAGATGCCCACGGGGCTTCCCCAGCCCCAGCATCCGTGCAGCTCTCACTGTTCTGCTGCACCCTAGTGAAAAAAGCACCTCACACAAACACAGACCTGCACATGCACGGACAAAAAGGCTCACAGGCATTGCCCAGCCCTGCCTAGACCACATATTCCCACCCTGCCTGCTCCCCCCAGGGCACAGCAGACCCTCCATACCCTCAATGTACGGACGAGGCAGGTTCCTGGAGATGACACGCTGGTGCTCTCACACGGTGCAGCCCACGGCCGGGGCTCTGCCTGGGGGAAGACAATGCCTTGTGCATCTCTACCAACACGCACAAAGACTACATCCACACTGCACGCACAGGGACAGTCATTCACGCCCAGCCAAGCCACCTCCCGGGGGCAACGGAACCGCTGCCGAGAAGCCACCAGTGTCCACTTACGAGCGTGGTGTCCCCCGAAGCCTTCAACGCTTGGCTGCTGCCTAACGCGGGCTAGCAGGGGTGGCTGGGGACCATCCCTCCCCAGGGCTGTCTCCAGAGCGCTCAGGCTTTTAAAGCAAAGCCGGCACAAGCGGAGCTGCCCGCACTCCTGCCCTTCTCCCCTGCCCAAGCAGAGAAGCAGGCGAGGTGGCCGGGTGGCATCCCGGCAGTGGCAGAGGGGTCTCCACGATGGACGGAGAGGATGCACACGCGCGTGTCCCTGTGCCTCGTCACATCACTACAGCACGCCCATCCCCTGAGCATCCTTGACGCCCTGAGCAGCAAAGCGCACTTCAGAGCGGTTAATAGCAGCCAGCTTTGTTTCGGGGGGGTGAAAGGGGAGGAGGGAAGCGCGCTGCTCAGGGATGCTCCATTTCCCTACCCACACGTCCCCTTCTCTGTCACCTCCTCAGTGGCTAGAGGGACCCCAGACATCTCTCAGGGCCGACCCTCGCTGGAGATTGCAGCCGTCTTGAGCAGCTGTGTGTCCAGCGGCTCCCGAGTCCCCAGCAAACCCTGGGGAAGGGTCACTGCCCAGCCGGGGACAGGCACAGCCGACCCCTGGCTGGGCTCAGGTCCTGCCGCAGGAGGGGACGCACGGGGATTGCCTCCCAGGCCACCTACTTCTGCTCCCTTCCCTTCCCAGCCCTCTGCCCTAGGGAAAAAACAAAGCTGGTGACTACTTCCCTGCTTCACAGGCTGTGCCACAGCTACTGCCGCGATGGAAAATTTGCAGAAGTAGCCACGTTTTAACACCGTCCCATCCAGTCCCCTCTTCTCACACTAAGGGAGCAGAAGACCAGATGTGCTGCTCCAGAGTCCCGGCAAAGAGAGCTGCAGAGTTTGGAGATGATCATGAAATGCATCTTTCACCAATTCCTGCCCTCCTGTTTTGTTCACAAAGCTATTCTAATAACCGGTTAGCAAAAAAATTTGCATCCCCAAGGCAATAAGGAAGAGGTTAATTTTTACCCTCTTCCTCCAGCATCCATGCACTTGGGGTGGCTGAGGCCGATCAGTTCCTGATGTGCGCAGGGCTGATCTGAAAGCACCAGCACCGGGAGTCCCTTCGCTATCAAAGGTTCCGCCCCACCCCCCGGCCCTTTTTTTTTTTTTTTACCTTCAAAGCCTTAAATTCCACTTGTTCTGATCTCCCTGAAAATCTGGACAGCAGGGAGGCCGAAGGAAAAAAAAATGGATTTTTTGCAGCCCTGGCCAGGGCTGTCGGCGGCGTTGGGTGCTGCCTGGGTGAGCACCCAGCAGCGAGGGACGTGCCACCTTGCTCTTGTCCCCACACCACAAACCCCAGCACTGGGGACAGCTTGAAGACCAGGAGCAGCGGCAGCAGCACGTGTCCCCCTTCCACCTCTCCTTTCGCTCCCTGCCCGCAGCCGCCTTCAAAAAGCGACAGGAGACTCCAGGAGCTGCTCCCTGGCAGCTCCCTCAGACGGTATCGCACAAGACGCTTTATTTTCCGTGCACATCGCTGTGGCAGTGACCCCAGGAGACACCCAGCCCTGCCACACGCGCTGCCCTGGGACAAAGAGCCAGGAGGAGGAGGCAGGGAAGAGAGAAAGGAAATAAATAAAAGCATCGCACCCCAACAGAGACAGCATTAACCAGAAACTCTCCTCCTCCAGATCCCCCCACAGCCAGGGCAGCTGGCACGTGTGTTTTACACCAGTGGGCCAAACAGCCCGTAGATCTAGCAATGCCAGAAATCCAGCGTCCGATTAAATAGGAATGTGTGGCTGAGACATCCAGCACCAGGTCAGAGTCCTGCTGCCAAGGGAAAAAACCTTACCTGTTCCCATCCACTGGGACACCAGGATCAGACTCTGTGGTTGGTAAAAGAAACACATCCAGAACACAAGAGGTTTATTAAAATATGCACTTTATGTGTCAGCATTTCCAGATTTACACCAGGATTACGCCATACATAAAAGTCCTATCGTATTCCCTACAACCTGCCAATAATTAGCCTTGAGAACACATACAGTTTGACCACCTCTCCTCCAAACATCTTCAATCCACACTTTGAAGGTGGTGCGTCCTCCAAAGGGTCAGCCCTTCTTGCCCTAAAATACAGCTTTAAAAAAGGAAAAGACACCACAAGCACGTTTGCACCTCTCAGAGGAGAGAAACCAGCCAAACGATTTACCTGCTTTTCCTGGCACAAGTCACACAATGGCAGCCCCCTTAAACAGACCCAACGTGTAAGGTCCCCTGGTAACCCTGACCACATCCCTGAGCCACAAGCCCCAGGAACCACAGACCCCCTGCCAAGCCCACCACGCCGTCCTGGCTCTCATCCCCAGTAAATCTCAGCGCTCTCCTCAGCTCAGCTACCAGGCACAGGTTCAGACCTGCAATTACTTGCGGGACATTTATTTATTAGTCAACGTCCAGCTGCCAGATTTACAGCCACGGATGCTTGATGCGGTTGCAGGCAGAAAACACCCAGGCATCCATGTCTGTAAATAAGCCATTGGGACACCTGGATGACCTGCAGACCCAGTTACAATTACTTACAGGTGGAACAGAGAGGTCCTGTTAAGCCAATGCCAAAACCTGTCCCCAGAGCCTGCAAGCACCAGCAGATGTGTTGGATGAACCACCGAACGTGTCTCAAAGGCACCTCAGATCCAAGCGTTACTGAACTCCACAGAAGGAAAGAAACTGCAAAGCTGTTGAACTGGGCTTGTTTTTAGCTAAAGAGCATCTGGGCCAAGAATTCCCCTCACCCGCGTTCTTGCGCCATCGCTGAAGTTACAGCTTGGCAGCAGACCTGGGAGCGATTCTGCCCTCTGGCATTGGCAACCTAACAAATATCTACTGCTGCCCAAATGGGCAATTTTCCATGGCCTGTCTGATGCCATCACTGTTGGTACAAGGTCTTATAATCCAGAGAGTCACCATGGGGAGTTTTCCCATTTAAATCTCTCTGGGAAAGAGCCAAGCTCCTGGACAAGCCCAGACCCCAGCAACGCTCTTACAGTCACTTTGGATCTGAATATTTGCAAAGCTGCTGCTGAACTGCCTCCAGCAGGACGGGAGCCGAGGAGACGGTGGCACAGCAGCGGCTGCAGGGACGGGGGCTCCTGGTTCCTCCAGCTCCATGCCTTCCAGGGCAGGGGCTGCGTCACGGGAGAACCGGCAGTACCACATCCGCCAAAGAAGAGTTGCGCAAGGAAGAAAAAGAAAACCCACCAGCAGTTTGAAAACACTCAACCACTCTACACAAGCTTTTGGGGTGGAAGATGAGGAACAGACCACAGCAGTTGGCTGAGGACTTGTATGGGGTCAGAATTGAGTTATCCAGGCTGGGATGTGGTCAGGGCACTGGTCCCACCACCGTCTAAGACTCTAACAGAACCCCATGCCCGCAAACACGCAACACCTTGGTTTTGCATCTCCTCTGGCAGACAGCCCAAGGGTCTCCCATTGCTTTGTGCAGGACAGACACCCCCGTGTATCAGCCACCGATTTCTTATGAGACCTGGGCTCTTCACAGCAGCTTCCCACACTAGCACTGACCCCGTCAAACATGAAGGTGGTTGCTTGTGTACACAGAGCACTTGCAGCCACAGCCCAGCCCTGGGGCTACGCCTGTTGGGCCATACTCCTTGTACCCCACCTCTCCCTGACACCCCTCTCCAGCTGCTGTGGCACGAGGCCCAGCTTCATCGCGTCCCTCACGCACCCCTGATGCCAGAGCACGGGAGAGGGATAGCACCTTCATCGTGATCAGGGCCTAAAGGACACCGATCCTCAAGGGCCTACAGTGCAAAAGGCAGGTCAAGTTAAGAAGAAACACGTCGTTTTACTGTTTGCAAGTACACAAGCAAGGATCCTCTCCCTGCCCTCACCCACCCTGCCAGGGCTGGCCAGGGGAGGTTGGGACACGGGAAATCATCTCCTCAGCCAGAGCCACGTGTTGATGAGGCAGGCGGAGATCAGGACGGAGTAGACCAGGGCTTCCTTCTGCCTCCAGGCGTTGCACTGCTCCTCCAGCATGCGGAGCCTCCCCGAGATCCTCGTCAGCTGCAAGGGAAGCAGCAGGGCTGCTGTCAGCCCTGCAGCAAAGTGCAGGACTCCAGTGACAACCCAGCAAGGGATGGAGGGATGGGAGCTGCCATCACCTTCAGGTCCTCCTCTTCTAAAGCAGCAGCTGTCTTGGTGTGGGAGAATTATCATAGAATCATTGAATCTTCATGGTTGGAAAGGACCTTTGAGATCATCGAGTCCAACCATACACACACAAAAAAACCCCACAACCCTACAATCTCTGCCACTAGAGCATGCCCTGAAGTGCCAAATCTATACGTAATTAGCAGCAGTACCGCAGCTCCTGAGAGGATGCTCCAGGAAAAGGTCCTTCCCATCAGAAGAGCCCTCCACTGCCAGCAGATGGAGGGGTCTGGCGGTCTCCTGTAGCCTCAGGGTAGGAGCTTGATGGGTCAACACACACATCCTCCCCTGCCTCTCCATTCGCAGCATCAGCCAGGACGTGGCAACACCAGCCCATCAGGACTGGGAGCCTGGAGCCTCCTCACCCACCCTCCTATGGCTTCCCCAGGAAACATTCGCAGCCCTTCACCCCCACCTCACCTGCTTTCGCATTGCTGCCATCTCAGCCATCCCAACCTCCTCCAAGGTGCTCTCTGGGGCTGGGCCAGCCTCCTGGGAGCTGGGGGAAGAAAAACAGAGATGCAGATGGACAAACACTGCTCAAGAGGTGCAGTTGCCTTCCCCCCCACTGCCACCGGGAGCCGAGCCATGCAGGTAGTGTGTGCATGCCCAGGATGTTCTCCCCGGCTGCAGCATCAGGAGAGAGGACCTGCACCTGCACAGCATCTACTCATCTCTTCTTAACCCCCATCATGCATATTCACATCCCTCCACCATGCACCCCATAGTGACCACAATGAAACATACAGCACATGCCACGACAGACGAGGGCAAACGCATGCTTGTATTTCTTTAGAGGTCCAACGGAGAGAAAATATGGTATTTACCGAGCATCCATTCTCTATAGTTAGAGGAATTCATTGAGGGTTGGATAAATCATCTTTAGAGCCAGCCAGGTAAATACGGATCACAGGGCCAATGCCGAAATGGAGGGATGATCTCATTTACACCAGCAGGTGAGGATCCTGCTGGTGGGAAGCAGCCATCAACTGGGGGAACTATTTGAGCAATGCATCAGCCAGCAGAAAAGGGTCCTGTGTTTGCTGAGACAAGGGTTTGTTCATCTCCTGTATTTCCAGATACCACAAGCACACTTTCCCCACCCCCCTGACAAAAAAAAAAAAAGAAAAAGCATCACTTTTTGCTCTTATAGCAAGTTTTACCTGCAACTTGAAACACAAACAAGCAACCGAAGCATGCGCCACTTCCTTCCATCCCTGGAAACAAAGGGGCCACCGCTGGGATCAGCTGCTGCGCTGGCAGAGGCAACACAGACCACGGATCTCCAGGGCACCCCCTGGAGACACAGCCGTGCCGCAGGGCCCACAGCGCCCAGCCACAGAATAAAGCAGATCCACAGTGAGAAAAACCAAAATTGCCATGTTTGGTCTGTTGTTCCTATCATCATAGGCTACTACAGCAGGTCTTCTAGAATCAAAACCCCTCTATGCACACCAGTAACTCGCTGATACCGTACAGGTTAATGAGTGTCTAACACCGCTCCTTCGGAGACCTCGGGGAGGGTGTTTATTCCCGTTTGCAACATGATGTTGATCTCGCTGAAGACAAGCCAGAACAGCACGCGGCGATTCAGTGAATCGCTGCCTGAAAATACTTTTGCGAGATAACATCTCCACGTAACGAAGATGCGGTGAAAAATGACAGTTGCAACAGAAAGAAAATCCAATTTCCCCCAGCACCGAGCCATTAAGGAGGGACGTGTCCTGCAGCTTCTGACTGAAAAATCCCAGTTGATACCAGTGAACACCCTTTAGAATAAAGTCTAGAAATTACCTTCCGATGACTCATACCCTTCAAGAGGTCACTGTCAGGCAAATATCCCAGTCTCTGCCCAAAATCAGACTTTTCTTTGTTAAAATTTCAGGGCAAACAAGTCAGCTCAATCATTTTTTTTTTTTGTTTCTGTTGTGGCATAGGGGTACAAAGCTGTCATATTGAAGAGATACCGCATGCGTCTGAAGTGATGCAAAGTACCAAGAAGAGGCATTTCACGGTGGCTGGCTTCAAAGGGAGATCGAGACCTGGGCAGAGGCCTGGGACTCACCCCACTGTGTTACAGAAGCTCCACAAGCTACCACCTCTCATGGTACCATGGCCCAACCCTCCTCTACTGCCGATAGGATGAGGGAGAAGGTCTTAACGTAGCCAGTAACCACATCTGTTGGCATGCCCAGACTTTTTAAAAAAGAAAAAAAATATAAAAAAGTGACATGTGGAGACAGTCAGCCTACTGTGGTTAAAAGCAGGGCCATCACTTTGCGTTGTTCGCAGGCAGAAGCCCGCTCTGCTGCCTGCACCTCCGCGCCAGCTGGGGGATGAAGGCAGCATGTGCCGCTGATGGCACCGATGGTGGATGCTCGCCCTCCTCCCTTTCTGCCTGCAGGCTTCGCTCAAGGAGAATTCGAAGTATTTAGATGTTCCTCCCGGTTCTCAGCAGCCTTAGAGCAGTGGGGACACCTTAAGGCTGCAACGATGTCTTTGAACATGTTGAATTTACTGCACTTGCTCAGATGAGAGTGTGGTGGAGGTAGTTGCTCCAGCACATCTGGGGAGATTGATGTCACTGCGTACCTGCTACAGCGAGCGCGCAGGCATACTGCGCCCTGCCCACAGGCACCGGCTATGGGATGAGTAACTCGGTGAAGCCAGTTCGTGGAAAAGGTTAATTAAGAACAACCAAGATACAGCCAAGGGTGCTGGGAGCCTGCAGGAGAGGGTGTCTCAGGGTCAGGACCTAGGTCGGGCAGTCCATTCTGGATTTTGATTCCCTTCACACATTTCTCTCCATCAGGCTATCAAGGCACGCAGAAAAATTAGTACTTAGCAGTGAAGAGCAGCTGAAAACCCAGCAACGTCACAAGCGGCGTTTGATCACTCGGGGAGCCCCGGGGACCGCTGTTAAGCTAAGCAGGAGAGACGAGCCAGGCTGGGTTAGCAGGGTGCACCCAGGCTGGCTGCACCGGGCGCTCCTGGGCCAGGCACCCAGAGCTGACGGACAGGACAGGCGAGGAGGAGAGTCTGGAGCCACGCAGGACCATCCTGCTCCTGCGCCACACGGCCTGCGGTTCACAGAGCTCATGCCTCAGCAAGGCAAAGGCAAGTCCTTGCAGAGCGACAGGGAGGTGGCTCGAGACGAGCCGAAGTCACCTGGATGGCACTGGGTCTTGCAGAGAGTTCTGGACGCGGTGGAAGAGCACCTGGCCCAGCTGGTACATGGTTTGGAAGATGTTCTGCATGGAGTAGATCCTGCCCGTCTCCATGAGGAGGGGGAGCGGGGCACTGCGCGCGGGCAGGGAACACACATCTGGCCTGGGGCGCACACAGAGTCACGCCTGTTATTTCCTGGCCTCATACAGCACGGGCACAGCCTGGCGTTTCGAAGCACCCTTCATCCCTTCAGCAGCTCCAAGCATCTCTGGGCAATGCCATCAGCACCCAGACCCCCAGGTCACCAGGTGGGACAACCCCCTCCAGCAGCCCCCAGGCTCAGAGGCAGTTGCCTGACTCTTCCGAAGCCAACCATGGCTGTGTGATCATAGAATGTGTTGGGTTGGAAGAGACCTTTAAAGGCCATAGAGTCCAACCCCCCTGCAGTGAGCAGAGACGTCTTTAACTAGATCAGGTTGCTCAGAGCCTCATCAAGCCTGACCTTGAATGTGTCCAGGAGAAGATCACCAGACCTTCACCAGCTGCTCTGTCAGGGGTTGCAGAAGGCAGCTCTCCTGCCACCCAGGACAACCCTGGACTTTTAGGGGGAAAAGCGGCTTTGCCCTGGGATTAAGTTAGAGACAATTTCTCCACTGTAGAGACACTGGAGCCTAAGGCCATGAGCAGAGGGTCACTATCACCACGCTACCGCTCACAAGCTATGCTCAAAGAGATGAAAAGCAAGTGTACTCTCATCCCACCCTGTCTGCAAGGCACCACAAGTTTCAACAACCCTTGTAGAAACCCGGTTAAGGCCAGGTGCCTCACTTGCCAGTGGTCACCTGCCCACAGCCCCCAGCATTGGGCCATGCTGGTGCTGGAGCAGGAGAGCATGTTGCAAAGCACTGAGAGGAAGATGGGCAGAGTCAGAGAGATCAGGACAAGCCAGAGCGGGCAGCGAGGTCCTCTTGGCCCAGTGGCCAGGCAAGGACTGACAGCGCTCCCCGCCTGCTGTGAGAGGGGACATGTTCTCCCATGAGCATCTCAGCAGAGAGCTCATTGCCCTGGGGACCATCCCCACTGCCTGGCACAAACCTCTCTGACACCAGAAGCCTTGCCCCAAACTGGACACCCCCCCACCTCGGGGCACTGACACCAGAGAGCATCAGAGCACCACGGATGACGGGAGATGCTGATTCCCACCCGCCCCAGACAGCTTTGACTCGTGCTCACCGCTCATGGTGCTGGCCCGGGCTGTACAAGGCCAGCTGGGCACAGTCGCTTGGAGTCCTCTCCCGCCGCGACCTGCTGCTGTGATGGCCCTGTTGGCATCAAACACAACCGCGTTAGCGCAGAGACCCTGCACAGAGCGAGCTCAGCCCCGTGGTCTGCAGTGCCAGGAGCCCATCTGCACAGGGAAAGCACTCCCTGGTGGGAGCGTTACGTGAGTCCCACCGAGCTGATGGCGGAGCGGGTGGGGAGACATGGTCAGAGCAGGGTGAGGGTCACCAGCAAGGACCCTGCTGGTCTGACCTCTATTCGGATCAAAAATCCTCAACCTAACGCATTCGGGAATGGCTCTTGAATCTCAGGGAGGTGAAAGCCCTTGAGAAGGCAGATCAGCAGGTCCAGCAGCCAAATCAAGCCTTTGCCTGCCCATGTCAGGGTCCTCTCTTTGAGCTGGTTTCACACAATGTTAAAATCTGCTTTCAACTCTGACACCAGAACCCTTTACGCTGCAACGATGAAACAGCTCCATTGCATACTTCATCCAAGAGAAACAGTGGTTGAAAAGGGGCTTCAAAAGCAGCAGGAGGAGGTTGTGGGGGAACTGCACCTACCTCAGCCTACCTCCTGCTCACAAAATGCAGTAGAAGGTCTGGCTGAATTGTCTGAATGTCCCAGCACGTAGGTGTGTACTGGTTATGGGACAGAAAGAAATTCCATCACCCCTACACCCTCACTCCTAGGACTCCTAGGAGGAGGTAGCACTCTGGAAGATGAATTCTGGCTTGGGCTGATAACAGACCTCTGGAGAAACCCAATGCTGGGATTGCTCCCCCTTCCCACCACGGGCAACCCCCGTCGGCTCTCAATACAGTACCAATCGTTTGCGTCTCTGGGAGTTTGATCTGTTGGCCACGTGCAGAAAAGGGAGCTCCCCAAGGAGGGGGGGATGCACAGAGGAGTCCGGGGACATGTGTACCACGACAGAGGGGACATTCCTTTGCTGGTTCAGCAGGATGGGCCTCAAACTGGCATCTGATATTTCTAGAGAGAGGAAAGAGGGAAGAATTAAACCAACCTGAATGCCCACAGGACAGGAAAGAAGAGAGAACCACTCATGTAGGAGAGCCAACCCAAGAGCCAACCCTGTGTCTGTTGTTACCAGACGTACATCAAAAACCATGTGCCACAGGTGTGAGTGGCAGGACAGCCTGGAGAGGCATGGACTGGAAAGCAACCAGACATGTTGCTCCAGGAAAACAAGGTTTGGGAGCTGTTTTTCAAAGAGTCAGGGCCAGATATTTCTGCATCCCAAAGCAAGGAGCCTACCACAGGCCAAGAGGGAACTGGAAGAGATGTAGAGGGAGATGCCTCTACATTTTGCTCCTCACCTTTTGGAGCTAAGACCCCTCCTGCCTCCTGTTGGTCACCTTTGCCCATGCCTCTCCAAGCATCTTTCCACTATCCTGCCCTACCTTCCAGAAGAAAGTTAACTACAATATCTGCCCCTGTCCTCTCCTCTTGCAAAGCAAACCACTGGGGACTTTATAAAGGGGATCCTATTCCCTAGGATGCTGTAGAGCCCCACCAACCTTCAGCCACCCCAAAAGACAACCCAGGACATTACCTGCAAGAGAAATCCTATCAGGGATGTGCATCCGAAAGGAAGGAGGGACATCCTCTGTCACTGGCTCCTCATCCACAGGGCTGAAGCCATCTGCTACCTTCAGCCTGTTGGGAACCTGCATCCTTTGATTGATGGCTTCTGTGAAGAGCAGGTCACAGCGGACTCGGTTCAGGTCCAGTCCCCAAAATGGCCACATCTTTTCCTTTTTATTTCCTCAGATTGCTTGAGCACCCTGGGGTTTCACACAGAGGAGAAGAAAGCTGAGCGAAAGCGGTAGCAAGCAGCTCTTCCAAACTGGCAACTGCACAGGGACAACACACGTGGTGTAAGACAGCTAAAATACAGGCAGAAACAACCCAAAAGACAGAGGCCATCAGAGTTGTCCTGGAGAATGAGGTGTCCCACGAAGCCCAGCCGGTGGGGACAAGGGCACGGGGCCGCTGCAGGTGGGAATTCCTGGCTGGCAAGGTGAGAAAGGAGAAAACTCCTACACGTCCCTGGGAGCAAATCATGAGCTTAGCACCTATTGCCTCAATTCATAGCAAGTAAGGGGCAATAGTTCAGCACACCAGTGAGTGAAGAGAGTGTCAGTGTACCCTAAAAGCTAATGGGGGAAAGAAAAAAAAATTTCCATCCAGAAGTGAAGTTTTTTGGAGGGCTGGGAGCACATTTTTGTGTTCATACACCTTTAAGGAAAAAAGAGGCTTTCTAAAAACAAAACATACCTTTTGGTGATACGATTCCAGGTTACCCCAGGAAAAACTGAGCACTGAACTCTTTCTCCACACACACTTTCACCGCGATATCCCCCAGGGCCATACCTCATTCCCCACTCCACCCAGCACCCGTCTCCTCGGGTGACCGGCACCAAGCTGAACAAGGTGGACTTTGCCCCGAGCAGAGCTGCCAGATGCTGAACCCTCCTCCCAGAGGGGAAAGAAAAGCACACAGCTCCGCCAGGCCAGCACCGGCTCGGCTCTCTCCCAGGAGGGGACCGGCACCGAGGAGGACACAGTCCCCGGCTCTTGCTGCTCCTGGGGCAGCCGACAGCAGGAGCAGGACATGGAACACGGACACTCTCTAGGGCTTTGCAGCTGCTCAGGTCGCACAACTGCCCCGTGCCTCAGTTTCCCCTTTGCCAAGTCCCAGGGCTTTGAGACGCGTTCTGGGGCCACAATGTCCCAACGCTTTCACTGAGCGATGCGAGCAGAGGGCAATCAACGTACATTTTTGAGAGAGGAGCCCCAGAAAAACCACTTCTGGCTCCCACTCTATTCTTTCTCAAAAAGCTGCACCTGAGGAGAAAACCCCAACAAGCGAGGGCTGCTGGGGCTGCCAGACCCCAGCCGGACCCCAGCGCTGCCCCAGTGTCCCACATGCATGCACAGCCCCCCCGCACCCTCTTTGCTGTCGCCCTTTGAGCTCGCCATGCTCAAAAAGGTCCCCCTTTGCTTCCAGGTCAAAATCTCCACCGTAAGAGGGGCCGCCTGCCCCAGCGCAGCCCGAACAGCCAGAGGAAGGAGAAATTTTTCCTCTTCCAAAGCTCAAGAGGGTGAAACGGGAGGAGGCGCACGAACGGGAACGTGCAGGGGCCCTGCTTTCTTTGATCACGTCTGGGGACTATATTTAGCCACCGGGTCTCTGACGCTGCATTTCCAGCCCACCAGGCTGCTCCCCGCCGGCGGCAGCTAGGGTTGACCCCCACCACCCCCCTCGCTGCTGCTTCTCGGGGTGCTTCGGACCCTCTCGCCTGCCCCAGCTCCCTGCCATCTCCTGGGATAGCACCCAGGAAGAGGGGAACCCCGGGGAGCAGCATCACCTCACAAAGCCCGAAGGACCACGGGAAACGTGGCTCCCGAGCCACCGACCTCGTCCCCTGCTGCAGCCGGGCCCTATAACGCCAGGAACACGAGGGCAGCAGAACCGGCTCTGCATCCACAATAACCAGCCCTTCCAATGATCACCTGCCTCGCGCTGCTCTCTCCTCCTCCTCTGTCATTAAAAACCTTTTAATTAGAGAGACGCAAATTTGCCCGGCATCAGCTGCGGCCATTTCCTGCTTCCAGCCGCGCAGAGATGAGATCCGCAACTGGGTCTGTCCCAGAGGCGCTGCCGGAGACACGGTGTGCGGGGGCACAGCAGCCCCCCGCTGTCCCACACCTTCTCCACCACCCTGCCCAGACCCAACACTGGCATGGGTGACACCAACCCACGGGTGTCACAACACACATGCACCCTGCTTCTCCCCAAAACCTTGGAAAAAAAGAGGAATTTTGCAGGAACCCCCCAGCTCAGAAGTGGGGCAGTAAGTCCTGGGACGGTCCCGTAAGTCCGGGGATGGTCCCAAAGCAGTGTCAGTCCAACAGGAGAAACCTGCGTCAGACACCCAGCCCCACAGCCCACCACCGTGGAGACCACCGGGTTTCTCCTTCACATTTTTGGTTCTTTAGAGGAGCGACCGCCCTGCGTTGCTTTCTCAGGGCGGCTCTCTGGGAAGCCAGCATATATTAGTAACAATAAATCTGGAGAGGACAGACTGGTTCATTTTCTAATCACCTATGAAGGTGCTGCAGCTCCCAAAGAGCAGAGGGGTGGGAGGGGAGCGAGAAGCAGGCTCAGAGAGACTAAGCTATTAAGAAGAGAGGGAAAAAAAAAAAATCAGCTGTCAAAACCCATAAGAACAAAATGCTTAAGTGGCTGGATTTCCTCCTTTAACTTTCTTTAGGGCTTTTTCTAGCTATTGCCAAGCAAACCCCCCCTCGCCGGCGGAAGACGACTGCTTCTCAGCCTCTGCTTTGGCACTTCTCCTCGCATTTGCAGCAAGGGGGAATTTCCGGCACGCTTAAGCCTGGGAGTAAGTAGGTTGAAGTCCTGCAAGCCAGGAAAACCTGCCCTGGGGAGGGAAACCACACAACCTCCCTCTCTCCATCCCTCCCCAACCCAGGATGCTCCATAGCTCCGTAGGAGGCAGCCGGGGGTACCAGCCTGGTCCAGGACCCCCCTCCCCACCTCCCAGGATGGGGTGCTGGGGTGAGCAGGTGACCTGACCTCCCTCACGGCTCTGTCCTTCATTTCGGGGCTGTACCTTGTCACGACAGGGAGGGGAACGGGGTTTGTCACCCGGCTCAGGTCCTGCCGCCCGCCACCCCCAAGTCGCAGCGCCGGGGCGACCCCTCCGCCCCCCGCGCCCCCCCGGCCTCGGCTGAGGGATGCGCTGAGGAGCGGAGCACCAGGGACCCCGGACGCAGCATCCCGGCTCCGATCACCGCGGGGGGGGGAAGAAGGCGGGGGTGGGCGCTGAGAAACTCGGGCCAGGGGACAGGCATGAGAGGAGCCCCCCCCCCCGCGGGGCGGGAGGCGGGAGGGGAGCGGGGCTGCGGGGCG
>VYZM01004239.1:37773-48455 GCA_013398915.1 Dromas ardeola | reverse complement strand
TTAAGGAAGCTGCAGCTCATCAGCGCGGCGCCCCCCCGTGGGCAACGGGGACACCCCCCCTCCCGGCAGGTCGGCTTCTCGCAGCACTGACCAAGTTTGCCGGAGCGAAGGGATGGCTCTTGCCAAGGGTAAAACCGGGGGACAGAAGCAAAGGCTGGGGTTTCACCAGGTGTCCCCCCCCAAGCCCGGTCCCCACGCACAGGGGTGTTTGCAGGGAAACCAACCCAGGCGCCGAGGTGGGAGCTCAGCCCACGTCCTCTTGGCACTGCCCGCGGCAGCCCCAGGCACAACGTGTCCCCATGCCACCCTGGGAGCCCGGGCAGGAGCGGAGACGGCGGCCATCCAAGCGCCGGGCTGTGCCAGAGCTCATCTCTCCTGCCTCTCAGTGGAGTACGCGGCGATAAAATGATCCGTTTGGGATGAACGATAGTTTTAAACACTTCTGAATGGGGACAGAGTCCAAGACCTGACCGTAAAATCTCGTTTTGAAAGGGCTTAGAATAAATCCCACGCTGCCCTAGTCTTGCTATTTAAAGGGGATTATCTAAGAGGTTTAGGAGCACGCAGAGGAACAGCAAGGCACCTTGTGCACCTAAATCCCCTCAAAGACCTTAGGAAATCCCTCCATGCTTCACCTACCGACTGCTCAGGGCCCACAGGACACCCTCATGCTCCCTCCGAGGGGTGCACCACACGCCCAGGGAAGTCAAAGGCTCCTGTCGGATGTGTGGGGTTCGTTCCCAGCCCCACGGCAGCACATGCTCCATCTCCAGACATGGTCCCCTCCTCACTGGGGACCATGCTGCAGCCATGCCTGGGGTGGGTATTGGTGACAGCATCCCACAGCTGCCTCCATCGCTCAGCAGCGCAGAGGCCCAGCACCCCCGCGAGATGGAAATCCAGCTGTGCCCAGTGAGACATCCCCCCTGTGGGAAAAAGCCACCCTGCGCCACTCAGACAGTGAGGGTTTTTTAATAAATACTTTTTTTTTTTTTTTTGCACAGAAATATACCAAGTTTTACAGAATACAAACTGCAGGTATAATGACCGAGCATCAAAGACAGAGGATGCAGAGAGCCCTTCTGTCTCCCCCCATTTTTTTCCAGGCTCTGACCCCGACGCTCGCTATCAGGTCTTCCCATAACCCCGATTTGCTAAGGCTGAAAGGCAGAATAAAGGCCTGGGAGGGGACAGACAAGGTGCCAGCAGCTGCAGACCCCACGTGTCCTGCCCCAGGAATGGCCACACTGGGCGAGCCTCAGCTCTGGGCTCTCCTGCTGTGAGAGCATCGCTGGGACGGAGCGGGAAGCAGGCAGCCGATGGACGTACAATAGCCTTTCAGTGCTGGTGGAGAGACTGGTGCCGGGGTGAACACCGAGGGGTGGCAGTGCTGGGAGTTTCTGGGCTACTCCTGGGGGGTCGGTGAGCACAAACCCCTTTTTAACCCATCAGACATGACTGGGAAAGGACAGCCCCGTTGCTTTGACCCTGAAAGCAGCTGCCCAGGAAAAAGGGACACTCTGGTCCCACAGCAAAGCACCTGGCTCTGCCCTGCCCTGGCACCGCAACCACCCGGTGGTCGGGCGCATCAGAGTTTGGTGCTGCTCCCGACCCACCAGCATCACCACGTCGTGGCATGATCAGTCACCCCTCACCTCTGCAGCCACCTCTGCCAGCTGGCCCTCCACGCCATGGCCACGGCCACCAAGCACTCTGCCCGGCAGAGGGGTCTGCAGGAGAGTGGGGTCTCGTGTTCCCCCTGCTCCAGAGGACAAAGAGCCCCAAAGGGAGAGGCCAAGCAGGATGAAGAGGTTGGGAGAGGGGACGTTTGGCCCATCCAGAGTCTCCCTGCGCCAGCATCCCACCTCTGGGGCAGACACCAGACGGGCCATGCTCCAGGAAAGAGGAACATCCCCACCGCTTAAAGCCATGGGACCACCTTTGGCTCGAGGTCAGAGACGGCCCCATCAGCCAGCTCCACCACAGCCAGACTTCCATCTGCCTGGCACCCCACAGCGGGAAAGCGGAGACCATCAGGAAAAGGACCGGCTACTCCAAAGTCACTTACCTCACGTACACCTTTCTAAAGGGATCTAGGAGATCAGAGAGCACCTCCCTGACTGGTCCTCCCTGATCTCCAGACAGCGAATACCGCTACAGGCACTGCAGGATGGATGGGGCTCCCCACTCCCACCTGGCAGCAAATCCACACAAGGGAGGCACTTTGTCCCCAAACACAGAGCGTGGACACCGACGGTGGGGATGGACAGAAACTCGCCGCACCCCTCCTGCATCCCCAACTCCTGCGTCAGAGCCCTGGGCAGCAAAACGGGGCCCGGCGAGGACACGGGGTAAGGCTGAGCAGCACCCCAGGGAGGCAGCGAGGCTGTTTTAGTCGTGGGAAATGTGATGTCTATAGGAGGGGGAAGTGAGGAAATCAAATGCACCATGGGGAGACCCCCGCGTTGAGCCAGGAACAAGCTGCCACTCTGCTCTGGCTGCTACAGCACTTACGTGAGCGGGGAGTGAGCGGCAGGAGAAGGCTGGCCGGCTCCAGCGCCATCCCCGCAGCCCAGCCTCACCCCGCTCGGGGACAGCCGTTTTTGGTTAGGAGGGTAAGGCTATTGTGTGATGGCACCAGCTTGTACAGGTGAGACGGGGTGCCGACTGGCACCTGAAGGGGGTCCCGGGCATGGTGAAGGGAGGGCGGGTGGGTGAGCGTGAGTGTGTGAAGAGGCAGGAGGGAGGCAGACCCGCTATTTGCCCCCGGCAGGGGCAGCGGCCACGATCTCTTCGTACTTGGGTGGCGGGTCGTTGTAGGAGACGCTGGTCTCTTCGCCGCTGCTGCTCTCCGGGTGGCCCGTCACCTCCTCGTAGGAAGGCGGAGGGGTGGCACTGGACAGTCTGGAGAGGACGGAGACCGAATGCTCCGGCGGGCAGAGGGTGCCGTCTTGCTGGGGGGTGCCCCCAGCTCTGCCGTCTCCAGCCGCCCGGTTGCTCACTTCTCGCTGATACTGGGTTTCCCCTTGGCTNGCTCCCGGTACACCATGACCCTGGGGAGGCTGCGTCCCGTTCGGCTGGCCAGGTAACGGTTCTGGGCATAGGAAGGGCGGTGGCGTGTGGCCTTTTGAAGCTGGCACCTCCAGATGATGAAGAGGGCGATGACTATCAGAAGAGCCACTCCCAAGAGGGGCACCACCACGTACATAGCGTCTGAGCGCTCCGTGCTGTGCCCGGGGTCCTTGACAGAGTAGACAGAGTTGGTGTAGCCCTTCCAAAACTCCATCTGTGGCAGGAACAGAGAAGCAACCATCATGTGCTGCTGCAGGCGGGACAAGGACACCCTGACCACCCCCAGCAATAATCCCTGCCCTCCCTGAGTCCACCAAAGGGCCAGTTTTTCAGCCACCCCCCCATCACTCTCACCAGGGCTGCCAGCATCTGAGCTGCTGTGGGAGACAACACAAAAGATCATGGGAACGTCCCTCAACAGCAGCCAACAGCCCCCACACCAAGCAGGGAGAAATTTGGCCAACACCAACCCCAGCCTGGAGAGTTTGGCACAGCAACACAAATCACAAATTTCCCACACGTGCCATGGGAGCACCAGCTCGACCTGCGGCTGTGGGCAGGGTGTCCTGGCCATGCCGAGGTGAGGGCATTGCCTGGGAAGGGAAAGTCATGCTGGAAAGCGAGGCCACGGCATGCAGAAGAGGACAAAAGGAACAGGAGAGGCTGTTCCCCCTGTGCTTTCCCGCTCTGCCCCCAGCTTGCCAAGGCGTAAGCCCTCACACATCCGCTGGGGAGCAGGGCAGGACAAACCCACCGTCTTCTCCTTGTTCTCGAACACTTCCTTGACCTCCTCATAGCTGCAGACCTCCTCAATGCATTCCCGCTCGATGGTGCCCTGCCGGATCTCCTCCAGGAAGCCGTTGGCTCGGGGAAAGCGCTTCAGGACCGAGTGGGCATTCCTGGCCCCCAAGAACACTGCAACACACAAGGCAGAGACATGCTGAGAAGAGACAACCCCGCACTTAGCCTCTGGCTTTCCCATCTGGCATCCCACAGGATTCTGGTGATATGGGCATCCCAAACACCGAAAGCCCAGGGCTACAATTCATTTAGCACAGCAGAGTGCCCACTGAGCGAGAGGACACCCGGAGGGGTGCCGGAGACATACAGCACCAGGAGCATCCTTCCAGCAGGGCTGAGATGTTAGAGACATCAAAATTGGTAGCTGGAGACCACACAGGGCAGCTGAAGAAGAGACAGAAGGCTCCAAAAAGACTTGTTTTCAACCTCCTACCCTTGACGGGATTTTACCTTCATGCCTCTTTGCTGCAGGGCAAGGGAGATCCCACTGGGCAAGCTGGGACACAGAGCCAGACCTCTCTGCCAGGACCGAGATGGACTCAGAACACACAGAGCACGGCACTTCATTCCGCAGTCCCCCCCCTGCATCACCCCAGAGCCTCCTCTCTTGCTTCACACCTCCACAGCCCCCCAGGAGCGGGGCGCACAGCCTGCTGGAACCTGGTGTCCCCGCTGCCAGCTGCTGTGGGGCCATGCAAGCTCAGGTGGCTTCAGGGCCTCTGTTCAGCTCCCAGACAAACCACCGTGTCTTCTCCCAGGCCCAACAAGGGCCAACACACAGCGGGTCATGAATCACTGAAAGGGGGCTGAGCAACCTCTCCTCAGATGGCATCGCATTCTCACCCCTACTGCATTTTGGTGCAGAGGCTTCACAAACCTTCCTCTGCTCCCAAAGCCTGGGAGATTCTGTGTTGCCCACATCAGATCCTCCCTCAGAGCACGCAGTCGGGGTCAGGAAGCCAGACTGCGCAGGAACAGCACCTTCTTCCTGCAGGAGACGCAGCCCTTTCAAAGCCTCTCCCTCCATATTCTGCAGGAAGGAAACCTCCATGGGGTCTAAGTACCTACCAGGACCTGCAGCAGCACAAGAGAGGCAAACAAGTTGTTGTCTAGAAAGCAGAAACTCCACACAAACCACAACCCTTCCAGGATTCAAACATCCCATGCAGGCATTTCGTAAGAGTGTTTCCGTAATGCAGCTCAACACAGTCAGCTGTAGGCTGGCACCTTCTCTCCCCAACCAGATACATAATGATGTTGCTTCCCTTGAGAACGATGAATCGGTTCACCTGGCTGATCCATGGAAACCCATTTACCTCCTTCACCCTCAGGCTCGGTCTTCCATTGGATCAACCAGATGAACCAACTCACACCGCAGCAACATCAACAGATGCGGGACAAGGAGGCAAGGGGACAGCCGGAGTCTCCCATTAGACCAGCTTGGCTCTAACACAGAATCAGGAGCTTGGTGAAGATCAAACGTAACAGTGAGTAAAGAGCTACCAACTTCTTTCATTAGTACTGCATCCAGTTTTGGAGTCCTCAGCACAAGAAGGACACGGACCTGTTGGAGGAGGGCCACAAAGATGACCAGCACCTCTCCTATGAGGACCGGCTGAGAGAGTCAGGGCCGCTCAGCCTGGAGAAGAGAAGGCTCCGGGGAGACCTCATGGCCCCTTCCAGTCCCTAAAGGGGGCCTACAGGAAAGATGGGGCGGGACTCTGGATTAGGGAGTGAAGTGATAGGACAAGGGGTAACGGTTTCAAACTGAAAGAGGGTATGTTTAGATTGGATATTAGGAAGAAATTTTTCACTCTGAGGGTGGTGAGCCCCTGGCCCAGGTTGCCCAGAGAAGCTGTGGCTGCCCCATCCCTGGAGGGGTTCAAGGCCAGGCTGGACGGGGCTTGGAGCAACCTGGTCTGGTGGGAGGTGTCCCTGCCCCGGGCAGGGGGGGGAACTGGATGATCTTTAAGGTCCCTCCCAACCCAAACCATTCTATGATTCTACGATTAGGAGCCTTTTACCAGAGACCATGAGGTTTCCTTCTGCTTTACCTTCCATGTATCCTGCTCCTAAAAAAAATACAGCAAGATATTTGCGAGAGTATTTGTAAATGTCAAGGCAGGGAGAAGATCATGGCGTAAGCAACTACTACTGTGCTACACCATCCCATGCTTGGAGGCACTGTGCTCTTTTTGTGCTGTGCGTGTGCATTTTCCCCCCGTGATTTATTAATGGCTTGCTTCAGTGAGAGAGTTTGCAGAGGGCTGAACCACTGAGGTGTGAATGAAGAGCAGCATGAATGATGTGAGTCAGAGACCTTCCCTCAGAATCGACTTTATTATGCAAACCCTTTTTTTTTTTTTTTACAAGGACAACTGAAAAAGCATTTTCAAGAGGCACAGAAGGCATCTCGCAGGAGGGCAGGAATCGGCTTGTTTTGGCTTTCGCAGTTGAGGAGGGCTGTCCTGGCCGGAGAGGGAACAGGTTGGCAGGCCGACCTTCTCTTGAGCCTTTCCAGAATGAGACGAAATTTTACAAAGACATCATCCATTCTGCAAACGTCCCATCCTTCGGTGGAGAAGTCTGGCCTCACCTCCTTTGCCTCCCACCTTGGTCAGGCTGCAGTATCAACTCTCCCCTCCTCGGCACTTGAGTCCGAGCCTCTTTCCACCTTCCTCAGCACACCTTGGAGCACCAAGCTTGGCCGCAGATCTCTCTGTCAGGGTTTTCCATCCCTGCAGATACCAGTCACTCGACCCCTTCCCTGCTTTGTCGTGCTGAAGTGGCCACTACGGTGGGAAATAAAAACAGACACACAGGCAGGCAGGTATCACGAGCAATGTCCCGACTGCAAACATGCTGAGATGGAGGTGTCTGCCTCCCCCCACGTCCAATTTCCCTCAGGGACCTAGAAATGGCAGAAGAGCAGCAACTAAGTCACTGCTCCCTCCCCTCTTTTACACGGAAAGTGCAAAGAGCTCCCACGTGCCTGGGGACCAGAGCAGGAAAACCAATGGCCTTCAGGAAACAAGAGCCTTGCCAAACCCCATCCTGCCTGGATCCCCAACTGACGCGAAGAGCAGACAGCTGAGCAGGTACTGTCCCCAAACCGCAGGGCGGAGGGGACTTCCCAAGCCCAGCAGCCTCAGTACTGACCCCTTTTGCCTCTCCAAGTCTCCCCACACCAGCTGGAGAACCGGTGCTCAGGAAAGATCGGAGCTTTAGGCAGGGGGGAGCGGGAGCGGGGCTGGGTTCCCCGCATCCCTGCTGGGATGAGGTGCTGCTGGGATGAGGCTGAGGTGCTGCTGGCCCCTGGTGGCAGGCAGGCTTGGCCACACCGCGACCCCACCGCTCCGCGGCCTGGCAGAATGGCATTCCCTGCAGAATGACAGGCGGCTGTGTCTGCAGAGGGACAGCCAGGGCTGCACGCTGCCGGAGAGCGCATGATGGTGAACGTGCTGACCACCACAGCCCCCTCCTGCACATCAGGGTCAACACGAAGGGGACTGCTTGGCAGGGGACACTGCCACCAACATGGACACCTCCCACAACCAGTGAGTGCTGCTGAGCCAGCACCTGAGCTCTGGGAGGGAGAAAAGGCAGCAGTGCAGGAAGGCAGGGAGCCTCCTCATCAACAGAAGATTAAAACTGCCTTTTAAAAACACTGCCTAAAGATCTCTGCTCCCTCCCCCACCTAGCACAGCGCAGATAAGGAAAGAAGGCATACCTGTCATCCCTAGGGTCCTCCTCCTGCCCAGCGTGGCTACTGCCTCCACCTTCATAGCTGGCTCCGGCGACAGCCCAAGCAAATCCCGAGATCCCAGCCGGATCTCTACATCTCCCCGTTCACAACCGCTGGCCTCCTTGAGCTCACATCACATGGCCGCACGCAGCCTCCGTGCAGGCTGCCCAGGAGAGCGAGGAGGGAGGGTTGAGTCCAGCTCTTTACAGACCACACGCCATCCTCCACCCTGCACCCTTGCCAGTCTCAGCCCAGCTTTAGCCGCTGGCCCCCAGCAGCCCCATCTGCCAGGCACTCCTTCAGACGCCGGGACGCAGCGAGCTCCCAGTGGGGCCGAGTTCAGCAGCTGCCCATCCACTGGGAACGCAGAGCCCCAGTGCCACCGGCCACACAAGGCAGCGTGGCCCCCAGGATGGGCAGCTCGTGGGATGCCAGTCATGGGCCATGAGGAGCACCGTTGCGAGGAGAAGTCAGCGCAGACCGGCAACCCCTGCAGAGGGGCCAGTCAGCCCTCAGGGAGGCTTGCCTTGCACAGCAAGCATCACGCACATAAAGAAACGCTGCAGCGTACGGGGAGCCCCGCAGAGGTCAGCCCTTCAGCACCTCCTCTCGACTCCCACCTTGCACAGGGGAGAGAGAAGCACAAGTCAGGCCGGACCTCAGAACCTCATCCAGGGATAACGGCCGATGGCATCTGCTCCCCACAGAGAATAACACCCCCCCAAAAAGCACAGGCACCCCTTCCTCGAGAGGTGGCTGCCAAACATCCCCCTTCACCAGCACCACCGCCACCTCTCCGTCTTGACTGGGGAACACTTACTTGCCATGCTGCCTCACTTGGCTACAGGGGGGCTCCTGCCTACCTGCAGGGAAGAAAACAGGAGAGTCACTGACAGCTTAAATTTTCCCCCCCCCGAAGCCCAAGACCTCCATTGCCCAGGGTCAGATTCGTGCAGAAAGCAGGGACGGTCCCCGGCCAAGCAGTGCCTCTTTGGAGAGCCGAGGAATCCCGCTGCCTCCCCGCTCACCACGTGGCTGGAGGGACCGGAGGGGCTCAGGGCACCCTCAGCTCTCTGAGAGCCGGGGCAGGTCTCTGCTGTACTTGTGCTGCACCAGCCCAGGGGGGGACAGGGACCTGCCCAAGAACCCCAGAGCGCTGCAGACAAAGGGAAGCAGGAAGGGAAGAACTGGATGAGGGAGAGTCCCCGTATCTCATCAGCAGACGAGACGTCCTGCATGTCAGAAGCTGCTGGGAGCAGCCGGGTGCTCTTCCCTTCCAGAAGAGATTGATGGATCCAGGTAAAGCAAGTCATCCTGTTTTAAATCCATTTCACAGCCGTGCCAGTTCTCGCTTCTGCAACTCCTACCCACAATCTGCAACAAACAGGGCCATACCGTTTTCTCCACTGCCATAAAGCCGGAAAGAAAAGGATATGCATCTCCTAAAGGTTGTTGGGTCAAGCTAAGGGCAGCAGCAAGAGGGACAGAACTCCCTGCGCACCCAGGACAACACCTGTCCAGCTGGACAAGCACCTTTTGTGCTTGAAAAACAGAATTAAATGAAACGAAACCCCACAAGAGTGAAACAAAGTCCTGCAGAAGCAGAGGGCATCCCTCTCTGCCCGCAGGAGGAGTTTCACTCCCTTGTTTTTCAGGCTTTGTCTTCTCCCCGTGCTCGATGCCCCACCGATCAGACCACCCTGCGTGAACTCGTCTCCCCTCGCCCTGTGTGACACCTTGCTGTGGCAAAACCACAACTCTGCCAGGAGACAGAGGGGACAGGGCTAACCAGCTCCTACAGGGATTTATTGTGGATGAAGGAACAAAGGCGGTTAGAAACAGCAGGAACTAAACCGCGTGCTGAGCTTAGGTGCGTGACTTTCAGATATTCAAAGTTATCCCAAAAGCACTTGAATCCGCCCAGCTGGAGCGAGGTCAGGGACAGCACAGGGCTGTGCACAGGGTCAGCGGGGCTGGAAACGCATTTCTCATTTCGCGTCAAAGGCAGGAATCCAGACGCGCAGAAGGGCCGGTGCACACCACCGCAGCAGGCTCTCCCTCACCTCACCAACAACCGCCTCCCCATTAAACCTGGCACCTCTCCCTGCCAACACCAGGTTTCCTGTGGTTTTCCGAGGTTCCTGCACCACAAGCGGCACGAGGCCAGGCAAGGCTGGAGCTGTCTCCAGAGGCAGAAAGCAGCTTCTTTCCAACAGTTTGCAAACCTCGGTCTGGAGTTTAAGCAGGAGCGAGGGAAAGCAGCAGAGCACCGGAATTACGCAGGAGGGGTCTGCCGCCTTCTGCGCCCCACGGCCCACACCCGGAGGACTTTTCTCGAGAAATTGCGCACCCAACCCCACCTCTCTGAGCAGTTCTGGGGGATACGAGGGCAGCTGAGAAGCCTCTGGATCCATGCATCCCCCCACAGGCTGCCTCAGCTCTGAGCAGGGACTACCTGACCTGCTTTTGTTGCCATCAGTTTTTACAAAGAGACCCAAACCCACAGAATAAAAGAGTGCACCGCACGGAAAACTTGCCACAGTTTCCACACAAAACCTCTGTATTGCTTGTTGTTACATTCTCTCCCTTTAATAGACAGGAGAACAGAGACACAGAAACAAGGATATACAAGACCAGATTTGTCAGGACCCCCAGCTCCATAACCCACGTCATACATCGGGCAACACGTCTAATGCATCAGGAAGGTTTTATCTTCAACTTTTTTCCAAGTACCTGTGCCAAAGCACCCAGTGTCAGAGCTCAGAGATGGTTTACTCCAGTGCAACAAGAAGCCAGGTCCACACAAGCCTACAATCGGGAGCGACGCCCGCGTGAAGGGCAGGCATCCCAGGCGCTTATTTTTATTTCCACGCGCTAATTCCCAACCACCTCCCCCCACCCTGCCAGCCCCCGGCTCCGATGAGCAGGAAAAGCTGGACCATGGCACGCGCTGACGCCAAGGCGAGCAGCATCCCTCCTGCCCCCGCACAGCCACGCAAGCGGAGAGAAGCCTGGAGCTGGGGGCTGACCCAGGAGACGCCCACCCAGTCCCGGTGTGTGTCCC
>VYZM01004239.1:0-34283 GCA_013398915.1 Dromas ardeola | reverse complement strand
GAGAGAGGGACGAGGGGTGCGGGGCCAGCGGTCCGCGGGGTGTGAAATTTGTCCCAGTTGTGTAAACAGAGGGTCGGGGTGGGGGGGAGGCTGGGGGCGGAGGGGCTGCGATCCCTGGTGGAAAAACAAAACACAGAAGGGAAAAGTTAGACACCATTTGTGAGAAAATCCCCAGGGGGGAACAGGGGAGGGCAGAGACAATTAACAGGGATGATTAAGTGCTCTTTGTAGCCATTTGCATAAGGGAGGGGGGAGGGAGGGGAAGGGATGGGGAGTGCTGGGGCAGCCTGATGGGCATGGGATGGGGACAGTGCAATGGCCATGTGATGGGACAGCCTGATGGGCATGCCCTGGGGACAGTGTGCTGGGCTTGTGATGGGGACAGCCCAATGGGCATGATGAGGACTGTGTGATGGGCAAGCCCTGGGGACAGGGTGACAGGGGATGTAATGGAACAGTGTGATGGGCTGCAGTGGTGGCAAGCACAAAGCAACGAGGAGGCGAGTGACGGGATGCTCAAGAGAGGATAAGGAGGGAAAACAGATGACAGGGGTGGACCCAGGTGCAGGCAGGGCAATGGTCCTGCTCAAGCATCCCTGTCCTCTGCTCAGGGAGCTGTCAGGCTCTGTTCCCGCACTGCTTGCCCATGCTCCCTGCCCTCTTCTTTGGCTTTTTGAGATGTGGACCATGCCGGCAGGTACAGAAAAGCTTCTTAATACAAGGGTGCAAGGCTCACCCCCGCCCCAGCACTGCCACGCGTCCCATCCCTGCCCGCTGCTTCTGCCCAAGCTCTGGAGTTGAGGTGCCGCTGGCAGACAGGTCACCTCCCGCTCCTGGGAGGGTTTCAATTTGGGACAAGGAAAGAAAATAGCAAATGGTCCCTGCTGTAGCTCTGCTATCAGCATCCAAACACCCCTGTCCAAATGCCGGCCGGACCCTGCTCAGCTCTGAGCACAATTTGTCACCAGGGGCCCTCCCTGCCCCTCTCCATCTGCGGCAGCCGGCGAGCGGGAGGGGGCACGGGGCCAGCACAGCCCTCATTACCGTCTCCATTTGCTCCTCATTTGGGCCAGGAGTCTTACAACAACAAATCCCGCGGAAGACAAGCAGGGCCAGGAGGAACAAACCGAAAGCCTGAGCTCACCCTGTTGGGCACGGGGAGTTCAACCTGCTGGCATTTCACTGCGCCTCCGACCCCAGCACCGATGACACAGCCCGAAGCGGACACATGGACAGTGGCACACAGTCACCCACCGGCCACCAAAGCTGGCCAGAAAGGTGACAGCAAGCCACAGACCTGACCCAGCGAGGCAAACATACCCTGACAATTAATAGACAACAAGCAAAACAAGGCATCCCAGCTCCCCAGTCTTTCCCAACGCCGAAAGGGTTTAATTCTGCTCTGCAATAAGCCTCTGATCCAGGCTGAGATTTGCAGGTGGATTTTGCAAAGCCGTAGCTAAACAATTCGCAGCCCCTGATCCCCAGGGCCGGGGCCCCCGACCGCTCGCCCTGCCCTGACCAGCCACCTCCGGTCCCGGGTGACCCTCAGTCCCACACCGCGTCTCCAGCCACCTCCGTAAGTACCGCAGAGCTCTGGCATAACCCTCCTGTGCCTTTTTGCCAGCCCCACAAGATGTTTCTTTTGCAGCAACACCCCTGAGACGGAGTGGGAGGTCTGGTTAGTGCACCGGAAAGGAGAGAGAAAGTTGGGAAACTTTGGTACAGAGCATTTGAGGTGCCGGCGGGGGGGACAGGGAGAGGAATGGAGGTGCTGGGTGATGGCAGCACTCAGCCGGGAGCATTCCCCGGGCAGGAGGCTGCTGGCCGCAGTGTCGGCACGGTGTGGTGTGGGCTCAGTCCGGTTTCGCAAGACGCCGCGGGAAACAAGGCAGAGGGAAAACAAACCACCCCACCCCACTCCACTGCCTCTGCCAAAATCCGCCCAGGGCTGCGGGCGGGAGGTGGCACCGGCAGAAAAGCCCCCGCTGACGGCAGCGAGCACAAGCTGCCCCCCAGTGTGCTCACCCCTCCGAGGGACGGCTCACCCCGCTCCGGGGAAGCATCCCCGAGGCGCTGCCAGCGTGCTTCGCCCTGATGTAATCCTGCCCTCCGTGGACCTCCGGGCTCTCCTGGGGATGCAGGCATCCCTGTCACATGCATCCCTCTCCATCGTTGTCCCCAGCAGCATGGAAAGGTTGATAACCGTGGTTCAGTCTAAGGTGGGCGCATCCCGTTGTCCCGCCGGAGCCTCAGGAGCTTGGGGTGGGTGGTGGGGGGCTGCAGATGCCATGGGTGAGCCCCACACAGATGGGGAGGAGGCGCAATGCCCCTTCCTCGGCTGGGAGAACCTCAGGGCCACCACCTGCAATCACCTCTGGCAGGTCCCAAATAACAGGGCGCAGCTGTAGCTTTTTGGCTTCCTCAGCTCAGGACGTCGCAGCAGACAAGGGACCCCCAGGAAGGCAGCGGGCATTTTCCCCGCCAGCGGCCGACACTCCATCCCTACCCGCGGCCCCGGTGCAAGGGAGGGCTTTGGCGTCCTTCCCGGGCAGTGCTGCTCTGCCTCTGAAGTCTGGCTGGGGAGATAGCGGAGGTGAGAGGGCGCTTGGCGCTCCTCCACAGGCTTGGGTCAATCGTTAATCGGGGAGGGATTGCTTTCCACTCTTCGCAGGTAACCTCTCCTCCCCTCTGGCTCCCACCCACGCGCCGGTGCCCACACAAAACCGGCACCCCCGGGAGCGGGGTGGAGCTGCGGCACAGCCAGAGGAGCGGCTGGCAGGGCCATGGGAAGGTAAGCACGCCAGAGCGAGCCGCTGGCAAGCCGGGTGAGAAGCCACGAGCCCCAGGGAAGTGCCAGCCAGCCCCCACCATGGTGTCCATGGGACTCCAGCTGCTGGGCTACGCCGTGGCCTTCCTGGGCTACATCGGCACGCTGGCGGCCACGCTGCTGCCCACCTGGAAGACCAGCTCCTACATCGGCTCCAGCATCGTGACGGCCGTGAGCTTCACCAAGGGGCTGTGGATGGAGTGTGCCACCTACAGTACGGGCATCACCCAGTGCGACATCTACAGCTCCCTGCTCAACCTGCCCGCCGACATCCAGGCAGCCCAAGCCCTGATGGTGAGCTCCTGCGCCGTCTCCTCCCTCGCCTGCCTCCTCACCGTCGTGGGCATGAGGTGCACCGTCTTCAGCCAGGGCTCACCAGGCAAGGACCGGGTGGCGGTGGTGGGCGGCGCGGTCTTCATCCTCGGGGGGCTGCTCTGCTTCATCCCGCTGGTGTGGAACATCCATGTGGTGCTGCGGGATTTCCACAACCCCGTCCTCCCTGACAGCACAAAGTTCGAGCTCGGGGAGGCACTTTACCTGGGCATCATCTCCTCCCTCCTCTCCCTCATCGGTGGCTTCATCCTCTGCACCTCCTGCCCTTCCCGGGACACAACGGCCACCTACCAGCCCCGGCTTCTGGTGGGCAAGAGCCCCCGGCCCTCCGTTAGCCAGGCGCAGAAGACCAAGAGCGAGCTCAACTCCTACAACCTGACAGGATACGTGTAGCGGCTGCGGGTAGAAACCGGGCTGGCGTCTCTCCCAGCTCCCCAAAGCATCTGAGCTGGCACCGAGGGAGCGCAGGAAGAGGAGAGGACACAGCAGCATCTCCCGTGCTTAGCCCTCTACGCTCGCAGGCTTGGGGGGGTTTGACCCCGCTCTCTCCCCAGGGATCCCGAGAGCCTTGTGACTGCTCGGAGATCCCAGCTGGTGGCTAACATCAGCGAAGGACCCCGAATCCGGCTTCTGTTCCCTCCTCCGTGCTGCCAGCCCGCAAGCAGCCCCTGGCACAGCGTGACCCCGCAGCCCCAGCGAGCCTGCCCGGATGGGGATGGGTGGGTTTGTGCCCCCAGAGACTCACTGGCCACGGAGGCACCACAGCGGGGTCAGGGCATCCGCACAGGTCCGGACTTGCCGCTGGGGCAGTTGAGTGCTGGTTGCAAACCCATGTCGCAATAAATCTGTGTTTCTAGCCAGGCTGTGGCTGAGCTTTCCTCCGGCAGCGAGGGGCCCTGGCAGCTCCCCCGGCAGGGTGGGCTGTGGTGGGGGCCGCGCTAGCCCACCTGGCAGGTCCATGGGGCAGAGGGCTCCCCCGGCCCTTGCTCTGGCCTGTCCCCCCCACCCCATGGCTTTGCCACCCAGGAGTCCAGGGGGGTGGGAGCGCTGTTGGGAGGGAGGGGGGTGTCACTCCCTTTCATGGTTTGTCCCTGGGCACCGTGCTAGGAGGTTGCCATGTGCCACCACTGAGAGGGTGCCAGTGGGGGCAAGCGCAGCTCCACAGGGGCTAGCAGCAGGCAACGCTCCCCCCAGCCCTGCTCGCTTCAAAGGATGCAGGTATGACTGGGACCAAGGTACCCACAGGGGAATTCGCTGCCCCTGGGTGCATGTGGCACCTCAAGGTCCCCAGGCAGTGGGGAGAGCCCCAGCATCACTGCATCCCCATCCCAGGATGCTGTGAGCACCAGCACCCAGGAGGCAACACGGTCCCAAGCATCCGAGGCGGCCGCTGGCCACGGCAGAGGCTGAGCACCCCAACACAGCTGGAGAGGGGTCTCACAGCCTGGGCGTCCTTGCAGGGGCTGTTTTGGGAGGAAAAACCCCACCAGTGAGCTCCAAGGGATGGGCAGGCAGGGACCAAGACTGTTCCATGCAACCCCTCATCAGCAGCAGGACACGCTGCGTGGTTGCAGCCCTGCACAGCAGCATGACAGCCGGTGGCACGGTGGCACCGGGGGATGCCAGGCACATGCCAGGGCACAGCAGGAGGAGAGGAGGCACTGGCAGCCCCACAGCCCACCGAGGAGCAAGTACCCTTTAATTACCGTGTCCCCTCTGACGTCCCACCGTGGGAGGTGAGATAACACTTGCGCTGCGTGCCATGGCACCGGGCCGCCCGGGGACCCCCTCGCCCTGGCTCCCTGTCCCCTAGGGCACAGAAGGCTTTGGTCCACCTGCTGGCCCCTCCTAAAGCAATTTAGATTAGGTCCCAGAGAGGAGGGGACCGTGTTCCCGGCTCAGACGTCACCACTGTTACCCTTGCACCAGTGAAATCGTGTTTGCCATGGGGTTAACACGCTCCTGATAACGGTGGGAGTCATGCTTTCTCCCCTCCTCACCAAGCAAGGGGCCACCCGGGGACCCATCCCCAGGGTGACGCTCGCTGGAGGGGACCAGGGAGGATTTCAAGGCAAAGGCCAATCACCTTCTTTCCATGGCCAAGGGACAAAGCACCACCTCAGCCCCGGGCAGGCTGAGTTACTTATTGCTGCCCTGGGGAAAAGAGAGCCCTGGGCAGAGGATGGAAAGCATGCGAGGGGCTTAGCTTGCCGGCTGCAGCCCCCCCAGGAGATGCCGTGAGTTCACTTAAGTCCTTCAGCAGTAAATGTTTTGTTTCTGGGCAGCTGACACAGAGAGGAGGCGAGCAAATAGTTGGTACGAGAGGTCGCGCCTCCGAAGAGGAGGAATTCCTGGGCACCACGTCCTCGCCCCCCACCTCCCACCCTGGGCTGCGGGGCCAGACAGCGCTGCCTGTGTCTGCGGGCAGGGGCTCCGCTAATTACACAAAGGGGCATTTGAAACCGCTCAATTCAGAGTTTGATTGCTGTGTTTATTAACACAGTGCCTATTAACACATTAATTCAAGCAGCAGAAGGGAAGATTTCTGGTTTTAGAGGAGTCAGCTTTTGCACGGCTTCCCCCCCCAAAGGAGAGAGGGACAGGCAAGGGCAGACAGAGTGAGGAGCTCGGGTACGGAAACAGCCCTGGTTCGGACAGACGAGCGCAGGGCAGAGGCACTGCAAGGGGCCCCCAACATCCCCAACAGCCCCTCGGGTTTCTTTCTCACCTGTGCAGAGCCAGACCCCCATTCCTTGGGTGCAGCACGGCAGGAATGGAGCTGAAGAGCATCACACCGAAAAAGGGGATGAGCCTTTCCCCAGCCGCCCCATGCCCCCGGCCATGCCAAGGGTGAGCCCCTGCAAGGGGGTTTCTCCCCTCCAGCTTTCCTGGCCTTTAACTTGAAAGCACCCAAAGATGTGAAACTGGGCTCCAGGGCAAGGCAGGTTGAAAAGGATTTTCCACTTCTTTACCAGCGGGAGAGGAGGATGGGGAAGGGAAGGACACCGAGTGCACAAACGCGGTGGCGGCGGTTATCTCGGCCTGGCACAATTGCCGCCTTCCCCGTTAGTGATAAGCTGGGTCCTTGAGGGCAAGCTGGATGTGGCCCAGCCCAGGGCCAGAGAGGACGGGAGCCCAGGCTGCCCTGGCGGCCAGCGCCGCCGGCGGCGAACGTTAGCGGAGGGATGGAGCCGAGCCAGCCCCTCGGGTCGCCTCTTGCCCCTCACCATCTCAGCAGGAAAAGCTGAGGGTACTCCGGGTTTTCCCGCAGGAAAGCCATAGAGGAGCACGGCCCCAGCTCAGGACAGGAGCGGGATGCAAGGGGGACGGGCAGCCAGGGGGAAAGCAGAGGAGGGGTGGGAAGATGTCTGGGTAGGGAACGGCTCCCTCCTCCGAGCTCCTGGGCTGGAGCCCTGGCCTCGCAGGACGCATGGTGGAGCAGGAGCCTTCCAGCCCCTCGATGGAGAGTTGGGGTTAGTTGCAACAACTAATCCCCCGTCATAAGGAAACAAGTCCTTCCCCTCTCTTCTTGCTCGGGATGATGCCTCAGATAAAGAAAGGGGGCAATAAAATACTAACAATAATGCCCTTATCTTCAAAAGAAACAAAGGCACGATAAACACCCAGCACACCCAAACCTGGAGCCGCACCTGGGCCGGGGGCCGCAGCCTCATCGCATGGTCCTGAGAAACACGCAGAAAGTCCCAACTTCTTTCTGCACCCCCACCCACAGCACCCCAGGGGATGCCCTGGCCAAAGCCCCCTCCTGCTCCCCTGGCCACTGCCCCATGTGAGCAGAGCCCCTTCCCTTGCAGAGCACTGGGGAGGGACGGCCGGGGGGGGACGCGAAAAGGCACAGGTTTGTCCCAGAGCCATCCAGATCCCACGCCTCCCGCCTCCCTGGAACCCTCCGGGCAAGCAGAGCTCAGCGCCTTCTGGCATCTCTCTCGTTCCTGCCTAACACAGGGTCCGAAGCAGCAGCAAATAATCCATGAGGAGTATCGGGCCAGGTGCTGGGAGAGCCCGTCTCTGCCCGCAGCCCCCAGGCAGTGCTCAGATAGCAGAGGCAGGAGGGGGAAGAAAATTCAGGCCAAGTTCCTGATGGGCTGAGGCACTTGGAAAGGGCCTCCACATTCCTCCACCCAGCTGCAGAACCCTCCCAGCCGCCTCCCGTGCTGTGCCGGAGCCTCCCGGCCCCTCGGCAAGCCAGGTCTGGCGTGGAAGAGCACAAAGTCTTCCTACCCATGGTGTTGCATCCATCTTTTCAGGACCGGCAGAGGATGCGCTATGGAGAGGGGATGGCTCTCAGGCACTTCAAATCCTGACTCCCGGGCTGGGCTAAGCAACAGCTCAAGTCATGGACTGTGGTGGTAGGAATGGGAGACGCACTCCCCACCCCAGCCATGCCCCAAGCCCCACCTGATGTGCCCACTGGTGGCCACGCTCTAGCCTCGTGGTTTCACCTCAGGGCATCTATGATGCTTGGCTGGCAATTGCACTCTCATTTTACCTCCAAAGGCTCCCCATCCTCCCAAAGCCTTGGGGATGGCCCCGTCTGGAGTCACACAGCTGCAACACTGCCAGGCTCTTGGTGCCTGGCTCTTCTGGTTTCAACGGGAGACATTGCGAAGGAGGTGAGAGAAACCAGCTCCTCTTTGGAAAACACCTTCCGTCGGAGGGAAAAGCCTGTCCACAAACTCACAGCTTTCCATAGCCTCCTGGAAGAGATCTGTTTAAAGGTGCTTTAGAGGATTCTTGTGGTCTTTAAAGAAAGATATGAGGGAAACAGGGCGGAATGAACTCCATGGCACCGCAGGGGACAGAGACCTTTGGGTGCACCAGAGATTGCAAGAAAGCATGTTCCTGGCTGGGTTTGAACAACAGCTCAGAAATCTATCAGGAGAGTTATAAAAAGTGTTTATCTCAGAAACCCATGATACCTGTGAAGAGCACATGGATGTTTGATCTTCCAGGCATTACACTGACATCACAATCAGATTTTTCCATAATTTGAGTCTAATCTATGTTAGAGGAGCTTCAGGTTGGCGAATTCAGCAAACCTAGAATACATGCAGTGTGTAGCAGCGAGAGCAGGCTTTATCAGTAGAATCTACACTCAATTCAGTGAGCAAAATAAGCTTTATCAGCAAGACACATTTTCACAATGGTGTAAACATAAGCTCTTCAAGGGATTTTACAGAAATATCAGTTAAAACAGACTCCATCTCTAGCCAAAGAGACCTGGCCTAGAGAATTTAAGAGAAATTGTTCTGCACCCTTGTCATCTCCACTGCCGATTGATGGTTAAGCAGCACTGCACTACATAGCAGAGATGAAGACCAGAGGATCCCAAACTCCTTTACATGGACAAACGTAGCTGCAACCACATTAGGCAGCCCGCAGAGTCATCCCAAGCAATCCAGTCTACCAGCCTGTCATCTCCATGCTTGGGGTACACTTGAGGGCACCAACATTTCGTCAGCTGCTGACCTAGGATCATGCCTAGAAGCTGTTCAGACCCCAGACACAGCCGAGCCCCTCCAAGCTCTCTGCTGTGTGCCAGGAGTCTGGAATAAACAAGAAGTCATCCCATAAGCAGAGAAACCAGGGAGGCTTCACCAGCTCTGGGGTTGCCTCTTATCTCCATTCAGGATTTCAGAGGAAGGCTGTGCTTTGATGAAGCTTTTCCCACACTGGAGAACTAATCTTTCCTCAAGGCAGGTGCCTTTTTTCACAGAACTTAACACACCGTCTATTTCTGGGATGTCCAGCCTGCTAAAAAAGGCCAAAACCAGGACAAAACCCACGTCACAAAGAGCGTGATTGCCTTGAACTTGCTTTCCTAGAAAAGCTGTCTCACTAGGTTTCTCAGGTCACTGGAGCAAAGTCCCACACCACCGGCTATACCTGGCGGGTCCTCCCAAGATTGCTCTGACAGATGTATTTTCATTACCCAAAATTTTAGCCCTTTCCTTTTGTGGGGGTGGGAGCAATTCCAGCCTTCAGTATTTTCCGAGGCATAGAGAAGCCCACGGAGTCTGCAGGCATTACAGAGCTAAGGGCAGACCACAGCCATGGCTGGCTCCACAACCGTGATGCCCCCGCGCCCTTTGAGCTCTTACAGTACGCTTTTACAGGAATGAGGGTGCTGCCCTTTGCCTTTGGGTTTTCCCCCGGCTGCAGGGGAGGCCAGGAACCTCATCTCGCAGAGCGTGGGTAGGCGAGGAGGCAATTAACCTCTGATCTTCCCCCACGACTTAATGCAACACCGTTGGCCTTCTGCTCTTCCCAACCCACCTTTATTTCAATGGCGTTTCCAGATTGCCAACTGACAGGTCGTTTCACCTCAAGTCCCGCTCTCTCCATCCCCGACAGGCTGAGGAGGCACAGGCTGCCTGCACCCAGGGGAGGCCGGCAGGTAAGAGACAGCAGATGGAAAAGATGATTAACTCCTTGTTTTCAGGGTGAGGAGAGCGGGCACTTTGAGACCAGGGACATTCCTCGGCGGGGGGAAGGATGTCTCTGCTGCAAAACCCCTGGAAGGGGAAAGTGGCTCCCAGAAGAAAGCCCCCGTAGCTTAGTCCTAGGGAGCGAGGCGTGAAGAACTGCAGCTGCCAGGAGCCTGCTAATCATAGAACAGTTAGAGTTGGAAGGGACCTTAAAGACCATCTAGTTCCATCTGCCATGGGCAGGGACACCTCCGACTAGACCAGGCTGCTCAAAGCCCCATCCAACCTGGCCTTGAACCCCTCCAGGGATGGGGCAGCCACAACTTCCATTAAATTTCCACCTCCCCAGGCAGAGCTGGCTACAGGAGACCCCTGTAGCTGACATCCCAGGGCCTGGTCACAAACAAGGGTCTTGCAGTGAGTTACGGCCTCCTTCCCAAAACCGAAGCATCCCCTCTCCCAGATGTGCTAGGGAGACCAGCATCCCACATGGGCTGATTTCTGGCTTGTAAGTCTGCAGTTGAAAATAGGCAAGTTTTACCCCATAGGACACAGGCAGATGCAGCTAATCCACCTGACTTCAGTACTTCTGGCTGAGTAAAAGCCTCAAGGGGAAAAACAAGGGAGAAAAACACACCGTAAAGGCAGCCTAGACCTGTATGAAGAGATAATTTTGTATCCTCAGCTGTCCTTGAGCACAGTTACCCTTTCCCACAGGAGATCTTTGCAAAGCAGAGGGAGGCTGCCCACAAAATACAGCATTAAACCTCCCAGCTCAGGGGTGGGATGGAGAGACCCTCACCAACCGTGGCAACATGAGCCCAGGGGAAACACAGCACTGCTCTTCCCTCCTCGCACCTCCTGCAACGCGGGACAGCAAGGGCTGAACAGGCTGGATTTGGCCCCCAAGCCTTGCCAGGGCTGCTGGCTACAGCCCCAGGACTTCACGGGACACAGCACTGTACAATCAGTACCCCAGGGAGGACGCGGAGAGCTCTGGGAGGAGAAAGCTCTGCTAAACAGCCTTATCTTCGAGATGCTTTTCTGACCTCCTCACCTGCAATAAGTATTTATCTTCACTACACAACTTAATCCCCCCCAAACTACTATGGCATCAACCTTCTGGCACGGGCACTGTTGAGCAAGCTTTGAAAGATGGCAGGAGAGAAGTGCCAAGTTTCAAAACCAGGTACTTTGATACCAGCTTATCTAAGGAAAATTAATAGCGGCGCTGTTCGCCAAGTTACATCCATTTAGGAAACGCTCCAGCACAGAACCACTTTGTGTGTTATTTCTTTACACCGAGGAAAACAAGTCAGCTCAAGAAATGTCAAAAGACCCACGTATCGCTGTAAGGAGGATATATTTTGCCTTGCTGGTAATGCGAGACACGGAGAGGTGAGAGTACAAAGCCTGCTCACTGTTCACAAGTTGTTAAACGCTTCTGTAGGCTCGCAGGTCTCTGCCGATTGATGCTTGCATCAAAGGTGCCCTTTGCTCACCACCTCCTCGTTCAGCAAAGCCCATTCCTATCACTAACGCCCGGAGCGTCTGTTTTCCGTACATCTTGCAAACACGTTCTCCTTTCCCCGGCTAGCAGGAATTAACCAAGAGGAGTTCAGAGCTCTGCCACGGCTCCCTCCTGGGGATGGGGGTCTAGCCCGAGGGCTCTGCACGTGACACGACAAACATCGGGGATGTTTGTGAATAATCTTCTAAAAAAATAAGGTCAAGTAGTATTAGGGATAAAGCTCAGATCCCAGAGCTAGTTATAACGGGATGGAATAAACAAGATGCAAAGAGGAGCAGCATCAGCTAAGATTCCTAGCACAACACATATGTGCTGTGAAGAGCACTGAGATCAAGCCTGAAGGAGGTGTGGACATTTCCTGCTTTAGAAGCAGCTTCGGAGGAGAAAATAACGGTCTGCCTCTTCCCTTGCCCAGGGTAGATGCTTTCAAAGGATGACTGGCTTTTGGGATAAAACTACATGACCAGAAGCACGACAGCTCCCCAAGATCGCTGGCTATTTTGCACTTCAGAAACCGTATTTCATGCAGTCATTTCAGAAAAACTAACGCAAGCGTCCCAAACATTGCGAAAGGAAACTTCAGCTCATTGGGATTTCCTGGTACAGAATCAATCTCCTCAACAGCTCTATTGAAAATTAAATGCGATGGCGGCGTAGTCCTGGGGTTTGAGGACCAGCTGGCGAGATGTCAAAAGCAAAAAAACCAAACATGAGTGGAGATAAGAAATGCTGCCTTCAAACCGTGAATGGAGGGAGATAAGGGAGCTAACCTTCAAGCTCAAGTGTTACCACCCGCAGCACTGACCTGGAAACACAGTAAACAGCACAATCCCAAAACGTCAAGAGAGGTCGCAGAAACAGCTTGGAGATCTACAAACACATCTGAAAACAAAACAGGATTTGACGGGACAGGAAACCAGGAGACACAGAGACAGCACCTACAGACTGCAGAAAAAGCACAGTTGTGTAGACACGTCCTTTCTATCTCCACTACCAACAGTGAAAGTAACTTCCGCGGTAACCTGTGTAAGTCCAGCCGTGGGGGAAAGGACGCGGCAAAGCCTTTACCCTGCAGGATGGGGTAAACCGTCCACATAACTCTGTTGCTCAACTCGGACTTTCGGGCCACACACGCTACACGTATTTGGTGATAGCACCTAAGCCGCTGGTTTCTGTCACGTGGTCTCGTGCCGTTCCAGGATAAATGAAGTGTTTGAGTCAAAGGATCAATGCTGTGCTGGCCACCCAGCACCCCCTCCTCCATACCCACCATCCGGGCAAGAGAACGGGCCTCAGGAAGGACAGTGAGTCCATGACTGCAAGGGGGGCTCTCCTCGGCTCCTTTAAGCCAGTCCCCCTGTAGGAGGGCCTACAGGAAAGCTGGGGAGGGGCTGTTTGCAAGGGCATGTAGCAACAGGACAAGGGGCAATGGTTTCAAACTAGAGCAGGGCAGGTTTAGATTAGACATTAGGAAGAAGTTCTTTACACTGAGGGTGGTGAGACCCTGGCCCAGGTTGCCCAGAGAGGTGGTGGAGGCCCCATCCCTGGAGACATTCAAGGCCAGGCTGGATGAGGCTCTGAGTGACCTGATCTAGTTGAAGATGTCCCTGCTCACTGCAGGGGTGTTGGACTAGATGGCCTTTAAAGGTCCCTTCCAACCCAACACATTCTGTGATTCTATGATTTTATACCTGTAAGAAACCATGTCGGATTCAGGAAGCTTCTGAGCTGGAAATAAGTACAGGCTTAAACAATATTGAACTCTATGCACTTGGCCTTAGTTTTTCCCCATGAACCATGCTGGAGGCAGGACGGGGAGCTGCAGCATCCTTTGGTCTGGGTGCGATCGTTCCCCCATGTCACATCTGGCTGCCCTCAAACCCCACGTCTTCCTCCAAACACCCCACTGTCCTCAACATTTCCCAGGTTAAAAGGATGGTCACGCTGCTGGCTAAAGAAGAATCTATGAAAATAAGCCTAAAAAGCAAGTTTAAAGGTGAAGCTCCCACGCGGGTCAGCATCTGTTGAATGAAGCTGGGCTCGGCCACGCTGGCCCCGATCCTTGCAGCAGACCCGACTGCCAGCCCCAGCGTCACCGAACAGCCAACTGTTCCCATAGCTACACAGGAAGATAAATTTAGTTCAAGGAACCTTGTGTTGCTACATTATTTAACAAACAAACAGACACGCTCAAGAGGAAAAGGCAGGCAGGGACCTAGTTTAGCTGCTGCGTGGGCTGATCAGACCTATGAACTTGAAACTGCTTCCCAGAGGGAAAGCGGCCAAATCCTGACCCTCAGCACCATTCTGCTCTAGCCCGGTCAGCTGTGTTAGTCACACGAGGGCTCCGGCATGGCCACAGAGCAGTTCCCGGGCTGCACTTTCCTGGGATACTTCTTGCAGCAGGAGCTGGGTAGCCACCGGCAGGGTCTCCCTGCCTCTCTGCCACTCAACCCAGAGTGCTAAGGAGGGCAGCAAAGGGGCTGCTGGAGTGTCCCCTGGCCAGGCAGGACCCAGCCTGGCTGTGCTGGGAGCCATGCCTGTGCTGCAGTCCCCTCTGCGCACACTGACTCTAGGTTTCCATCACCTGGGGAGCCCCAGCCCCCAGCGATGGGGAACAGAAGAGCCATGCCGGTCCTACAAAACCAGAGGAGGGGAAGGAGAACACCCTGCCCCAACAGAATGATGACCTAGAGCACAGATAAAGAAACCAGGGTTTTATTAATGATCATGTGCAAAAGACGCAGCGGCAGGAGAGAGAGGACTACTCCACCATGAAGTTTGGTCTGCAAGATCTCATCCACCTGATCCACCTTAATCAAAGTTAATATCCTGGGTGAACGAGAGAAGCCAGCTCGCATTCACAGGCAGGTTCTTAAGTTTCTCCATAACACTGTGGGCAAGAGGGCAAAAGCCAAGAGGAGAGTTGGTGGCGAGAGCCTGGATGATACCTCCCATCACACACCCAGCTGCTGTCCCCCTTCCTACCAGCAGTACCACGTGCACTGGGGTTCTTTGCTCCATCCCATTCGTAGCTGCATCACAGACCCAACACTCTGCAAGGGATCCAGCAGCAAGGTATAAGACAGACACCGTGTGGACAAAGCAATTTTCCACCTCCTCGCAACAGCAGGATCCTCACTTAGAAGCCAGTTACATATACAGCAGCGTGATAGATACCAGGGAAGCAGAGTCCTGTGGAAACAGCAGCCCACAATGACTCCTGCCCTCTCCCCCAACCTTAGGGATAACAGGGACCGCCAGCCAGCCAACCCACAGCTCTGACCTCTTCATGTCTTCTTTCTCTGGGGCCCTGCAGGAAACCTGTGCCTCCCTCAGCACCCCTAAGTGCATCTCTGTATCCCTGAGTCTCTCCATCACTTCAGCCTTCTCCTCCGCAGACCTCGCCAGCTTTGCTTTCCGCTTCTGCCGCACAGCTTGGCAGTAACACATGCATTTCTTGCTGCAGGGCAAGTCTTACATCTTCTGAGCTCTGAGCAGCGCCAGTTCCTGTTGGCATTTCAGGAACTCTGTTTTCAGGCAACACTTCTTACACTCAGTTTTCTCCACCTGAAATGGGAGGAGGATGCATGCACAGGAATTAGCTCAGTTGGTGTCATGGTTTAACCTTGGGCAGCAACTAAGCCCCACACAGCCACTCACTCACACCCCCCCAGTGGGATGGGGGAGAGGATTGGGAGGGTAAATGTAAGAAAACTCATGGGTTGGGATAAGACAGTTTAATAGGTAAAGCAAAAGCCGCGGATGCATGCAAATCAAAATAAGGAATTCATTCATTACTTCCCATCAGCAGGCAGGCGATCAGCCATCTCCAGGAGAGCAGGGCTCCATCATGCGTAATGGTCACCTGAGAAGACAAACGCCATCACTCCGAACGTCCCCCCTTTCCTTCTTCTTCCCCAGCTTTTATTGCTGGGCATGATGTCACACGGTCTGGAACATCCCCTCCATCTGTTGGGGTCAGCTGTCCCGGCTGTGTCCCCCCAACCCAGCTGCTTGTGCACCCCCAGCCCATCGCTGGTGGGGTGGTGTGAGGAGCAGGAAAGGCCTCGGCTCTGTGTGAGCCCTGCTCAGCGGTAGCTAAAACACGGGTGTGTTAGCAAGGCTAGTTTAGTCACTACACTAAAACATAGCACCATACAAGCTACTATGAAGAAAAGTAACTCTGTCCCAGCCAAAACCAGCACACTCAGCAAGATAAAAAGACCTTTGCCAGGCCTGAAGAAGTTTAGAGTCAGCAGATCAAGGAAGAAGCCCACTACCTTCTTTATGGAAAAGTCACTCCTTCTCAACCCACTTTGACCTGCTCTCTCCAAAACCCTCCAAACAGGCAGGGATGCACAGCCACAAATTCGTTACCTTGCACCGGAGCACATCCCACTCTGCTGAAATAGTCGTCAGTTCCACAAAGATCTGGTCTTCCAGGTTCCACTGGTCTTCTCACATCCCCCTGCCTCATTATGTCCTCCTGCTCCTGTGTATTAAGGACCTGCAATTCTCTTCCTCCTCTGTCTCCACTGCTGGGACATGGAGCTTTCTCCCGCTTTGATCTGTCAAGTCTTGCCTTCCATCCAGAAGGGAAGAGCCGAATGGGAGCTTCACCACTTGCAGCAGTCTTCGAAACACCAACCACCACAAAGAATCCCTTGTCTATGTCTTTTGTGCTCCTGTATGAATTTACGCACCCGCTCAAGTCTATAGCTTGTCTTTCTGCTAGTAAGTTTGGCATTTGCTTTCCAGCTTTCCCTGGACCACTCCAGCCTCCTTTGGTTTTCCTGCTGAGCTGCTGGGCAATGCTGGATTCTCTGCCTTGAGGCAGCGTCACACATTGTTAGCGGGGCTGGTGCTGCTCAGAGTGCCTGGCTGCTCTTTGAGCAGACCGATCATAGAATGGTTAGAGTTGGAAGGGACCTTAAAGATCATCTAGTTCCAACCCCCTGCCCTGGGCAGGGACACCTCCCACTAGACCAGGCTGCTCAAAGCCTCATCCAGCCTGGTCTTGAACAATTCCAGGGATGCGTCCTCCAAAACCTTTCCGGGCAACCTGTGCAAGATGTGCAAGCTGCCACCTGTGTTCAGGTTCTCCTGTTTCATGTGCAAAGTTTTTCCCTTTCTCGGTAAGATACTGCAAAGCCCTTCTGAAGGGGAGAAGTCGAGGTGCTGGGACAAGTCAGGTCTGGGGGTGAAGATTCCGCCAGGCACCCCAGGCTTTTCCAATATTTCTTTTTTTATGGTCAACTTGGTCTTGCTGGGGGTGGGGGAAGAAAAAAGAGAGGGTGCGCAGGCTGGAGTGTCCCCAGTTCACAGCACAGCTGACCTCAGAGCTCAATACCTGACCCATTTGTAACGCAATCAAAAGCCTGACTGCAGGAAGGAAAAGGCCAGTCCATCTGCAAGTCTGTGTTACGGCCTGGGCCCTCGGATGGATTCCCAACAGTGCTGAGCAAACAGGACAAGGAACACGGGCACAAAGGAGGAGCAAAGCAAAAAGCAGAGTGTGGGGGAGTTATAAGGATGTTGGGAGAGAGGAACAGGGTTGGAAGGCCAAGATGTTGATGGAGCTCATTGGAGGTGCTGCAGAGAGCTCATAGAATGGTTCGGGTTAGAAGGGACCTTAGTTCTCCTAGTTCCAATCCCCCTGCCCTGGGCAGGGACACCTCCCACTACACCAGGTTGCTCAAAGCCCCATCCAGCCTGGCCTTGAACACCTCCTGGGTCATGTTTGGAAAAAGTAGTTCAGCGTGGCAGCAGTGACAAGAAACAAGAGGGGCCTGGGGAGGAGCTGAGGCAGGGAAAACAGAAGATGTCACGAGGTATCATGATGAGAGAAGCAGCTTTGAGAATTACTGCTGAGCTAGCTGGGGATGAGCAGGACTGTTCTCATCACACGTTTTCAAAGCTGCTGTAACCCAGTGGTCTTCTCCCTCCCCAAGATCCTGCAAGGAGGAGCAGAAGGTCAACCAGATAGATCTCTGATCCACCAACCAGCTGCATCATGTGCAGAGGGCCCCAGAGAGAGAGGTGCCAAGAGCTCGACTGCTCTCATGACAAGCCAGCAGCCCCATTGCAGGTCTTTCCCCGGGCAACCGATGGGCAGGCGCAGGGACCAGGCAGAAGGGACAAGTGCAGGCCACGGGCAGGCAGCCCCTCAGCCGGGCAAGTAGTGCCACCGTGTGGGAGCTGCCCACGTTGCTCTCTCATGACACGGGCAGCGAGGGTTTCGGGCAGGGTGAGAGAGAGAAGTTGAAAATATATAAATAAATAAATCATATCTCACACACACACCAAAAAAGTTAAAGAGAATGTGAGACTTATCCAGATAAATTCTCTTAGCCAGAAACCTGCCTCCTTGCTGGAAGCCAAAAGGTATCTGGCTTCTCTTGGGTAAAAACATCCTCTCTAAAGAGCAACTCGCGAGCTGAATGCTCCAGCGGTGGAGAGGCTGTCACGGCAGCTGTCATCCAGACTGGCCACGGGGCTGGAGAACCGTACACAAGGAGATGAATTTAGCTCACAGGGGTGTGAAGGTGTTAACACTGATACACAGAAACCAGGAGGATTTAAAAACACCAACTTGTCAAGGATTTCCGTTCCTCCCATTGCTCCACCCTGCTCCCCATCTCTGTCTGGATACAGGAGCATGAAGGAGCATTTGAGTCCTCCAGACCACCCTCTCCAAAAGGGAGGGAAGAGAAGACTATCCAGGAGAGATCCACTAGCTCTGGCCAGGGCTCCTTCCAGCAAACTGCGTCTCACCAAGGCCTTCCGCAGTGCTGAAACCCAAAGAGAGGAAGCACGCAGCTTTCTGCATCCTCTTCTAGCCAGGAGAGGCAGAAACACACACACTAGGACTGGCAGGACAGGGTAGGATTGAGCGCAGGGACCGGACTTGCCCCGATCCCTGTTACTGTTAAGAGTTTTGAGCATGTCCAAGCTGTACACAAATAAGAATCAAAGTCTCATTTTATATGATGCTGCAACATCTTCACGTCTTGGCATCTCTCTTGTCAGGAGGAAACACGGATAACAGCGAGGCAGGGCTGAGAGCCTGCCAAGCCCTGCAGCACCAAGCATCAAGGCTTTCCTTGTGCTGGCTCCTGCAGTCTTCTCCCTCTTGCCTCACTTGCTGTTCCACAGTCTCCACAAATGATGATGACAATTTCCACTTCTTCTCTGTTTCCAGCTCCCTAGACCAACAAAAGGGGTGGGAAAAAAGAGCAAGTTTCTCCTTGCTGCCTTACCAAGACGTAAAACAGCCTTTCGCCTGCAGAACAGGACAACAAGAGAAAAGCAGCAGACATCTCCTGTATGCAGGACACCCAGCACCTCTCCTTCCCCAGTCCTTGCTTCAGGTAGCTGAGCTGCAAACTGGAACTGGATACACTCCCCCTTTCTGGCATTTCTGTCTGTATTTGGGCCTCTTCTCCTCCTCACTGTATTCCTGCTCCTTGGGTGCCAAACGGCTTCTGCAACAAGAGCAGTGAACCATGCCTGAGTGTGTGACAGAACAGTTTGACTCCCCTCTCCCACCAAAAATCTCCATGGTTCGGACATCTACACAATGTCTCTAATCCTTTAGGATTTCAGCTAAAAGAAGACAAGAGAACAGCTGAAGAATCAAACACTGTGCTTAAGGGCTAACGGGAAAAAGAGCCACGTGAATCCCAAAATAGCATAGATGAAATGAAGCACAGACTATGAGACCAGAGTTCAGCACAGCACGTATTTTGCCAGTCATTTCTGCTTCAAGTTTTGAGTTGCCAGAGAAGCGCATCGTAACCCACGTGGGCAGCACAGACCACTAACAGCAGCTGCTTCAAAGGAAAGGAACCGTCACAGTCACGAGTTATATGGAAACAGTTTATAGGAAAAGTTCCCTCTTCGCACCACTATGCATTTACAGTGATGTCCTGAAGCACAAGACAAAAATCCTGCATATACAGGTTTAAAAGAGAAATGTAACTCTTACTTTTCTGGCAGTCACAAGTACTGCACAGGTGTTTTCACTGAACTGTCCAACACATTCTTAGGTCTTAGTCTTCAGACGACGCTGCTAACTTAGGAATTATCTGTACCCCTAGGCAATCCTAGTTACTCCTTCCACAGTACCTTTCTTCCTTGCTCTGGTCTGCCACCACCTTGCTGCGTGCTCAGTTGAACCCAGTCAGTCTGAAGGTCCTCACGAATCCCACGGTCCGTTTGTCTGGCTTGCCAAAGAACTGTCTCCCACCGGTAATCTGTGCTGCTTTCTCTTACAGATCAATGACTTTTAATGTACCAAAGAGCTTTACATGGAGGCAGTCCCGTATTAGCTTCCTCCTCTGCTGAAAAGTGGCTTTATTATCTAGTTTCTAGGTTATAAAAACTTACTCAGCCTCCAGAGCCAACTGATTTCCTTAATAGTTTGTCATGAAGGCCACCTTATCTACATTTGTGGAATGCCGAAATTCAACAGATAATGGCAATTCAGCCGTATAAACTGGTTGCACCCTGGAATTAGTTGATCAGAGAAAAGGAATTTCCTTCAGTAACATCACAGCAGTTGGTCTTGGTCCCAGCTCTACCAGTTTTTTTCTGGTTAGCATTTAAGCTGATATTCTTGGTAAGGAAGTAAAGCTTTTTTTATTCTCCAACAGGTCAGATCTCAATATGGAACTATATTTCGTTATTAGCAGTTTTGCCATTTGACTGTAATTCAATCAGCACATTTAACTAAAGCCCATCCAATCCTTCAGAAGTACTATAATTAAATGGCCAGATTCCTCTAGATCAAAGGCTATTATTTTAAAGGCATCAGGAAAAAAAGGGGTCAGGCAGTGACCAACACAAGCATGCACTGAAACATGTTCCTATTTTAACATGGCCTATTTTAATGAAGATCTGTATTCACAGGCATGTGGAAGGAAAGCAGGAAGTCAAGCATTCGATAGAAACCATTTGTATTTCAAGGATGTGAGATGGCATGGAAAAAAGTCATCCAGGAGTCAATTCACGAGTCTCCTACCTGTATTCGGGGAGGAGATGGAGATGACAAAAACAGCTTTCTGGTAACAATGGTAGCGTCAACCCTGTCAGGAAGCTTCTTCCACTTCAGATACTCTTCACATTGTACCCACATCTAAGTCTGGTCTTTCTCTGTGAAACGCAATGCTCAGTCTGGGTATTTTCAAGTGTGGAGTAAACACCAGGAAAGGCTGTTCAGAACAAATGCTGCCACCTGACCCCAAAGCAATCCCAGCCCACTTGACACAGGTCATGGGATGGTCCAGGGCAGCCAACATGTCTCTGCTCCCCTGGGGACACCCTGCCCATGGTGTGGCATCCCTCCCAGTAACCACCGGGCCAAACTCCACAGGTTCAAATCTCAATTCCCTATAGGAAGGAGGAGTCCAGTCACCCCATGGCAGCCTCTGCTCCTCCTGGTGGCCCATTCCCACCCTACCTTGGCCAAGGGAAACCTTCAGGCCTTTAATGCTGGCAAAGATCAGAGAAGTAGCAAACTGGTTCCTATGCTACCGTGCAAGCTGCATCCACATTTCCCAAGTTCATCTGTGCCATCTTCGCCTTCCAACAGCTGTTGAGTTTCTGTCCCAGCACAGCGATCATCCGTCTGGAAGGAAGAACTCCGTAAGAAGCTGAGCAACTCCCACTGGCACAACAGGCAGTGCAAGGAACAACCAGGGCAACCACAAACCCCTTCCCAAAGAACTTGACTTAGACTTATGACCACAGGTTTTAGGTTGGCACCTTAGCAGCCTTTCTGCATCACCTACCCCACAGCTGCAAAAACCGGACCAGTATCATCATAAACCAATTCAGGCTACAGGTCCCTTTCCTCAAGTGCAGTCTTTCCCAAAGTGTGGAGTTCTGCACCCCCCGGAGAACAGTGGCTAGTTCCTGGAGGGTACTCCTTAGCTGGAGGCTCCACGTGAGCATCAGATGACTTCTTTTGGCTTTATAGGCATGTTCCCGGTTTGGGCAGCTCTGCTAAAGTGTACAAAAACGTAGGCTCCATTTTATTTTGGATGAGTCTCCTCAGGGCTGTAACCTTGTGAGGGAATGAGCTGGAGGAACACAGAGACTGTGCCCTTTCCTCAGCCCAAGGCTCTATGTTTGTACCGGACTTTCAGGATAAAATTCTCCGTGCCCTCTAGGGGCACTAGAGAAGGAAAAATTGGGCCAATTTGGGACTACTTCACAATAAACAGACCTAAGAACATGCACAGTGCTCAGAACAAAGGCTGTAACACAGCGCAAACCTCTCCAATCAGCGGCCTTGGGCAAAGGTCTCTCATATCGGTACTCTTTGCCTTCTTCAAAGTCCTCTTCGTTGTGTGCTCAATTCAGGGAAGGTGCATTCAATTACACCAATCACACCTACACCTCCTCGCTGCACCAAGGGCCAGAAATGAAGGGAAAGAGCTGCTTTAGCCAATTCTGCTCAGAACAAAAAAAAAAAAGTAGTCTTTCGGGGAGCGCTCACTAACAACCTAAACCCCTAATACAAAGGTTGATGGCAACATCATGGCCTGTGTACTGCATGCCAACATAAGGCAGAAAAAATATGAGGTACAAACACCTGGCAAACCCCCCAGCAAAGGTATTTTGGGCCTATAATACTGAAGCTTTTTCTTACAGAAAGCAGAAGACAGGCTGGCTTCACTAACAGACCAGAATCATCTGTGGCAAAGATGGTCACCTCCACGGCATGCCATAGCTCTGAGATACTGCTGCAAGACAACACCTAGAAGCAAATGCTTCGGCAACCACTTCCTATCAGAGTGCAGGCTATCCTGCCAGAGCAGATTCCCTCCTGGAAATCATCCTGGAGGAGAGGCAGGCTGTCCATCCTTTGGGAGCACCTCCAGCCACAGCAGTATTGAACAGTAGCTGGACATCTCTAGTTACCTAAAACCTGGACAAGTACCCGTTGCGCAGATGCACACACTGACCTGATCCTAGGGACACACCGGGTCTCCTTGTTCAACTCTGGACACCATGCAACGTAGAAGCAAGGATCTAAAACAAGGCTGCTTTTTGCAAAACTCCATTCTCACCTCTCCCAGATAAAAAGGGGTGGAAGTCCAACTACTCACCTTCCTTTGACAGCCCACCTTCTCATAGGATCTGACGAAGCCGGTGGTTGTGGTACATCATGATCCTATAGTAGCTTTTGCTCTTGCAGGTGAATCCAAAGGCAATCTTCATCCTTTTGCTCTGAGGGAAAATGCGTCAAGGGAGAAATGAACAACAAGGTCCAGAGGTGGAGCAGGGGAGATGCAAAAGTTCCACAGGAAGGAGTGAAACACCCCAGAGAGGACACAGCATCAAGCAGCCCACAGTGCGTTCCTCAGCTCAACACCTTCCCTCTTCAGGAGGGAAAAAGTGCTGAGCCTTGGCCTGCTAACAACAACCCTGTGCACGCAGCCAACAGTCACAGATAAGAACACGCGTAACTGACTGGAGGAGAGTTGGATACAGCCGCACTGGGCAGAGACAGTCTGTCCCTGCCAAGTCAAAATATGCCTTGGTTACGGCTTTAATAAAAACTCTGATATGCTTTTATACTACCCTGATAACAGAACAGGCAAGATCTGGCCAAAGAAAACTGTCTATCACAAATGAGATAACTAATAATTTTACTAGTGATGAAAAGATAAGTGGCAAATGTTTACAAAACCAAATCAAGCACATCCAGTCAGGGCTGAAGAGATCTTAACAACTAACGACGACACTAAGGTCCATCAAAGAAAAGCGAGCTCTCCTTCAGCAGACTCATTTCACAAATTCAGTTCTACACAGGCCACTATTAGATGGGCAACTGGGACAGGGTGGGCAGAGTGTGGTCTGTTTACAGCTCTGCAGCCCAGAACCACCCCGTGGCGATGCCGGCTCCTCTGGAGCTTGGACAGGGCAAAGCCTGCCAGCACCAGGGCAAAGCTGGTGCTCAGCAACACCACAGCCCCTTTTCTCTTTCCGTTTCTCAGTTTGCTCCGAATCAGAATCACCTCCTTGTAGAGCCGGTGCAGCCTTGGACAGATGGGTATATCTGTGCGTTGTTGCAAGTGCATTTACCAGAAGGACAGTTGTGAGGGGAGTCACACAGCTTGGAGGAGAACATGGCAGCAGGGAGAAAAACAGCAGCTCTTGGGAGCATTCCTCTCCTCCACATGGCTGTATTTAGGTGCGCAGAGGAAGCCTGCAACTTGGTTCTGCTGGGAAAGCCTGGGTTCCCATCACCAAGAGCTCAGATGTTGCTCTCTCAGGAGCACTGTGGTACTGTGGGAAGCATATGACATTAGCTTGCCTCGTTCACAAAAAGCGCTAAAACAGGTCAACAGATAAACCATGGCATCTGCCACAATGGTACCCCACCAGAACAACCATGCCACGTGCTTTATGGGGATCAATAGTAAGGAGCTAAGACATTTGCAGTCATAAGCATCTGTGTAATTAGATACCTGTGCAGCCAAAGTGTCTGGGAGAAAAGGGGCAGCCTGTTTTCTTGTCCTAAAGCAACGTATCTGCTGCCACCAGAGGCGGTGCAACAGCCCCACCAGTCCCTGCACCAGTCAGGTACTCCAGCTCCCAGCGCGGAGGCCAGGACTGAACTCTGCTGGCACAGTCCGGCATCAGCAGAGCACAGCACACATGGCTCTAGAAGACTTGCGCAGGACAAAGATGAATCAACACGCACTAAGGAAATATCACAATAAATACATTTATTTACATGGCTTCCTCCCTCCCTCCTTGCCACAAAGGGCTGAGAAGGCAGACACACATGTAAAACAGGAGGAAAAAGCCAGTACATCCGACAGTGTAAAGACAGTGCCCATCTCTCTCCAGGAAGACCTTAGTCCCCAGCTCTCTCTTCCCCACTTTGAGATTTACGGAGCTGCATGTTAACTCCCAACAGTCCTTCACTGTCCCAGTTACAACCAAGGAGTTCCCATGGCCCGTGCAAATCCACAAGGTTCCTGGTTACCCATGCCTTACGTGGCAGGGGGGTTCTCTCCAGCAGAGGAGCAGGGAACAGCAGAGGCAGCCTCTGGAGAATGCCCCTTGCTTTTCCCAAATTCAATCACCAGTGGCTTCCCCTGCAGATTGTACCCGTTCACCAACAGCATGGCGTCCTGGGCTGACTGGGTATCTGCAACAAGAGAGGAAAATGGGTGCAGGTGACACAGCAAGTTCTGGCACAGACACACATGGTGCTCACACAGATGATGCTGGCGCACAGACCCTCAGCCCACACCACGATACAGTGCAGTGCTGGGATCCTCCAACCAGAGTGACACGCCGAACAGAAATACAACACGTAGCAGACTGCATCCCTTCTGTTTTGTTGAATCCTCTTCCAATCCAGGGAAAAGACTATGATGTGATCAGAAGAAGAGGCAGCGGACTCCCCTCCTCCTCCTTGGAGAGCAGGGCTGCTGCCAGCCCAGTGCCCTGAAGGAAGATGTGGCACCTTTGTGGGTGAAGGAAGAACTAAGAGGCAAAAGGCAGCGACTCACCAGGGAAGGTGATGAAAGCCTGACCCCTCATCCGGCCGCTCAGGAGGCGGAACTGGATCGGTGGGCTGTCCTCTTTCTGGAACCGAGCGAACAAGGACACCAGGTCCTTCATCGTCACTCGAGAGCCCAGGTTCTTCAAATATAGCACCTGTTCCAGAGACAAAGAGGGTCAGCCGGCCTGTGCCATGCAAACAGGCACCTTTCAACCTGGTCCCAAGTCCATACACCTCAAAGGTATGAATTAGTTCAGCCCCTCTGCCATCCCAGAGTCCTTCTTCCACCCACATGCTAACAGTGGAGTTTGGAAGACAGGTTGGTGTACAGAGAAAGGCAGCTCTGGAGTCAAGGCATCTTCATGTTTGCCTGCACCAAGTGCTGATAGCTCCAGTTCTTTATTAAACACAGTTTGAGTCACGTCACAGCTGGTTTCAGTCAGGTCCAAACAGGGAGAGAGCATCTTGACTAGTGACCTGCCAGAGCCAGGAAGGGCTGGGGTCTGACGCACAGCGCTCTGCCAGCCGGGTGACTTCCCACTAGAGCCAAAGGTCCCCTTTCCCTCCCAGGGTGGAGGCTGCTCTCCCTTGGGAGGAAGGATCAACCAAGCACTCTCCAGGCAACAGCAAAGAGAAGCCTTTGCCTGCCCAAGCTGGGCATGCTAGTGAGGAAGATGAATAAATCCTGGTTCATCTCAACATACCTTGTTGGGCTCCCCAGGATGGTAGGACGAGAACCTGGGTATATTTCGGAGTTCTTCCTCTGAGAGACGGTTCTTGCAGATCTCCTCTTCTGGGACAAACTCTACAGGCTCTTTGATAATTGTAAGCGTTGGAGGGGACTGGTTGGGCCTTGTTGCAGAAAGGCTGGGACTTCTTGCCTGTTCTGCCTGCTCTTCCTGGTCTGGAAGCGATGGTTCCTCAGCTACAGGCCCCTGCGGGGCCAGGGAAGGGCACAAGCATGGGTCACTCTTGGTAGGCTGGACTTCTTCGGGACACTTTTTGCTCAGCAGCTCTTGGTAGACACTGTCCAGATGAACCATGGGGTCCTTTTCATCTGTTACCCTCTTCTGAGTGTCATCTAATCCACAACGGAGAAACATGGTAATATGACTATCACCAAGAACCTGGAAAACGCACAGACTGCAGGAAGAGACACAGACAGGAGAAAGCCTGTTCCAACCCAGCCTCCGTGCACCCGCCAACCAGGCCCTGCAGGTTATTTAGAACAAGAAGAATAGCTCCAGCAGCCAGCAAGTGCTGGTGTCCCAGCTCAGGATGAACCGGCAGAGAGCAGAAGCTCCACCAGTGCTTTGCACAGAGCTCATTTCTTCCAGAGGTGTCCTCATTAGCTTATCTGCAGCCACATTTCAGCACATTCTAGTGACTCCTTCAACACACCTTCCTCCTCCTGCATGCATGGCCAGGATGTGTCACGCTGCCTTTCTACACCGCTACATGGAATATAAACTTTTTGCTTCCAGGGACAACATCAGATTAAACTCCTGGGTTTAAAAAAGGTCCACGGTATGGACTGACTATGGATACCTCCTTTACTCTATTTAATGGAAATGAGGACAGAAGTGAGCAGGGCATCTCTCAGCCTACGAACCTCAACCTTGTGCCTCTTGGTTTTGCTAAATGCCACAACACTGACACCAAAGGAGGGAGCAGGGGCAAGGGGATGCTGGGTCAGCTGGACATTATAGCTTGAACAGCATCGACACTGATCAAAGTGGTGTTTTAGGAGCTCATAAGTTCCTCCTCATCTTCTATTTAATACTGTCTTACATACAAAAATCAGTCTGGGCTGGAGCTTCATGCCCACACGTTCTCCAGCTAAAGCAGAATGGAGCAGTTTTTGCCATCTCTGGATAACACTTGACCCTCCATCCAGAAAAGCCGCATTAAGCCACAATACTGCTGGGGCGAGAAATGCTGTTATCCCGTGGACACGATACCGGGAATCAGCAACTGAGCTCCAATTCCACTTCGGCTACTGGGAGGAGCCTTTTACAAGCCACTCTTACGCTTTTCCTGTTCTGTGCCTTTGCTCCCCTCTCACCCTTGCTAGACTGCAGTTAAATCAGAGAAAGGATGATCTCTAACCCCACACAGGCACCTCGTGTCACTTGGTGCAGCTCCATGCGGACCTCTGGGCTCTACCAAAGCATAACCCCGGCTGCTCATCCACATACCGAGCTGGGCTCTGCAGTACACGCAACATGTCAACAAGATCCACGCTCTCCAAACAGAGATTGACTTTACGAGCCTCTATATTAAACCCTTCAGAGAGCCCACTCTCTGTCTGCTCATGTAAGACAGGAAAATATCTCCTCCTACACAGCACCAAAACAGAACTATGTCTTTAGGGACAGAAGGCCAGACAGAAATGTGTTGGACTCCCACACAGCTTGGCTCTCTGTGCTGGAGCAAAGGCAGGAACAGCCTTGAGCCCACAAACCTTCGTGGTAGAGCGCCCGGAGGAAGGAGTGGCGGTCTGTTCCCTGAAAGAGGGCATTTTCAATCTCCATCTCCCGCCGGCTCAGCTGTTTGCTGCCAGCAAACCTCTGGGGCAGAGCAAGTATGCGCTGACGCTCTTCCATCTTCTCCTGGATGGCATGGAGTCGGTCCTGCGTGGCCTCCGGGGCTGCTCCCAGACCAGAGCCCTGGAAGACAGGTACAGCTTTGCTCAGATATGGCACGTGCCTCCTTTTCAGAGGCTCGGCCAGCAGTCAAACTTCACATCCTCCAGCCCTGGAGTGCAACCAGAAATCATCCCCCAAAAAGCAGGTCACCAAGAGGCCCTGTCACTGCAAGGGTAGGACAGAAATACAACCACTCAGCAAGCCTCAGTTCTCGTCAGAAGTGGAGAAACAGCCCCTTTCCCCTAACCTTTCTGTGCTGCTTTCCCTTCCCTGGCCTTACTGTCTGATGGTGCCTGCATCCCTCTGGCCCAGCAGTCCCTGCTTCTGCAAGCTATAGCCATTTTCTAAGGCCACCTACAGTAACCGCACAACCCCGCTGTGGCAGTTCTTTAGCCACCCCTATAGCATCCCTGAGCTCAAGTTTCCACCAAGGTTTTGGTCTACAACCCCGGTGTCACTGAGAGAACCTTAGTTGCTGAAAAGCGGACGCCAAGCTGCCATTCGGCACCTGAGGGTAGGTTTATACTGAGGACTAAACCTTTGGCCAGCTTCACATGAGCCACCTCGCAGAAACCACCCAGCTACTGCGGCACAGACCTCAGAGCTAACCTGGCTAGAAGCGAGCATCCCTGTGTAAATAAACCTGACTGCCCAGGGCCAAGGCACTGCCAAGATTCACCAGACTCGTGCTGCCAGAGCACAGAGACACACCCCAATTTCTGGAAGGGCATTTCTGTTCCCCCATCCACCTCTATCAGAATCCAGAGAACACACTTTTATGGGGCTGTAGGTGGATTTTCTTTTCTCGAATTGAGTTCAATAATTACTGTGGCATACCCTTCTGCCTCAGGCAAGAAACCAGGCTTTCTCCCTGCACTGAGCACAATCTAACAAAGACTTTCCCATGGGTCCCTCTCCCTTCCCGCCTCACTGCATGGGCCCACATCTGCACGGCTTCCATTCACCATTTCACAGCTTCCCTGGGGCACAAAAGGCTGTTTATATGAAAAAGCAATTCCAGGAAATCATTTGTAGTACTTTGTTTTCAAAAAAGCTGCAACTTTGCAGCTGAAAATAACAGAAGCGTGCACTCAGTACTTTGCCGAGAGCTCCATGGGCAATCTGAAGTCCTTTGTTTCTCAGATGATTCCTCCTTGGTGGAATCTTTCACTCAGGGCCTCCACATACAAAACCCCACATCGCTACCTGACTTGGGCTTTCTCTCTAAACATTCTTCTTCTCTCACGAGCTGTAACCTAATGTCACTGCTTCTTTCTGTCAGAGTAGTGTTTTCCATGTTAATCTTTATTTGTAAACTTCCCAGAACTGATTTCACACCAAATCCAACAGCTGGTACTGTTGACCTTATTTTTCAATCTCAAATTAACAGCACACCCCTGTCTAAGCCAAGCTTTAATGCAGGCCACACCAGGGCTGGGTTTGCATTTAAACACCAAAGCAAGTAACGAGTTCAGCTGAAGAGAGGCAAACCCACAATTACCACAGACGACTTCCTTCGGCACACAGACATTGCTCAGGAAGAGGAGGAGGGACAGAGGGAAGCCAAGGGTCAGCCCAAGTCCTGTTTTACACCTTCTGGTTTACCCAATTAAGAGCAGGACACTCCAGTGCACCTGACACAGAACAACCCTGAAAAACCCTTGTCTCTGGAACATGAAAGAAAAGGATGAAGGTAGGGGAAGGGGAGAAACGTGCTTTGGCACTGCTCTGCTGCAAACTGCACCCAAAAAGGAGCACATCACTGCAATCACACACTTGGTCTAACAGCTCTGCACCGCTATTTTTACATGGCTGTTTCAAGTCCCCTGAAGCATCTGCAAGCCCCTGAAGAGAATGTACAAAACCCTCCCTCTAGAGGCAGCTATTCCAAGACAGCTATGGGACCCAGGGATGCATCAGAACACAGAAAGGAGGAGGCTGAGGTGCTTTGAAACGTTTCCTCCTTTTTCTCCTCCAGCCTTTAAATGCTTCATACACAGGTATAAACAGGTGAAATGATTTGCTTGAGACCATCAAGGCAGAGGCAGGAATATAGTCAGGTCCTGCTGTGTTCCAAAGGACCAACTCTTCTCTCCACATAGCTTTTAGCACAGACCATTCCACCAAAGAAAATAGGCCACAAGAAATGTGGGATCATGCTGGCCTAAAGGCAAGAGATAGATGGAGCGGCTATTCTTTACCAGAGGGCTTACAAAAGACTTGAATTTTCTACCAGGGTGCCACAGGCCATGGGGTTAGAGGGACTTGACCACGTTCACAATAGAGCAGAGCACGCCTACCTTCCCTGTTGATGCCCGGTTCTTCCAGAGCAGGATCTCTGAGTCGGAGAGCCCCAGTTCCCGGAGAGAGGCAGTTTCTTTGTTGCTCTCCTGCAGGGCCTGGAACTCCGACAAGGTCAAAGCCCCTGCAGCTTCTTCCCCGAAAGGCTTGTAAAAAGCTGCAGGGGCAAAGCATCTCCGCTTTGACTTGCACCTGTAACCCAAAGCAACAGAACAGCAGAAACAACTCAGGACGGAGAAACTGGGGGAATAGGAAGGGGCTGGCCTCTCCCCCCACCCACGCTTGGTCCTGCTGCACCTAGGCAGAGGTGCCGTGTTTCCAAAACACAATTGAGCCCTGCTCTCCCAACCTTTTTCCAGGCCCATGAGATCCCGCAGGGCAGGAGGCTGCCCCAACACGGGCAGGAGGCACCTCGTGACACTGTGACACCAAGCACCCCACAGATGCAAACATAGGCCAGCCTGGTGGGGACGAGCTCACCAGCCTAGAAACTCAACGCCTGCATTTGGCCCAGGCAAATAGATCATTTTCGGTGAAGATAAGTTACTGCCAGCATTTGCTCCAGGAGACAAGGAGTGCTTATTTCCTGCTGGGGTGTCCAGGCAGGAGACCCAGCAAGGGAGGAAGAGTTTGTGCAGCTATTTTGGCAGACAACAGCTTGCACCAAACTTTCCCCTGGGGAGGAGGCCTCAGTGAGGCGACACTGCTGTTGCTCCTAATATGGCCAGAATCCGCTCACTGGCCCCTCCAGCAGCCCCTCCAGGGGCCAGATCAAGACTTACTGCTCGATGGAGACAGTGGTATCGAGCTGGTGGTGAAGGAGGCTCTTCAGCTGCCTCTCTCCTTCTGTCTCCAAGTCTTCCAGGAGGAGCTCATCGCTGGACAGGCTGCTGTTGACCCTGGGGTACACAAGCACAGAACAGAGGTAGTATGGAAACAAGAAAAACACTGCTGAAAACACACCACCGCGACAGTCTCTCTACTTCCTTGACTTTTTTTACAGGATTTAAAGCACAACAAGGAATCAGAACTACTTGACCAAAGCTCCCACTAATATTAACTAGAAAAGCTAACAAGATTTGGGACTACTTTGAGAACATTAAAAACAACTAAAAATACCCAAGGAGATTTTGATTTTTTTTTTTTTTTAAAGTTGCATGCAATCTTATTTTCATTAGTGGAAAGTTGTTTTGTATCAGCATCTAAACAGACATTGCTAGTTTCAAGTGGCTCAAGAAAGAAAACTGCGAGGGAGAAGAGAAATGGTGAATTTGAGCCGCGCTCTATGGAAAGCTCCCCTTTCCCTTCCTGGGGGGGTCACCTGCTTCCACCCAGACAGACCGACGGACACCGCCTCCACCCTCACCCCGCAGACGGCAGGGCTTTTCGGGTGGCAGCGGGGGGCTGCTGACCCCTCTTTTGGAGGTAGAGCTCCTACACCCTGGGCTTCTGTGGAACTCCTGGGCGCTGGGCCATGGGGGGCCCAAGCGCCGGGCCATCAGGCACCCCGGAGTCGGGCCATGGGGTGTCCCGGAGCCGGGCCATGGGCCCTGCTCGGCTCGGCCTTTCCACGGGCCGGAGGGAAGCCCGGGAAGCCCACGCCTGTCCCGGGGAGCCCTTTTGAGCCGACCCAGCCCCGGCGAGGGCTGGGCAGGCGGCCCAGTTCCCGGTGACGGCTCTCCCTGCCACCTTCGGGGCCCCGGCAGCCCCAGGAGGGTGCGAGGCCTGCGGCGGACCCCCCCGAAAACCGCTGCCTAAGGCATCACCGCCTCCAGGGGAACGCCGTGCCGGAGGAAGGGCTGACAGGGCTGCCCTGTCCCCCATGGGGCAGGGGGACACCGCGGATCCCCTCATCCCCGCTCACCTCCGCATGGCGGCGGCCCCGGCTCCCAGCAGCGCCCCGGAGCGCAGGGGCCGCCGGGAGTTGTAGTGCGGGGCCGGGGGAAGGGAGGCGGCGGCCATGGCGGGCTGCTGCGGCCTCCACGGCCCTGCCCGCCCCAGAGACGAAACTGTGTGAGTTGTTACCAAAGACAGGCCTCGGCTTTGCTTATAACAATTAAATGTTGTTTGTTTCCTACTAACATCCGTACCGTGGGAGAAAATATCTAATTACTGACCTTCTTACTGTGTGAGATTATTTTCACTGAGTTGATGTTACAGATAGAGATAATGAGACAGCCAGAAGTAGCTAATCACCAAGGATGGGATAACAAGTAGTTCATCACTTCAAGGTTCTTTTATGCATCAAGTGTGTACACGTATATCCATTAGGACAGAGCTGTACTACTACTACTTCAGGGAACATCCTTACCATCCCCAAGAAGTTGGCAAACTTTAACTTTAAAGTTTTACTGTCCTGAGATGACTCAATATCTTAAAAGGATAATGTGAGGAAGAGTCTCCTTACTCAAACGACCACCGAGACACTCACGCTTGCGCAGAAGTGTTTTGCCGATGCAGCAAAATTTGATACGCATGTGCAAAAAGGCTATTCGGTCATCCTAATGAATATGTAAGCCTAGGCGGAGTTATGTATGAGGTAGGCAGAATTATGAGATTATTTTGTCTATAAATAATGGATGAATATCCCCAGTAAGGTGTGCTGGATTTGTAGGTTTTCCCCCTAGCACCCAACGTCAAATAAAGCAGTATCTCCTCTCCAAACTACTGTTGGTTTCGAGAGCTTTTATTTCAGGTAACATTAGCACCAGAAGTCATTGAGGCAGCACAGTGGCTCCGCTCCCAGGTGAAAACCCGCAGTGAAGTGGATGGAGCCCTCTGCAAGGGTTTCCTCACAGTCAACAACACTCTCACCTACAGCATCTATGAGACTCCCTCTCTGCTAAAGATGATGAAATCTGCACACTGGAAACAGTGAAAGAGCAACTCACATGTTTAAACTCACATTAAAGCCAGTAAATTACTTCAGGAAGCAGCCCCTTCCCTTTCTTCCACAGGAAAATATCTAAGACAAGGCAGATGGGGTACACAGAGAGGAAAGTAAATATAAAGTAAAGCTCGTTACATGTTATTTGCACCCCTTCAGCACTTTGCAGAATAGAAGCCTAAAGTGCAAAGCAGAATTGAGCAATAGGACAGTTCTGCTAAATTGTGATCATTCACTTCCACCTGTGTGCATCAGAACCACCCTTTATCAGAGAGCAGCGATATGAGACTCCGTTTCTTAAAAAAAGTCTTCACAAGAGACTTATTGACAGTGTTCTTTCCTGCACCCTTGCGACTGGACAAGCTACACTACCCCAAATCACCACACAAGCACCGTTTTTTTAATATCATATCTAATACTTTTTAATTGAGTGAAATTCTGCTTACAGGTACCTGCACAAAAGCAGTTTATTGCCCAAAAGTACAGAAAACAAGGCCCACTTTCACAAGTGGAAGCATACCAAACTAAACACAAACTCCAGCCAGCTATAGGAGGAATCGGAGTCTCTCAGGCTGCTGCAGCTCCTTCTGAGGACAGCTCTTCCTTAAACTGTCTCTGTAAGGACCTGAATCAAAGCTCATGAAGTCCCAGCTGAACACAGTCAAGTTACATTTAAGTACTGGAGAGCTCAGCCATGGAGAGCTTAAATCCCTCCGGGCCAGCCTTTGTGCATCTCACCAGCCTGCAGGCAGTTAGAAAGAACAGGGAGGAAGAACACCCACTTCCAGCACAAACTTCATGCAGTCTCTCAGACTGGAGCGGGGGAATTCCAGTCAGACACTGCAAAGACTGGCTTTGGAACAAACAACTAATTTTATTGTAAGCAGAGAAACCAACCCAGACCGTCACTGGAGACCTAGGTCCCCACCAACCTCTGTTTTCTCTGGAGATGTTACATTACTCCTTGAAACTTTGAGTCTTTCAGTCAAATGCGAACCGAAAATTGCGCTCTTGCTCTTTGCGGCGGCTCTCGCAAACCTTGGTCACCTCTTCTACCTTTCTCTGCAACACAGCTGTGGGAGAAACAAGGCATTAGGCTTACAGTCACCCTGAAACACAACCCTCAGTTCAGCCTGCAAAAGGAGAAAGAAAAACATTTGAATTTTGACAGTTGCTCAGATTTGACAGTGCACAAAGGAGGAGGAAAACCCAACACAAAGCACTGCTAACCCTCCAAGACAAAGAAGACTGGCTAAAAGGTATTCCAAGGCATTCAGCAACCACCAGGCAGAAGCGCAAGAGTCCTGGGACAGGTTGTCGACACGTTTTGCCATGCCAGTTTGGTGTAGTTTCAGGTCACGGCATCAGAAAGTTGACCAAACCCTCCCTGAACAGGAACTGCAGGTTTGCAGCTTGAGGAAAAGCAACTGCTCTAGAAACCAGTCTCCCCTACCCACCTCCTGCTAAACTCGCTTAGAATTATGCAAATGACAGGCCAATCACACAATCTGCTAGAAGTACAGACATATTTTCTTGCAGGATATAACACAGCCATCACAAGCTTTTAACTGAAAATACAGAAAAGGCAGTGCAATCGCACAGAACTTGCAGCCACAACATAGATCATCCGTTATTTGCCAATCACTGATTTGGAAATATGTAAGGCACCAACTGATCGTCAACTTGAAATGCTCAACTCTTTCTTTAGCTGTACATTTCTCAGCAAAGAGAATGAATGATTATTAACCAATAAGACAATTTCTTTGGTACTGA